>BSQZ01000039.1:5849815-6239815 GCA_033239005.1 Lamellibrachia satsuma
CCCCTGCCAACAAGCCTAGATCCGCCCCTGGCCAGGAGGTGGCCGATCTCGACAGCTCCAGGTGCTTCGCAGGTACTGAACAGTTGTGGTTGTTCCGGTACTGTGAGCTCGGTGAGTCCGTGGAATAGTGGATGTGCTGCTCCAGGAGGTCCGGGTGGATCCTGGGGATAAGGGCTTGCAGGAAGGAGTACATCATAGGTGGCGCCACGTGTGATATATAGCTTCCATTTCGTACGAGACGATTTCATGTCCTATGAGTGAGGCATGTATTTTGTCCATAAATCACAAAGGAAATATATATTGTTTTATGCGAGCGTGCGTGCGTGCGTGCGTGCGTGCGTGTGTGTGGCTTACAACTTTCCCTTTGTTAAAAATGTTCTTTTCAGCCTTTCTTTTTTTCCACTATTTGGTTTTCCATTTGGATTCCACCTAAGTGTTGCTCTTGATAATCTTTCTGGTGGCAGTCTCAGCACATGAACCAAGTATGAACTATCTTCTTTTTGATATTTGTTGAGACATTGCCTACTTGGTATTCTTCTGTTACTTCTTTCTTGGTTTTGTGCTTTCGCCGTTGGATTACTCGGACTTTACGGAGGCATTTACTGCTATTTATACCTTAAAAAAACTGAACATTACAATTTTGTTCTCCCTGTTCCGAGGAACACGTGGACATATGGTGTGCTTTTCCGGTGTGTTTCTATTTAAATTGGGACCAAGTTTTAGAAGATTGAACAAGACTGCCATCCCAGACCGCAAGTTCCAGATGGCATGAGTCAAACAATTTTATCATTTATGTATAGCCCGCCCTTATCAGATATATGTCAATTCTATTTTAAAACATATTCACACTACTATCATTAACACAACCACTTGACAGTTTGTTCCATCCATTTATCACATTCTGTGAGAATGAGTACTCTCTCATGTCCAACCTACACTGTTCCTTATCTAATGCTGCTTTGTGTCATCTGGTTCTACTGCCTTCTTTAAGTTTAAAAAAAATATATTCCTATCAATATCCTCAAAACCATTCACTATTTTAAACACTTCAATTTGGTTTCCTCTTAGTCTCCCGGTCTCAAACCACATTCTAGTAAGCGGCTTTCATAACTATGGTCTCTCATTGCTCTTAGTTGATCTTCGTTGCATTCTTTCTCGCTTGTCTGTGTCCTTCTTACGATACGGCCTCCACGCTTGTATACAATATTCCAAATGCAGTCTAACTACTGATTTGTACAGGGGTACAATTAGCTGTTCTTCCTTATATGTGATAGTACTCCTAATTAGCCCTAGAAATTGATTTCCTTTTGAAGCAGCAATCTCACATTGCTCTTTAATGTTAGCACTAAATGTTACTCCTAAGTCCTTTTCTTTTGTGGTTAGTACAGCATCCCCCATCTTATATTCTTCGTCCATGTCCTATGTCTATGCATCCAAATAATTTATATATATATATATATATATATATATATATATATATATATATATATATATATATATATATATATTAAAAAGAGTATATGGCCTAATACTGATCCCTGTGGTACTCCACTCAGAACAGATTTCCAGTTTGAAATCTCACCATCTACTATTACTCTCTGTCTTCTGAGTGTAAGCCGTTTTTCCATATAGTTGATTATAGATTATATAATTACCTATGCCATGGTCTTTCAGCTTAAGTGACAATCTTTAAAGTGGCACTTACTCGAAAACCTTCTGAAAATCAAAGTAAACAACATCCACTGGTGACCCATCATCTACCCACTTTGTAATTTCTTCCAAAAAACATAAGAGAATGGTTAGACATGACCTCGCTTTTAGGAACTACTATTGATATTTATTAATAATGTTTTACAAGGAATTCCACCAATGTGATTTGTAATTAATATTACAGTTTCCGAAATAATTTATCAACATTTCTTTGGATCTGTATTTGTACTTCTTTGAGTTTTCTCTGTCAGTTCATGCAATACAGTGACCGTCAGGTGTTGCCACCTATTGTACGGAAATAATGTAGACTGATTCTATCGGCTGTTCAACGACGCGTGTCTGGCTCCTTTTATCGCTGTTAAAATATACAACATTGGCGATGAGTGAAGTACAAACTTTTGACGTTCACGGGGACGCAAACAGTATGTGTCAAAGGTGGGAGCGATGGCTCCGAGCTTTGAATTGTACCGTGCCAAACACAGGGGAGACATATACATCAGCAAAGGAGAAAATAACAGCGTATTTCACTCCGCTAAAGAACACTTTGCATAACCGTCATCCATTCCGCAAGGAGAGGCAAACGGAATGGGAAAGTGTGGCACAATTCGTGACACGACTGCGACAGCCAGCGATTCTGTGCGAGTTTGGTGCCACATTGACGATGTTATAAGGGACCAAGTGATGACCAATTGCCAGTCGATACGACTCAGAACGAAGCGGTTGTCAGAGCGTGATCTGAAACTTGAGCGTGTGGTTGACCTCACAGTTGCCATGGAGACGTCAGTACGGCAAGCGGAGCGGATGACCCAGGATGCCGAGCGAGTGAATATGGTGAGTGGGGCAGGTTGGCGAGGAAGGCAGAAACAATCCAAGGTGAACGACAGATGTGCCAGTCACGACTGGCGTAGAAAATGTGGTCGACGGGTCCACACAGCTGATGTCGCTGCGCACATACTGCCAAGTGTTACACGTGTGGCCAGACGGGGCACTTCAGCAAGATGTGCGGCCGTCACAAGAAACAGACACAGTCGAGACACTGCCCAAAACATACCGTGAAATATGTTACGGACGAACCCAGTGACAGTGGCTCTGACAATGACTGTCAGAAAGGATACACGTTCTCAACATCACACGGTGAAACAGTGACGGTAGCAACTGGCAACGTCCCGGTAACCATGCTGTTATAGGGACGGCAGTGTTAGATGAGCCATTTTTCATTCTTTTTGATGTCGATGTCGCAATCATATTCATAAGTCAAGAATGTTTTTACTCACATAAACTATAATTATTAATATATCATTGCATACCAAGATAATATATTTAGCATGCATAGATAATTATATCTAGCTGATTCAAATCTAACTGGCTCAACGAACACTTGGTGTGGGGTAAATTGAGCAACAGTAAAATTAAAAAACGCTGCTTATTCTTAATATTATGCAGTACCAGTTGTTGGTTCACAATATTTCACCATTTTGTGCCGCATGGCGATGTCTGAGCTAACGGTGACCTTGAAACTGTGTTCGTCATGAATGAAGCAATCCCACAAGCTGCAGAATCATAAATGTTTAAATAAATAATAACGATATCAGTATTATATGCTAGCTAACAGTATCTTTCACAATTAATATCCACTTTAATGTTAACAAAACATTTCCATATTAAATGTGTGTTTTTTTTTGCATTGATCAGTCAACATTTATTCAGCTCATGTAATTAATTTGGAGAAACAAGTACAGTTTTAGAACATCGGTGACATCGAAGTAATGCCAACATTCGTTATCATTGAAACCGTGACGGAAAATCGAAAGGCAATAACACGCGTAAACATGGACCAGCGCCCATTGTTTAAATTTTGCTAAACGCTGCACATACTTAGTTGTGCTGCATCATCATGGTAACGGTTTATAATCGTGTTTATGCCATTTATATGACATCCTATACCGATCTATAAACGAACTTAGAAGCTGAACGTAGGATATGTCACTGATTACATATACGAATGGCGCATCACATGAAATTAATATAAAAAAACAAGACATGCATACTAAGCCAATGTAGTGGCGGTGGCAGTGTCACACCCCTTCAGTTACCTAGGATGCCTCTGTTAGAGAAAAGTGATGGTGAATCTACAAACGGGTTTCAGTATGTTCACACAAACACTCTCTTGGACGTGCCGCCTGTCCCTAAACATCCAAACAAATATACGTTCACGGCTGTGTTCCTATTTCGTGGAAATCACAGTCAGGTTGGAACTCTCACTGGCAGTGGTCGTGCCATCCTAGCGGACGTAATGGTCGACACCGTCGCCACTCTACACGTCGTTAAACAAGGTCTCGTCAATGTGCAAGTAGCACATAGCCGTTTTATTGAAGTCCTGGCCTTATCATGATTTTTGTGATTTATTTTATTTTAATTTAACACATAAGATTATAGGTCAAATAAATACGTACAAGTCAAAATCATTTGTGATTTTGATTCGTAAGAAACATCCGTCCTTTAATACGTTATCCTCCAGCTAGCTAAGCCAAGACAAGGACCAGTATAAAAAGGTATGCACACGCAATATGTTAGTAGCGTATAATCACGGAGACTCGTTGTACATGGTTCGGTTGCTAGCGTTAGAGCCACCTTTATGCTTAACACATTTCTTTATGTCATAACGAAATAGGTTAATATATCTGTATCCAGTGCGATGTGTTCGCATAATGCGCCGTTGACCGACATCAAATACTGTTTTGTTATATATGATACATTTTAGATGATGCGTTTTGAAAATCATATATTCGTTTGTATCTAGTGAAGGTAATATACTATTGTTTGCGTACTTATCCCCATCAAGCCCATGTGTGTGTCACATAAGGCTCGCGATAATATACACACTTCCAATAGACTAAACTGATTGTTGTAGTACATTTCACAACATATATATTATAATGTCAAGGCTGTGTAATGAACACAGCGAGGTTACAGCATCAACACATTCGACACTGTGTACAATTCAGCATAACTGAAGGATCATATCAACATATTGACGTCATCCTATTCCGGTGGAGTTGTCTGGCAAAACTGACGGATGTAATGGTCGAAGCCATCGCCACTGTACACATCGTTAAACGAAGTCTCGTTAAAGTGCAGGTAGCACTTGGCTCGGGTGTTGAAGTTAAAACCAAGACACGTCATTTGGTCGAGACAGCTCTTCTTGCAGTCTTCCAGCGTGGCAGCGTTCGCCTTAACTCCGTCGTAGGCAAACTTGTTCTCAAACTTAATGAAGTCTCCACATGCGGCTGAAGAGGAAGGATATCAAGGAATGTCAGTCACGATTTTAAAGGTGGAAAGACAGTTGTGCTTCTGATTAAGAAACAACCATGCTTTAAAATATACTCTCATGTCAAGATCGTTACGTATACAAAATGGTGCATTAACTAGTACCCAATGGGTGTTTGCCGTAGAAGATATTTTTCGATGTGTGCATTTTGAAAAAACATTATATTCTCTAATTATTGAAAGGTAAAACCACAGGTAAAAATTGAATGTTGTAATGCATTTCATTGCATCTACTTTTTATAACGTTATATATGTTACAACAGCACAATAAGGTGCAGCACAATACAATGACCACATTTTATTCAGGTGGTGTTCATCTGAAACTAATAAACATACATTTACAATCGTGTGTCTTGTTGTCGATTTTTACACAATCCACAACAACAGGTGCAAATAAGATGATTGTGTGTGTGTGATACCGAACACATTATATATTAGTTTACACTGCAACTTAAATTGACATTCAATGTAATCAATACGGAAGTGATAGTGTTTGCTAGTAGCCAACATTGTACTGAAACTACATACATAAAAACTGTTCCGGTGAGAAATATGTCATAATCAACTTGAAGGAATACCAATATGTTTTGGCAACAACCGTTAAAACACGTGCACTGATATGAACCTGTTTTGTTGAAGTCACAGTAGCCCATTTTACGGTCTTTGTCGTAATCATTGGTGAGGGCACACCACGGTTCCTTGACGGTGACATATTCGGTAGTACAACTACTGAAGGTCTTGCCGAAAGCATTGAAAGGAAATACACACTTGTTTCCAGACTTCGTGTACACAACTGAAAAATTAAAAATAAACTGCAGCACACACCACCGCACATATGTTGTAACCCGGATAACCATTGCAACAAAATGTATGATTAATAAACATATAAGTTGAATTTTAAGAAATAACCTTTTGTAGCCTGGTTACGTTCACCTAATTCCAAAGTATGCGAATGTTAGAATCTGACTATTTAAAATACTTACTCATTTATTTAGACTAAAAACCGTGTAAATATACTTCAAAGTTAGTGAACGCTTGATGAAATCGCAGTGCTAGTTTAATCCTGCTGGCAACCAAAAACTAGTTCTCTAGAGGCTAATCTCGGCATGTGTATTTCTCATTGTCCGAGTCACTCGCGTATCCAGACGTAAAATGATCCAATATCACATCATTTAGTGCGCTACGGTCGGCATCGCAGTAGTATATATTTAGCCGTCTTGCATCGTTCATATACTGCATGTCGGAACTAGAGCTTTTTCATTTGATGCACCGACTCTGAGGAACTATAGCAACATTTCACTGTAAACAAAAAACCCACCTGTTTAAACTTACTTATCCTCCATAGCTACCAGTACCAATCAAGTTAATAACTGGAACTGCTTAACCTCTTTTGTTTTGATGCAACTGCCAATATGGCTACACCCAGCATACAGGGTACTGCGAACATTGACACACTTCACCGGCATGGATTTATGAAACAATGAACTGTGAATATCGCTACCCTCAGCATACTGTGGACAACCTTGATGCACTTAGCTCCCAGACGGAATAATGTAGAATCTTGAAGCAGTCATTCATTCGACCCGAGAAATGTCGGATTCGACAGAGAAGTACTGTTGAAAATGTCATAAACAATACATCATGTTGAATTGCATAAAATTTTTTCATGAAGCAGTGACTGAAATACAAATATTGCTGTACTGAACCTGCAGTGTACAATACATGTATGAAATTACAAAATCTCATAAAATATATAATAAATGGTGTTATATTTAAGCAAAGATATTGTTTTTATTCACAAAAACCGTTTAACACTCTATATGGAACAACAATTTAACAAGATTTAACAAGATTTGCCATCCAAGCCAAAGGCCCAGATGGCAAGTGGACAAGGAAGCCATTGGCTTATCGAGAGTCCAACAATGTTCACCTACTTATAACCCGCCCTCCTGATATATGTGTCAACCTTGTTTTTAAACATATTCACGCTGCTAGCAGTTACACAATCTGTAGACAATTTGTTCCATTCATTTATTGTCCTCTGTGAGAACGAGTGCTTCCTGATGTCCAATCTACATTAATCCTTTACTAATTTTACCTCATGTCCTCCAGTTCTGCTATCCTTCTTGAGTGAGAAAAACATATTTCTATCAATATTTTCATACCCATTCAATATCTTAAAAACTTCAATCTGATCTCCTCTTAACCTCCTTGTCTCTAGTGTTGTTAAACCACATTCTTTCAGGCGTTCTTCATAACTAAGGTCTCTAAGTTCTGGAATCATTTTAGTTGCTCTCCTTTGTATGCGTTCAAGCGTATCTATATCCTTCTTACGATATGGTCTCCATGCTTGTATACAGTATTTTAAACGAGGTCTAACTATTGCTTTATAAAGAGGTATAATTAACTTTTTTCCCTTGTATGTTATATTTCTTCTAATCAATCCAAGAATTTGATTACCCTTTAAAGCTGCAATACCACACTGCTCTGAAACTTTCATATCAGCGCTTATTGCAACTCATAAGTCCTTTTCTTTTACAGTAGTACCCAGAACAGTATCTCCCATTTTATAATTTACATTCAAGTTCCCATGTCCTGTATGTAGGCATTTACATTTCCCAAAATTGAACAGCATCTGCCATTTCTCAGACCATTTCACTAATCTGTCTAGATCGTTTTGTAAATGTTGTTTATCACCATCAGTATTAACCTTTCTAAACAGTTTTGTGTCATCCGCAAATTTCAGTACGTTACTTGTTATACTGTCGTCCAAGTCATTGATATAAATTAAGAATAATATAGGTCTTAATACTGATCCTTGAGGTACCCCACTCAAAACCGATTTCCAATTTGAAACTTCTCCATCTACTACAACTCGTTGTCTTCTGTCAGTCAGCCATTGTTCTATCCAGTCAGTTATGCTATCCCCGATACCATGGGCTTTTAATTTAAGTAGCAATCTTTGATGTGGCACTTTGTCAAAAGCTTTCTGAAAATCAAAGTAGGTAATATCTACTGGCGATCCCACGTCTATCCACTTAGTGATTTCTTCCAAAAAACATAACATATTTGTTAAGCATGACCTCGCTTTAAAGAATCCATGTTGAGATGAATTTAATAGTTTATGCTTAACGAGGAAGTCCACCATATGGTCTTTAATTAACCTTTCTAATAATTTACAAATCACTGACGTTAAACTCACTGGTCTGTAATTCTCTGACTTATTTCTCGAACCCTTTTTAAATAATGGTATGATGTTTGCTTCTTTCCATTCAAACGGAACAACTCCCTCTTTTAATGACAAGTTGAATACTCTTGCAAGTGGTATACTGATTTGATCTACTGTTTCCATTAGTAATTTTGGAGGATCCCATCCACTCCCGGTGATTTGTTATCCTTCATTGCCTTTATTTTCTTAGCTACCAATTCTGGAGTTACAACTAACGGTCCTAAATATTCAGATTTAGCCCCCTGAAATTTAGCATCAGCAACTGGTAATGAACTAATATCTTCTTTGGTAAACACTGAACTGAAGTAACCATTTAGGTCTTCCGCCATTAAAAACCCCTGTGATATTATATTTCCAGCACTGTCTTCTAGAGGTCCAACCTTGTCTTGTACGTCTTTTTGCTGTCATTTTGTATGCTACATGCCAGTTTTTGCTCATAGCTTCTTTTAGATTGTCTGATTTCAGTTGTAGCTGCATTAAGTGCCTCTTTGTATTTTGCATATTCTTCTTCCTTTCTGGTACGCCTATAAACCCTCCACATAGTTTGTTTTAGCATTATTTTTCTAATAGCCTCTTTTGACAAGTGTTTCTTTCTACACCGTTTTCCTTGTTTTCGGAAGGGAACAAATTTATCGATGATACTCTCAATTAGTATATATTTCTCAAACAATTATTTCACCTTGCAAGAATATTTGGCGCTCTATGAATATAACATTATTTGGCAGGGAAAGAGAGCCCAGGCTCTGCCAAAATTATACAAATATCTTCATTATGAAGTTATGGCTTTTAGTGAGATGTGTTGGTATGTTGAGATAATATGCTAATTAGCCATTGATGACTTATTAATCGAGTTACTATTAATAATAAATGACATATATATATATATATTTATGACCCTACTTAATGTATTTTTAAATTATATAAATATCTTCATAATGATGGAATATATGGTCTTTTATCAAAAGGTGTTGACCTGTTGAGCTTGCGCAATAATTAGACAATATTGACTTATTAATAGTATAAATTTAGATTTTAAATGACTGTGTAATGTATATTTATCGCCCTGTTTTATGAATTTGTAAACCCTGAATAAATTATACAAATTTCTTCATAATCTTGGAAGTTATGGCATTTTATCAAAATGTATCAATCTGCTGACTTCATGCACTAACGAACCAATGTTCACCTATTGATTGCAAAAACTGGGTTACTATTAATTATACGTGATATGATACATGAAATATAGGGAATACATTAACATTTGTGAATATATCAACTATGGTGGATACATGAACTATGGGGAATACAGGAACAATTGTGGATACGTGAACTATGTTGTGTACATGAACTGTGGTGAATACATGAAATATGGTGGATACGTAAACTATACATGAACTATGGTGGATAAGTGAATTACGGTGGATACATGAACTATGGTGAAATATATGCTGTTTTTTGCACGAGAAAGCGACACCTTGCAATGGGCCTCCGTCCAAAGACCGAATTCGACATCGGTATGCGAACTCGTGACGAATGTCACTTTTTCATCAATCGCATCGTCGATCATCCGATCGGTTGCGTCGACGTGACCCTTCCAGCCTACGCAAGAACACAGCTCTCATCGGTCTTCAAATACAACATATGTCTTTTCCGCTGTCTGGCCTTTCATTGAGGATGCGACGTACGTTGTTTGGAAATGTATACACTTATTTGAAGAAGGTGCTCCCGTTGCTGCAACTGTCGGAATGTCTACCAATTACATTGCAAAATTATACACTAACTTGAAGAAGTTGCTCCCGTTGCTAGAAGATAAGAAGCAAATACAAAAGATTAGCCACATTAAGAACATTGTCAACCATATTACAATATATGACGGTAACATAGAAAGATATAGTAAAAATAATGATTCCATTAATATAGAAAATCACATCATGCCAGGTATTTGTAGTTTGTTAAATATAAACATTTACTAAAGCATACATTATGTTATGCATTCACATGTAATACATTATTATTGCTTGGTTACTTCATATATACATTGATGCAATAAGGTGGGAAACTGGGGTAAATTATTTACAAAGTAATACACGAAACTTACTTTTCATTCCAGCATATTATTGGATATGAACGAAATAACACAAAGACAGTAATAAGTATAACTTGGACACCAACTTGGCTTGGGGTTAGTTGCAACTGTGAACTCTTAATCCAAGATGGCGTCCGATAACGAAGCTTAGTGAGGAGTAATGAAATCAGTATTGTATGACTTAATATGTGTTAGTTAACAGCACCGTTCACAATTACGGTAAGAATGAACAAAAGACACTCACGGATACTTAATGTTATGTTGGCTGCATAAGTGAAAACGGTTTCGTTCAACACCTTATTTCAATAACTCAAACCCCTAATGATATATAAAAAAGAAACACCTTCTTACCAGGTTTCGTTGTGGTGGCTGCAATAATAAACATAACTGTTTTAGTGACAGAAAATACAATACAAGTTATTGAAAACTTTTTCGCGTAAACGGAATTTACAGTATTGCAGTCCTAACGGACAATTTCCTTGTGGACTGTTACCTTGTCGTGGTAAGGAGGCTTGTGTACCCCTATGACCCCCTGAGCTATACAGGTGGGAGGCAACTCCAGGTAGGTCCAACCATACCGGGCAGGTCTGGGGCGAGTGGTCAGACAAAGCACAGTCCAGCCACATCTCTTGATCATGGAGCACGGGAGGAAAATGGTCTACGACCACTGCGGAAAACTTGTGGGCACAGCGGCTTGGGCTACTCACCCACTCAGTTGTTATTGAAATCGATTACAGAAACCGAAACCGTGAATACTAAACCACATCTCGATCTGAGCAAAGCAGGCTGTCCTGGAAGGGTGCGTATGAATCCCTTGGGTGAAAGCCGACAGGAAGCCCAAGGGAGGAAGAGTCTGCTACAGCTCAAGTAAAAAATTAGAATTGGATATTGGAATGTCAGGACACTGTACCAGGCAGGAAAACTGTAACAGCTAGCCAAAGAAATGAGAAGATACAAGCTGAGCATCATTGGAGTCTGTGAAAGCAGATGGAACACCTTTGGGAAGGTTACAACTAGCTCTGGAGAAACTTACTTGTACTCTGGGAATGAGAGAGAAGAAGATGCGCACACACATGGAGTAGGGCTGCTCCTCTCAAAGGATGCAGCAAAAAGTCTCATCGAATGGGAACCAGTCTCGGAGAGAATCATCACAGCCAGGTTTACATCAAAAGGTCGGAACATCACCATTAAACATTGCTATGCACTAACCAACTCTGCTGAATTTGAAGAGAAAGAGACCTTCTACCAACATCTACAAACAGTCACCCAAAAACTACCGAAGAGGGATATCCAAGTTGTTATGGGGGATATGAATGCCAAGATTGGAAAGGATAATGACAATTGGAAAGGCACACTGGGGAAAGAAGGTCTGTGACAGATGAATGAGAACGGTCTCCTGTTTGCAGATTTCTGTACTCTCAATGAACTGGTAATCGGAGGAACCCTCTTTCCACACAAGCCTACACACAAAGCCACACGGATATCCCCAGATTTACAGACCGAAAACCAAATTGACCACACAACAATCACCAAGAAATGGAGGAGAGTGCTTCTAGACGTCAGAGCGAAAAGAGGAGCTGACATTAACTCCGACCACCACCTCCTTGTGGGTGAATTTAGGATGAAGCTATCAGCAAAGAAGAAGACGGATAACAAGGTACAAAGACGGTTTGAGATAAGAAAACTTCAAAATACTAAAATACGACAGGAACTGGGAATCACACTGCGGAACAGGTTCCAAGCATTGGAAGGGGGGGGGGGAAACATTGATGAAAAGTGGACAAGATGCAAGAATGCAATTATAGACACCTGTGAACAAGTCCTAGGCTGCTGGGAAGCTAGGAAGGACTGGATTACGGACGACACCTGGGAAGCTACTGAGGCAAGGAGGGAGACTACAATGAAACTCGACAAGGAAGCAGATGACACATGGAAACAAAACTGCAGCAGGAATACCAGGAAAGAAACAAAACAGTTAAAAAGAACACAAAGAGGGACAAGAAAACGTATGTCAAAAAGCTAGCAAACGAGGTTGAAATCGCAGCTAGGCGAAACAACTCCAGAGAGTTATACATGATCACCAGACAGCTAGCAGGGAAGAACAGGAGCACTAGTCGCCCCATCAGGGACAAACAGGGAAACCTTCTCACTAAGGAATCTCTACAGTTACAACGCTGGAAAGAATATTTCCAAGATATCTTGAATAGGTCTCCACCAGATTCAATCCCAGACATTGAGGAAACAAATGAAGATCTTAACATTAATTGTGGTAGGATATCCAAAAAGGAGATCAAGAGAGCCTTCAAAAAGCTGAAGCTAGGCAAAGCACCTGGAATTGACAATATACCATCTGATGTCTTAAAAGCTGATATTCGGGACACCACAGACGTTTTATACAGCGTGCTAAATGAAATCGGGGATAAAGAGGAAATACCAACTGAATGGAAGACAGGTACGCTAGTTACAATCCACAAGAAAGGCAACCTCAGTGAATGTAGAGTAACTGGAGAGGGATCATGCTTCTATCAGTGCCCAGTAAAATTCTCTGCCGTATCACCCTGAATAGGATGCAAGAAACAGTTGACAAGAAGTTAAAAAAGGAACAAGCTGGCTTTAGAAAGGATAAATCCTGCACGGATCACATTGCTACACTCAGGATCATCGTTGAACAATGCATTGAATGGCAGAGCTCCCTTTACATAAACTTCGAAAAAGCATTCGACAGTATAGATAGGACAGTTCTATGGAAGCTCCTGAGGCACTGTGATTTACCCACAAAATTTGTAACCCTAATAAAGAACATGTACGAAGGTTTCACTGGTCATGTCTTCTTTAAATGGACAAGTTTCAGAAGGCTTCCAGATTGGAACTGGAGTACGACAGGGCTGCTAGCTATCTCCACTGCTCTTTCTGATAGCCATAGACTGGACAATGAAAAGATCCACAGAACACCATCGTACTGGGATCCAGTGGAACTTTTTCTCACAACCAGAAGACTTGGATTTTGCAGATGATCTAGCACTACTCTCAAAAACCCATAAACACATGCAAAAAAAAAACAGAAAGGCTTCAAGAAAAAAGCAGCCAACTGGGTCTTAAGATCAACGTGGGAAAGACAAAGGTGATGAAAGTCAACAGCAGATCCTCCGAACCCATCTCAATAGAAAGTGGTACTGTTGAGGAAGTACAAGACTCCATCTACCTCTGGAGCAACTTCAGTACAAATGGTGGAGCTGACAAAGATGTGGAGCTACGCATCAATAAAGCTCGCCATGCCTTCAGAACCCTATGCCCTGTATGGCTCTCTTCCCAACTATCTATAAACACTAAGATCCGCATTTTCAACACCAACATTTAACCAGTTCTTCTCTAAGGCTGTGAGACGTGGAAAATTACTCAGTCTCTCAACAATAAACTCCAAGTCTTCATCAACAGTCGCCTCCGATACATCCTTATGGTATGGTGGCCTAACAAAATATCAAATAAAGAGCTCTGGAAGAAAACCAAACTGGAAAAAATAAGCACTACAATCAAGAGGAGAAAAAGGAGCTGGATTGGCCACACACTCAGAAAAGATCCAACAAATACAACCAAACAAGCACTGGACTTTAACCCACAAGGAAAGAAAAGGCAAGAAAGGCCAAAAATCAGCTGGAGACGCTCCACACTACAAGATCTTCATAAAGTGGGGGTCATCTGGCAAGAGGCCAAAGCTCTAGTCCAGACGAGAGTGAGGTGGAGAAACATGGTTGACGCCCTGTGCTCCTGATGGAGCCAAGAGGTAAGTAAAGTAAATAACGGACAATAGTGATAGCACAATGATGTTATCACTACTGGAGAATAATACCCATTTCAATGTTAACGAATAAGTACAGGGAATAATGCCTATTTCAATGTTAACCAACATACTAGATTAAATGTGGTTTTTTTGCAATGACCAGTCAACATTAATTATTTTTGTACTTCACCAGTCGTGTGGCAATCATATTCCAGAAAGTGATGGATGAAAGGAAAACTACACATTTCGAATAGTATGTGAACTAACAGTAAAGCCGTGTGTTTGCTTGTGAGACGTTGCACCGATAATACAGTTTGCAATCTTTGACTTGAACGTTATTTACAAGTTAATATGTCAAATATTGGTTAGTACTGCTTTGGTTTTGCATTAGTAAGAGCAGTTTAAACAGTTTAGACAGTTTTTTTGGTAAAAGGTAAATGTAAAATCATCAGCATTTTATTCTTAACGCGTTGTTTGCTAAGTAGTTCGAAAATTATTAAGGTGGCATATCGTCATATTGAAAATACATTGTGTAATTTATATATTGGTGTACACAGATGGTGACGACTCTTTGTTAATCGTCGTGTAGACACATTGAAATACTGATGAAAAAAATGAAACACGTACTTGTTTTTCTTGGCCTCGTTATCGTCGGTACTGTCGGACAGAAACATCAGAGTAAGACAAACATGTTCTACACGAATAACGACACATCGCTTATCTTTTTCTATATACATTGTTTTGGGATTATAGAAAATAAATAATTTTCCATTATAGCACGTTTGCTGTATTATATGACACCGACAGTTAATACCGCGGTGAATGTCTACCAAGACATTGAGATATGATCACAATCATAATAAATTTGTTGATGATTGATTTGATTTGTGCCAATTATGTCACAATTACACATGGGTACCACGGTCGCACCTTCCAGATGCTAATTTACGACGCACTGAGGACAATACATAGAACGTGGCCGACAGGGGCTCCACCTGGTAGATGCGTTCATTGAATGTGACGAATAACACTAAGTGAAACAAAAACTAGATAGCAATGTATACGATTTTGCTACATACAAGCTGCTAACTTATTAATTAGTTCGTTAATGTAGAGTTAATATTTTTAGGCAACCTGAAAAGAAAAAAGTAGGTTAGAAACACATGTTATCCAGTTTATTACTTGTGTCCATTTTGTTTAGCACCTTGGACGCTTTTAGAGAAGTTAGTCCAATGTACGGGGTGTAAGTAACCGGAACACTACAGCATTCATACAACACATAACTCATACCAGTTATGTAAAGTTAGTATTATTAATTAAGTTAGCAACACATAAATTAAATGATTCCATTGAAGTTGTTAACTATATAACTTACTAACTCACCCGGTGAAGATGTAGCTGAAAATCACATAAATATTTGGTAACTATCTTATATATTGCTTTTTGCAAAGCTCAAACAGTCCTTTTACAATAATTTTAATAATACAAAATTAACCGATTATATTCATTCAACAATGTTGTACATATTTGATCATAACCCTGCCTTATGGTACCTTATTATAATCACACAAGCGACTTGTTTTCGATAATGTTGTTATGAAATGTTTTCTTTGTAAAGAGGTGAACGAGATACAATGTGAATAATAAATAAAATGGCTATGAAATGTTTTATTGTAAAGACGGTTAACGAGTTACAATGTCAATAATAAATTTGAGCAACTGTTATACGCTGTCAGCATAACATATAAACAACGCTGTAAACATGTCTACCAATTCCATAACAAAACTGTACACTTACTTGAAGAAAGTGCTCCCGTTGCTAGAAGATAAGAAGCAAATACAAAAGATTAGCCACTTCAAGAACATTTTCAAACATACTACAATATATGGCGGGTACGTGTCAAACATATGTAACAACAAATCGCCAAAGTGATGAAGCCATTATTATAGAAAATAACATCATACCAAGCATTTGTAATTTGCTAAATATGGACATTTATTAAAACATACACTATGTTGTTAATTCATATTTAATAAAATAGCACTGCTTGGTTACTTCATATATACAGAGATACTATATATACAGTGACACAATAACGAGAGAAACTGGGATAAATCATTTGTAAATTGATACCCGAAGCATACATTTCCTTCGTGATTGGACATGAATATACATGTTATTGTTATAAAATAACAAAAAGACAGTAATAAGCATAATTTGGACACTATCTTGGCTTCGGAGTAGTTACAACTGAAAACAAAATGAAATCACGAGAATAAACCAAATTTAAATATAATGCAAGTCTGCCAACTTAAACAAATTTCAGTAATATTTAAACAATAATTCCTTTGATGATTATTTGGTATACGTATATAAAATGGCGCATTAACGAGTACCCAATGGGCTTTTGCCATAGAAGATATGTTTCGATATATGCGTTTTGAAAAAAAAATTAATAAAGATACATTTACAATCGTGTGTACTGTTGTCGGTTTTGACACTATCCACAACGGCAGGTGCAAATAAGATGATTGTGTGTGTGTGTGTGATACCGAACACGTACTCACATAATCAACTTGAAGAAATACCAATATGTTTTTTTGGCAACAACCGTTAAAACACGTGCACTAATATTAACCTGTTTTGTCAAAGTCACAGTAGCCCATTTTACGGTCTTTGTCGTAATCGTAGGTGAGGGAACACCACGGTTCCTTGACGGTGGCGTAATCGGTAGTACAACTATTGAAGGTCTCGCCGAAAGCCATGAATGGAAATACACACTTGTCTCCATTCTTCGTGTACACAACTGAAAAAAAAAACAAATAAACTGCAGCACACACCACCGCACAGATCTGGTAACCCTGGTAACCATAGTAATAAAATGTATGATTAATAAACATATAAGTTGAATTTTAAGAAAGAACCGTTGTAGTCTGTTTACGTTCACCTAATTCCAAAGTATGCGAATGTTAGAATCTGACCATTCAAAATGCTTACCCATTTATTTAGACTAACAACCGTGTAAATATACTACAAAGTTAGTGAACGCTTTGTGAAATCACAATGCTAGTTGAATTCTGCTGATAAATAAAAACTAGTTATACAGATGCTTATCTCGGCAGGTGTACTTTTCATCGTCCGAGTCACTCGCGTGTCCAGACGTAAAGTAATCCAATATCACATCACTTAGTGCGTTACGGTCGCCACCGCAGTATATATTTAGCCGTCTTGCATCGTTCATATACTGGCATGTCGGCACTAGAGCTTTTTCATTTGATCGTTCGAACGGCCTATTAAACATAACCTATGCTACGCATGTTCGAGGAACAGAAGAACACGTTCAAATCAATCTGTGTTTTTCATCAACCGCATCTTCGATCATACGATCGGTTGCGTCGGCATGACCCTTCCAGCCTACGCAAAGAACAACAAAGCTGTCATCGGTATTGTAAAACAACCTATGTCTTTTCCGCTGTCTGGCCCTTCATCGGGGATGTGACGTACGTCGTTTGAAACAGGCTGTGGGGACGCTGTGTGACGCGTACGACCGAGACGACGTGGTCAAAATTCGAGCAACTGTGATACACTGTCAGCATTACTGAGATCTTCACAGCACATAAACAACGCTGTAAGCATGCCTAGTACTGTTCTACAAAACAAATCATCAGTATATGGAGTAAGAGTAATGAAATCAGTACTGTATGAGTGTGTGTTATAGTTAACAGTATCGTCCACAATTACGGTAAGAATTAACAGTGGACAATCACTAGTGTTTTTTTATTGTTCTTAACACATTGTTTTCGGGTTATGGAAAATAAGCTTTTATCCATTATAGTACGTTTGCTGTATTAGATTTTGCAACGACACTGTGAGTTAAAATCGTGGTGAATGTCTACCAATACATTGAGATATGATCACAATCATAATAATTGTTTATGATTGATTTGATTTGTGCCAATTATGTCACAATTATACATGGGTACCACGGACGCACCTTCCAGATGCTAATTTACGACGCACCGAGGACAATACATAAAACGTGGCCGACAGGGTCTCCACCTGGTAGATGCGTTCATTGAATGCATCGAAAATGAGACCAACAGTTATTTTCTGTGTGAAATGTATTTTGGTTACAATAAACCGCAAAAGGAATTGCGAGCTTGTGAAAATACTTAAACATGCCCCACACACAATGTTGTTTCCCGCAGTGCATCTATCCGTATCAGATTGTGACGGAACTAGTTGTTTACGTCATAAGACGGTCATCGCCTTACGTTTACGTCAACGCAGTGAACGTCAAAGTTCGACCGTACTCATAGAGATATATGTAGACTAGAGAGGATATGACCACGTAATTAAACGGAATTGATAGTGTTGTGGTGCTGCCATCTAATGGACAATACTATTAGCACAATTACTATATCACTACATGAGAATAATATCCACTTCAATGTTAACCAGTCACAACAGGGAATAATATCCACTTCAATGTTAACCAGTCACAACAGGGAATAATATCCACTTCAATGTTAACCAGTCACAACAGGGAATAATATCCACTTCAATGTTGACCAAAGCACATCCAGATTAAATATATGTTTAGCATTGATCAGGCAACATTTATTCAGGTTCTGTAATATATCTGTAATAAATGCCAACCTCTTTTTTATTTCACCAGTCGTGTAGCAATAATATGCCAGATTTTGATGGGCGACATATTGATTGCGAAATAACATTAAAGCCGTGCGTTTGCTTGTAAGATGTTGTACCAGTAATACAGTTTACACTGTTGAATTGAACATTATTGTACTAGTTAATAAGAACACTATTGGTTAGTAGGCCTATGGCTTTGCAACGGCAACGTTTGTCGTAACAGCGACAACATATCGAGTTGACCAATGATATAACACAAAGTCTAAGCAGTATATACATACCAACTGGACGCGCTGCAAAAATAAATAAAAACGAACATTAGAAAGAGCAGATAAGCTAACAACAACGACCAAAACATAAGCATATCAACATTTTATAACAGTGCTTGTGATCACGACTTCCGTCTATTTGGGTAAGACCACAATACAAAATTGCATTGCTTTCCTCTAACTGTATGACATTTTTATTGTACTTCAAAAACAATTTTGTTCGTTCAACGTGACTTTCTTGCATCATCTCTATACTACGGTTGACTATTTTCACAGTGACATTTAAGAAAATGGTTGATCATCACAACCCGCATGCATTTTCATTGTAGATTTTCTGTAGTAAAACCTACTGAAGATTGTGTACGTAGAACGTTTGTACAACTACATGCAACGGGATGGTGACAAGTGCAATGCATGTATGTAGAAAAAAACAGGAAAGCAGGGATTTCATTTGATCAAGACGTAAAGAGGAGGTTTGAGGGTAGTACAACGTTGGTACGAAAACAGGAAATAAGCAGGAAATATAGGATCGATATATATATATATATATATATATATATATATATATATATATATATATATATATATATATATAATAAAATGTGTCAACGTTTACAGATATTTCGGCACAATTACACATCATCGTACCGTCCGGGCATGCGACCTTTACTCGCACATATTGATCGACCCCCTGGGCATTAGGGTTGGCATTGTTCTTGTACGCTGCATCAACGTGGTGGTAGCATTTTACAACGGCTGCGTCGTCAGTGAAAAAGACGAAGGAAAACAGGGTGATCGGTCAAATAAACACTATGTGAACAAAAGTCACTGTTGAGGAGGAGGAGGCCATATGAAAGTTCAACGGAGGAGGTTACTAAAAATAGACACTAGGGACACCCAGTATTAATGAGTTTTTTTTATGAAAACGTAGTATGAGTTTGATTCATAAAATTCGTGCATGATTAATGAGGTAAGGAGGCTGAATGGCTCGTGGGTCCATCTGGCGGCTCGTGGGTCCATCTGGAGGGAGTAGGATAGGTGCTCGCGTTTCGCGGAATATCGTTTTGTACCCCGTAATATGACACCGCTCTGCCGCGTTTCCGAAAGGACGCATTAAGGCGATACTAACAGCTGACTAATGGATTTTGGTATTGTTAAATGCACGTTTTAAATAATGTGGCTTGATGTAGTCATAATTATTAGTGCTGTAGTTAAAGCGCTGGTTCGCCCACTGTTTTTATGTAAGTCTGCACAAGATGAAAAATAAACCCGTCATTTTCACCTAAAACGCTGTGTGCATCATGCACTCTCGCCTGGTTTATCTCGCTGCCAGTGTAGCCATAGTACATTTTAAGCTAAGTATATCACTTAGCTTGAAATCATTACACACGTAACTAATTTTGCTAAAATACATATAAAAGCGGTATGTACTTAGAAAAATCGTCGACACTGTCGGACAGAAAAATCAGAGTAAGACAAACATGTTCTACATGAATAACGACACATCGCTTATCTTGTTCTAAATACATTGTTTTGGGATTATAGAAAATAAATAATTTTCCATTATAGCACGTTTGCTGTAATAAATGACACCGACAGTTAATACCGTGGTGAATGTCTACCAAGACATTGAGATATGATCACAATCATAATAATTGTTTATGATTGATTTGATTTGTGCCAATTATGTCACAATTATACATGGGTACCACGGACGCACCTTCCAGATGCTAATTTACGACGCACCGAGGACAATACATAAAACGTGGCCGACAGGGTCTCCACCTGGTAGATGCGTTCATTGAATGCATCGAAAATGAGACCAACAGTTATTTTCTGTGTGAAATGTATTTTGGTTACAATAAACCGCAAAAGGAATTGCGAGCTTGTGAAAATACTTAAACATGCCCCACACACAATGTTGTTTCCCGCAGTGCATCTATCCGTATCAGATTGTGACGGAACTAGTTGTTTACGTCATAAGACGGTCATCGCCTTACGTTTACGTCAACGCAGTGAACGTCAAAGTTCGACCGTACTCATAGAGATATATGTAGACTAGAGAGGATATGACCACGTAATTAAACGGAATTGATAGTGTTGTGGTGCTGCCATCTAATGGACAATACTATTAGCACAATTACTATATCACTACATGAGAATAATATCCACTTCAATGTTAACCAGTCACAACAGGGAATAATATCCACTTCAATGTTAACCAGTCACAACAGGGAATAATATCCACTTCAATGTTAACCAGTCACAACAGGGAATAATATCCACTTCAATGTTGACCAAAGCACATCCAGATTAAATATATGTTTAGCATTGATCAGGCAACATTTATTCAGGTTCTGTAATATATCTGTAATAAATGCCAACCTCTTTTTTTATTTCACCAGTCGTGTAGCAATAATATGCCAGATTTTGATGGGCGACATATTGATTGCGAAATAACATTAAAGCCGTGCGTTTGCTTGTAAGATGTTGTACCAGTAATACAGTTTACACTGTTGAATTGAACATTATTGTACTAGTTAATAAGAACACTATTGGTTAGTAGGCCTATGGCTTTGCAACGGCAACGTTTGTCGTAACAGCGACAACATATCGAGTTGACCAATGATATAACACAAAGTCTAAGCAGTATATACATACCAACTGGACGCGCTGCAAAAATAAATAAAAACGAACATTAGAAAGAGCAGATAAGCTAACAACAACGACCAAAACATAAGCATATCAACATTTTATAACAGTGCTTGTGATCACGACTTCCGTCTATTTGGGTAAGACCACAATACAAAATTGCATTGCTTTCCTCTAACTGTATGACATTTTTATTGTACTTCAAAAACAATTTTGTTCGTTCAACGTGACTTTCTTGCATCATCTCTATACTACGGTTGACTATTTTCACAGTGACATTTAAGAAAATGGTTGATCATCACAACCCGCATGCATTTTCATTGTAGATTTTCTGTAGTAAAACCTACTGAAGATTGTGTACGTAGAACGTTTGTACAACTACATGCAACGGGATGGTGACAAGTGCAATGCATGTATGTAGAAAAAAACAGGAAAGCAGGGATTTCATTTGATCAAGACGTAAAGAGGAGGTTTGAGGGTAGTACAACGTTGGTACGAAAACAGGAAATAAGCAGGAAATATAGGATCGATATATATATATATATATATATATATATATATATATATATATATATATATATATATATATATATATATATATAATAAAATGTGTCAACGTTTACAGATATTTCGGCACAATTACACATCATCGTACCGTCCGGGCATGCGACCTTTACTCGCACATATTGATCGACCCTGGGCATTAGGGTTGGCATTGTTCTTGTACGCTGCATCAACGTGGTGGTAGCATTTTACAACGGCTGCGTCGTCAGTGAAAAAGACGAAGGAAAACAGGGTGATCGGTCAAATAAACACTATGTGAACAAAAGTCACTGTTGAGGAGGAGGAGGCCATATGAAAGTTCAACGGAGGAGGTTACTAAAAATAGACACTAGGGACACCCAGTATTAATGAGTTTTTTTATGAAAACGTAGTATGAGTTTGATTCATAAAATTCGTGCATGATTAATGAGGTAAGGAGGCTGAATGGCTC
The DNA here is from genome assembly GCA_033239005.1 of Lamellibrachia satsuma. Lineage (NCBI taxonomy): Eukaryota > Metazoa > Annelida > Polychaeta > Sabellida > Siboglinidae > Lamellibrachia > Lamellibrachia satsuma. The sequence continues at coordinate 5,872,515 of BSQZ01000039.1, forward strand.
GTGGGTCCATCTGGCGGCTCGTGGGTCCATCTGGAGGGAGTAGGATAGGTGCTCGCGTTTCGCGGAATATCGTTTTGTACCCCGTAATATGACACCGCTCTGCCGCGTTTCCGAAAGGACGCATTAAGGCGATACTAACAGCTGACTAATGGATTTTGGTATTGTTAAATGCACGTTTTAAATAATGTGGCTTGATGTAGTCATAATTATTAGTGCTGTAGTTAAAGCGCTGGTTCGCCCACTGTTTTTATGTAAGTCTGCACAAGATGAAAAATAAACCCGTCATTTTCACCTAAAACGCTGTGTGCATCATGCACTCTCGCCTGGTTTATCTCGCTGCCAGTGTAGCCATAGTACATTTTAAGCTAAGTATATCACTTAGCTTGAAATCATTACACACGTAACTAATTTTGCTAAAATACATATAAAAGCGGTATGTACTTAGAAAAATCGTCGACACTGTCGGACAGAAAAATCAGAGTAAGACAAACATGTTCTACATGAATAACGACACATCGCTTATCTTGTTCTAAATACATTGTTTTGGGATTATAGAAAATAAATAATTTTCCATTATAGCACGTTTGCTGTAATAAATGACACCGACAGTTAATACCGTGGTGAATGTCTACCAAGACATTGAGATATGATCACAATCATAATCATATTTTATGATTGATTTGATTTGTGCCAATTATGTCACAATTATACATGTGTACCACGGTCGCACCTTCCAGATGCTAATTTACGACGCACCGAGGACAATACATAAAACGTGGCCGACAGGGGCTCCACCTGGTAGAAAATGAGACCAACAGTTATTTTCTGTGTGAAATGTATTTTGGTTACAATATACCGCAAAAGGAATTGCGAGCTTGTGAAAATACTTAAACATGCCCCGCGTATAATGTTGTTTCTCGCAGTGCAGCTATCCATATCCTATTGTGACGGAACTAGTTGTTTACGTCATGAAACGGTCATCGCCTTACGTTTACATCAATGCACTGAACGTCCCCATCATTGGTGCCACTAGCAATTTCACAACTGCCACAATATTTGATGTGCATACATTGTAGTCAGTGGCGCCCCTGTTGGGGAGTGTGCTTGTCCGATTACGACGGATCTAGTTGTTTACGTCATCTCGTACGAAAATGCACGTGGGATGACGACCGTACTCATAGAGATAGATGTAGACTAGAGATGATATGACCAAGTAATTGACGATAACGTACATTGGCCATATTGGCGTTACAAAGTAGTGTAAAAATGCTAAACGTTATTCGTCTTGGGTACGCGCGATTCTCCAGTGTTTTTATTAAAGTATCGTTGTAAATGAGATGGCTCAAATAACGTTCTAGTTTCCTTGTGCAATATGATTGAGAACGTACATGCGTTTCTAAAAACATAAATATATAAGTACATATGGCCCATTTTAAATACATCCGCACCAATTATAGAAGGCGTAATTGTGCAGTTTTGATTTCCATTCTTTCGTTTAGCACGCTAATCATTGTGTGAACAAATGTTTATTACGAGTACCTCTTGCAAAACCATCAGGCTTACGCGAGGCGAAATATCACGTAAAACAATTGTGTGAAGTGTCACTGGTAACTTATCGTGAAGTTTGGAGTACGACGCGGATTTTCGCTCATTGACAAAAACTTGCCGACACGACTTGCATAATCGTCAATATAAACAGGTTATCTACGGATAATTAGATGAGATAATGTTAGCTGTTTATATTTCATATATTATATAAACTGGTTACATCGATCAATGCTTATATCGCCTTTAGTAGTACAACCAATTACGTTATACGTAGCTACATGATTGTAAAGTGTTGTTCAGGTTTTAATCATTATCATTTTAGACCATCAATTGCTGTCCGAGGTATAGGAATGTCTCTAAAAGTTATATTTATGAAGCTACAACAAAATAATATTTTGCAGACTGTAATCATATACTATATACTATTGGCGCATGCAAAACAATTATATTTCGTCAAATATTTTTTTCTTAAGGCGTCATCCATTATGCCTTGTATAGGCGAAAACAGCCTGTCCGAATTGGCGTACCTCATTGAAAATGCATCTAAAAGCAAATTAATTTACAAGTTATCCAAACTTAAGTGATAGGTTTCTGTTAAAGTAATGTATAAGCTATATGTTACTTGTGCTAGATTTCCTATTTTAAGATATCTAAATAATATATGACCTTATTTAGATGTGTCCATAAATATTTGCAACACCGTTACCGACAAGTTTGTATCCACTCCATAGCTCACAAATTAATGCTTATTCATTCATTATGTGGCGCCACCGTTTGCTTGACGAATATGAAGAATACTGCGTTGGCCGTGTGATTTCTGCAGTTTGCGAATAAATCAGGTAAGAAACGTTATTATTTCACCGTATGTTTATTGAATATCAACACCGTTACCAACATTTAGTATATGAGATGCAGTTATTGATAAAAAATAGAAAATATGGTGATATAGGCCATGATAATACATCTTGATATATGTAACAATGGGCGATATTAAAGCACCGTGTTTCGCGTAAACCCCAGAAAACCATTAATTTATCAACACTGTTACTATCAACACCGTTACCACTGCGCGGTGTTGAGCATTTTCCCTATAAACAAGTACACAACTACTTGTATGCATTTTGGATTATAAAAATGCTTAGAAACGTCGCATATATGAGGATAATATACGTGTTTATATAAGCCAAATCGTACGTTTGTTTTATGATTAGTGTTTGAGTTACCGTGTAGGACCTATGATAATCAAACAGATCGATAACATATTGTTGTTTTGTGAATTTTGTAATAAAATATATTGTATGTGTATATATGTATGCATTTCTGGTGTATGTTTATGCAAGTATAGTTTACATTGAATTTTCAGAACTAAGATGCCGTTGGCAAGTGCCGAAAAATACGTCGGTATCTTCAACGTTTACGGGAAGACGCGGCGCGACATGATATTTCAAACAATGGGAGTTGGACAGGTGGACCGAGCGAAAGAACCTCGATAAAACACCCACAATAGAGAGCAAGACGGAAAGGGGAAAACGTATATCGAGATCACGATGGAGAAAGGCCTAAAAAAGTCATGACAAAAAACGAAATCTTCAAGCAATTGTGACTCCCCCCGGGTTCCCCCGATCACGAACCTATCGGCGAAGTACCAGAACCTGAGGCCCAGAGCGCTACGGACGTGCACGGAAGATGAAGGCACGGAACACGTCAAAACTCTACCGGAAAAAGGAGTTGCTAAAGATTCCTGTTTGCCAAAAAGCATAGTTGGAGTGGTAATACACATACTTGCAATTTTTTATATATGTGTACGTGCGTGAATGCGTGCGTGCGTGTTGCAAGCATTTTGTGTGTGTGCGTGCGTGCGTGCGTGTATGTTTCCTATGTAGGCTAACAACTCAAATATATTAATACATACAAGAAAAATAGTTAAATAAGAAAGCTAACGCTTGATTTATATGCTTAATGTACGCATCTAAGTACATATGCAGCACATTCAGGTGCAAATATATTTCCATTCAACCCCACAGAGATTCATTAACTCAGCAATTTATTGCGTTTAGTTTTGATCGTCAACACGTTTCACATGTTATGCTTGTGTTTCAGTACTTTAACGGAACGTTGAGTGGGTTGAAATATATACACACTTTTCCTTGGACAGGAGTCACATTCCACAAGTTATACAACATTATACTCTTTTCAAGTTGAAGGAGTAAAAGCAGATACACATTATTTAAAGTATAAGGTGGCGTATCGAAAGCAGGCCGTTCGTGTAGTATCTTATCAGCTAGAAGCACGAAAGCAGTCACATAAACCATAACATTTGACTGACTGACACAATGGAATTTACCAAAAATCCTGTTAAATGTGAAAAAAACATAAATTTTCTTACAAAGTTATGCCATGTTTGGTTAAAAATCAAGCAATTATATGGATATTAGTTTGAAAATAAACTCATTAGTATATTTAAAGAGACAGTAAGCAGGCTTCGTTGGTTCGCAATGCTCTGGAAATCTAGTGTATATGATATATGATTCACCAAGTGTCCAAATCGACCTACAGTTAAATTATGCTACTCTTTAGACTTGGCTGTCAAACAAATAATAATGACTTGACAAGCAGGAGTGTTCCATAATGTGTCTATATACGCATTGTGCCGCAACTTGTAATAAACGTTGACACTTTCTAAAAAAAATCACTGTTTGGGGTAAGACCGCAGTTGACCTTCTTGTTTATTGTTTCACACGATTGTAGGGCGTATTAAATTGTGATATTTGAATTGAAACAATTCATATGATATGACTTAAGAGCAATTGAGCAGGCATATTCAAAGGTTTTTTGTAGAAGCTATTGGATGTGAAATAATACATTATTTAGAGTTTAACAGGCGAAGGGATTTAAGTGAATTGTTCTGCTATGGCCCACGTGGGCGCATTTTTTATTGATGGCCATCGCACACTGGGGAGTTTTAAAAGTGCTGGAGGTTTGTGATTTTGACCAAACTTGGTCAGCATATCAATGAGATGATGGCAGTTGCTGTGAAAAAATTTAAGAATTTTTGATGGTCACGTTTTTTTATAATCAGACAAATCGTTAACATGGCCACCAATGCAATTTTGCACTATAGTCTCCCCCCTGCAACGCGGACAGCTATTTCTGGACCGTGGGGGAAGCACGTCGCGACCGTTGACCAATCCAATGCGGGCTTCACTGACCTGAACGGCGCGACGCGATGCGGTGACTGACCAATCCAATGCGCGCTTCACTGACTTGAACGGCGCGACGCGATGCGGTGACTGACCAATCCCATGCGCGCTTCACTGACAAGGATGGCATAATTATCATCCAGCGACGCATATGACCCGTCCCCCGCGATGACAGACAGCTGAACCCCAGGCTTACCCGACCCGCGACGGACAGATCGCTCCGGCCCAAGACACGGCCTGTAACTGCTCGCGGAGCAGCGCACAGATTCGACAATGATAGCGAGTCGTTAACGAAGACGCAGTATTGCAGAAAGCGACGGAACTTAGCGCCGACTGAGACAGAAATAAGGCGGCAGAAATGCGCAGCTATAGCGCTGTGTGTGTGTTTCACACACTGGTGACAACTGCAAAGTCGACTGAATGCGTCCACAGGGACGTAGTATTTGTGAACCGAATTATCTGCTTAGCAGATTCCTTGTAACAGGCGATAATGAATTCACGTAGCGACATGGGTAGTTATAATTACGATAGCAACGCCGACCGAAATCCCGGGATTACGCTTTAAAATACAAAGTTTCAAATTGGTGATTGACGACTTGACTCCACGAAGTAACAAACGCGACAACTGACGCTAAGACCATATGTATCGCTGTTATTAAAAAGACAATGTCCATCCCGATACAGTGCACGGTTAAACGGGGATTACTGTACATTTTCGATCAACTGTCGATCTATTGTCAAAAACATTCTTTGGAACAGCGACCGACATCGACGTTCGTAAATGCCAACGTTAGTGCGACTCTACAGCCGACGAAACTATAGCGTATTGTACCTTCGGTAAACCAATTGCTTTCAGCAATTAACTAAAACCCATGATCAGCTAGTGACGTTTCGTGAGAATATTATTGCATTACAAGTGAAACACAAAAGGCGTATTTATAATTAGGTTTTCTAACAAAGTATCTGCGTAAACAGACATAATTTAATGCGTATTTTGACTTTTGCTAGTCTCCAATGCTATACTTTTCTAATGTGAGAAACGTATCCGGGAAATTTGTCCTGTACCGTAGCAATTGTCATAGTGTGTTTGTTCGTGATGGTTGTAATGCTTTAGAGTAATGTATCGACACCAAAATTGTGTCACAAACGGATAGAACATCCATGTCGTAACGTGAAAGATCACATCGAAACCGTTAGCTGTTAAAGATGTCTACATACTTATTGTAGCACACGAATTGACTTGTGTGGATTGTTGATGTATAATTGCTTTTATCCTAGCATTGTGAAGCATCATTTCATGATTGTTTATGTAGCTTTTAGATACAACAGTGTATTATTGATACGCACTGGTTTATACGTCAACGGACATTGATTTGCTTAATCGGCGTTTGCATCAGTGCTGGATAGAGTAGAACTTATATTCTACATGATAATTTGTGTTTATTAAGTGTCTATGTATGTTCAGGTACATTGTAACGTGCATGTGATTGTCGATGTTTTATTCTAGTACTTTGTATGACGCATGTGTGTACCGACGTTTGTTTTACGGTACCTTGTAAAATATATGTGACTACCAATGCTGTATTATTGGTACATTGTACGGTACGTGTATAAGTACTAACGTCTATTTTTCGCGTATGTCAAAGATATGTACATTGTCTGTTTTAGTGAAGGTATACTCTTCATTGTATTCTAGCAACTTCGTTGTTTAGACTACGGTAGCATAATCAAACTGACCTCTCCTTTAAGTTTTGTTTTAAGTTGATTTTAAATTGTTGTGTCAAAAACAATACGTTGTTTTGGAGAAAAAAACGTGGGAGGAATGTAAAGTATATGCCAGTTTGGTTTAATTAGTGTTTAATAGTTAATGTTACTAAGTCATTAGGAAGTGTTATTCGACGTATTAAGCCTGGATTAGCAGCAGAAAACAGGTTTCGAAAGGTTTATAGTTAAACCACCCAAGTGGATATAGACGAAATCCACATGGTGCCAAAGACTGAAGGTAATGTTTAGACGCTTCAGTCCTCCCTTTAGTCCTGACATTTGCTAAATTCCTCTGACCTCCGAGGTCAACTTAATTGGATAACTGAAAGGGAACCCTGGATTTGGCCCAGCTCGAAGAGTTCAACAGTTTAACTTGCAAACTGTGCATGAAAGGGCTGGCAGGCGTCATTGTCCAGCGGTTGAGAGGGTGGGTGGATTTAACAAATTGACCAATGGTAAAGCGTATTGGGTATTTAAGCAATAACATCTACATCTGGAAGAAATGCTGGACCACTGCGTGCGTGCAGCCCCGAAGAAGATAAGGACAAGGATAAGGGGGCATATAATATCTTACAATAATGATGACTATTACTGACTGAGAAGCCACCTGCCAACAAACCTAGATCCGCCCCTGGTTAGTATCGCCTTAATTAATGCGTCCTTTCAGGAACGCGGCAGAGCGGTGTCATATTATGGAGCCCTTATCAGTTGACCCATGATACAGCGATGCAGGCACGGACCAGTGATATCCATACTGTTGCACGGCAAGAACCCACTGGAGGCGCAGTGTTTATACTGTACCGCAGCCAGTTTTCGTCATATATCATACTAACATCTAGTAAATAACTTCAGAATAAATGTAGACCCTACAATTGGTTAAACTACATGTCTCACTAATGTGACTGTTAAATAACTATAACACTATGTAGATTGCGGATGGTAAGCTTATGCCTAAATTAAGAATAGTCCACTGTAAGACAAGTTTGTAAGATAACATTGCATTTATTACAGCTTACTAACTAAACTGATAAACTAAACTAAAATTATACAAAACCATGTTTCTCAGTCATTGCACAATTTACACTCCTGACATAACTTCAGTACCACATCAAGGAGAGAACCTGTACAAATAGGAACAGAACAAGTAACCTATTTGCATATCATAGCGTCCAGTGTAAGATAAGATGAAACATAAGTATCTATTAAGTAACATAGTTCCAACACATTGATGCTGTTCACAATATTGTCTGTAAAATACCTGTTATCTTATGCAGTACTAATATATAATAATATTTTAATGTTAATCCATAAATTCCCTAGCATACATGTAAGTTTTAATGTAACAACTAGTATTCTACATGTATAAAGTGACTTAATAAACCCTATAATAGCATAAACTCAACATTCAACAATGTTGTCTGTTTCACATGTGTATTGCCCAAGACACTGCCTGACTAGCCTAGCTGTCATTGCACTGTTGTTTACTAACAAGTCTTGCACACTGCTCAAAGCACAGCAGGTCTCTAGGGTCTCTGCTAGGGAATAGTCAAGACCAACCCCCACACAGCCCCCTCTAAGAGCAATTAATCAATAACTTCAAAAGGAGATATGGCACCAACCTGATCCTGGCTACAGTTACCTTATTACACGCACAATCTATCAATGCACGTTGCATATCAAATTTCATAACATATTAACTATAACAGTAGCACCACTATACATGATCTAAACTGACATTTCTGAGGTGTTCTATACAGTGTACATGTATCAGTTAATGACTGCAAGTGTTCAACATTTTTTGTACAATTGAGGATTCTTACCTGTGAAAAGAGATTTTACATCCTATCGTCTGTCAATTACAGTTGTAAGCCACACAGGAAATAACCATATTCATTGTCCAACAACTGTCTCCAGCATGCCTCCAAATGTCTTGGAGAATTTAACACTAATGCACGCTGTCCACACTCATAACACAACTGCTGGGACCACCCTCACCCAAATGAATAATCAATCTGGTGGTCATGCACCATTAAGAACAAATGACAATGACAAATCTTCAAGTTAATTAGTTCATTGTGTGATCTTCACTGGCTACTGGCCTGATAAGTTTATACTTCTCTGGTAGCCACCTCATCTTCATTGCTTTTGTTTGCCTTATACTGTACATGATGATGATAAGGAAATTTACTTACCTACGTACTTACTTACTTGCTTACTTACATATGTTAGACAACTATTTGTAACACGCTATGTTCAAACTATAAATAGTACTACCTTCTGTGTCATGCCAGTGTCATGCTCGTTATGCCATTCACCGATAACGTACTGAACCCTGATTGGCTAGCTCTCTCATTCAATAATACTGTACTCATCGCTGACTGGATCAAAAATAGTACGTTTTCATATAAAAAAAACTCATTAACGATTTTCCCAGTGTTTATTTAGTAACCTCCTATGTTGATGTTTGATATGGCCTCCTTCACTACTCGTGCGTGTGTGCGATCTTGCGTACGTGCGTGTGTTGTATTCCAAACTGTCGTAGCTGACTCCCTATGATTTCCTGTTGGTGTTTACAACATGTAGAGTTTATTCCTCGATACTCGGGGCATCTATTATAAATTAGTATTATAAAGAAATAAAGAAAACCTTGTCTAGTTTTGCCACGCTTGAATGAATAGCTGGGATGTTTGCGGTTGGCTGAGCCATTGAACATCCAGGGCACAGTACAAAAGATAACATCGGTGTACTCATATCGGTAATGTCACACGCACGCCTCTAGCTTATTCAGTATTTACCTTCATGGAGTTGTCCAGATATGACCATTCCTGAGTGTTTGACCCATTTCATTCTGACTGCACCTCCGGGTGTAACTGACCCTTTTATTACTGCCGGACTAGCCTGACCAGCACTAATATTCCTGTGTTGTATAACAACTCAACTTTAGGGTTCAGACCACTGTAGAGAATTGCATTGGTGGCCATGTTACCGTTTTGTCTGACCAAATGTTGTCAAAGTCACATACCTCCAGCTCTTTTAAAACGCCCCGACGTGCGATGCCCATCAATTTTGACAAAAATAGCCATGTATTGATGCGCCCACGTGGCACATAGCAGAAAATTTCCCGTAAATCCCTCCGCCTGTTTAACTCTCAAAAAATACAGCCAATAGCTTCTACAAACAAACCTGTGATTATGCCTGCTCAATTGCACTAATGTCACATCATATGAATTGTTTAAATTTATGTATCGCAATTTAATACGCCCTATATTCGTGTGAAACAGGAAGGTCAACGGAGGTCGTACCCCTTTAGCCGAGTTCATTCATTCAGTTAGGCGCGACCAAACAGTTAACCTTAGTAATGATACGTGGACTTACTAGTCGTTTTCTCGGTTTCAGTAAGTAAGGAAATCTGCTGTCGAAGTTCCTCGATGGCCTTCTGGTTGCGAATTTTCTCTTTTTCATAGTCTTCTTCAAGATTACCCAACTGCCGATGAAGGCGACGAACCATCGCCCACACGTCTGTCTCGCTGTATTCGCTGTCACAGTATCGTGTCGTACACTGCGACAATACCAGGTCTTGTTTCACGACACACGCCAAGACCACAATGGCCAGCAAACGCAGAACTCTTCCAGACATATCGGCAGGCGACCCGACGCAAGTATTAAATGAAGAAATTCTCTCGGTGTATCTCATGCACCAGGGTACGCAGTTGCTGTCATGCGCATACGCACTACATGTTTATGTGCTAAGCTCCGCCCACTTGGTAGGTTTGCATCACAAAACTTTGTATAAATAGAGCGCGCAGCCGACCGTGCAACTTCCTCATCTCGCGTAGAAGACCCCGTGATTCCACTGTTAGTGTGTGCATTGTACAAGTCAACCGCAAGTTTATTATTATTTAACAGTTGATATTACAGCCATGTTATCCAGGTGTTTCCACAAGGCCTACAGTAATTATTCCAGTCACTAGTATCAGAGAGATCAGGTTCAGGCCTGTGTGAATGGGAGAGAGAATATCACAGGGCACATATACGTTTGTACCAACTGGGGTGGGCTGGTCATTCAGGCACCTGTGAATTGGAGGGAAGGCCTCTGTGTGTGTGTGTGTTTGTGTGTGTGTGTGTGTGTGTGCGTGTGTGTGTGTGTGCGTGTGCGTAAGTGCGTGTACATATAACCGTTAATGGAGAGCATGCCAGTTGTAGGGATGCACAACAAAATAGTGCATACATATTTTAATGCTAGTGTGTAAAGGGAAAAATGACGACTTGGTATAAAAAAATCTCTTTCCAACAAAGTCACAAAACACATTTCTGTTTTAAATGTGTGCAGCCTTAAGCAAAGTCTGCCAGCTACCACCAATGCATCACGTGCCCAACCCGCATGAACCGGACTACTGACCTGTGCTACGGTCCGGTGCCTAATGCGTATAGGTCCATAGCCAAGCCACCGATCGGCGACGCCGATCACAACACTGTTCCTATTTATAGATGCCTGCACAATGTGTTAGGCTACATATCAAAGTGTGGAATGAAGACAGTACAGCTAGACTGCAGGGTTGTTTTGACTGTACTAACTGGGATATTTTTCGGGATTCCTGCGATAGCCCGGATGAATTTACCGATGTTTTGACCAGTTATGTTTCTTTCTGCGTTGACACTGTTGTACCCGTGCAGAAGCGTAAAGTGTACCCAGACAACAAACCTTGTGTTTCTAAACAACTGAAAAAAGGTATTGAATAAGAAGAAAAGGGCTACATTCAGGAAGATTTAGCTGAGGGAAGGGAAGTTCAAAGGACTGTCAGTTCAGAAATTAGGAAAGCAAGGGAAAGTTATAAAAGCAAAATAGAAATGAAGTTTAAAAGAGGTGATATGAGAACAGTCTGGGAAGGCATTAAGACGATGAGTGACATGCAGCAAAATAGGCAGATTTCCAATCGCTTATCACCGTTGGGGGTAGAGATGACAGGGACTTTGCAGAGGATATGAATTCTTTCTACTCTCGTTTCGACACACACGATTTTCGTTCTGTCATTGACGATATTAGGAGATCAACAAAAAGAGATGGTGAATTAGTAATTTAAGAAGAGGATGAGCTGAGAGTATTCCAGTGTACACTTTTGAAGAAACGTCCCGGTCCTGATGGCACTTCCAGTTAGGTTTTGAAGAATTGTGGTACTCAGTTGTCTGGTACCTACCACTTAATCTTCCAGGTCTCTCTCAGCTCACAGAGAATCCCTACCTTGTGGAAAGCGTCAACTGTCATTCCTCTCCCAATAAAACCTCGCCCTGCCAGCCCAAATGATTTTCGTCCAGTTGCGTTGACATCGCACGTAATGAAGAGTTTTCAAAATATTGTCAAAACCATGATCATGAACCGTACCGTCCATCTTCTAGACCCCCTACAATTTGCATATCGGCCTGGGAGAGGAGTGGAGGACGCAGTAGCTACTTTGCTAAACCTTGTACATTGTCATCTTGGGAAGGCCAAAAGCTCATGCTAGAGTTCTCTACCGTGATCTCAGTACCGCTTTTAATACTCTGCAGCCTCACCTGTTTAAAAAATATTTTTGAGTTTAAACTTGAGTCTGACTTGGCCCTATGGGTGCTTGAATTTTTGGTGGGAAGATCCCAACAAGTTCGTGTGATTGACACCATGTCTAGTGTGAAGGTTGTGTCCACTGCCACACCCCAAGGATGTGTCTTGTCCCCCTCATTGTACATCTTGTGTACTAACGACTGCAGGAGCACCCATCCAAATAGGTGTCTTATTAAATTCTCAGATGACACAGTTTTACTCAATTTGCTGTTTAATGAAGAGACTGGCCACGGTCCCGTTGTAGAGGGCTTTGTTGATTGGTGTGATAAATCTTGTCTGTTCCGGAATGTAACAAAAATCAAATATATGTGTACTGACTTTAGGAAAGACCCTCCATCCCAGACTGACCCTCCATCCCAGACTGACACTGTCATCCACGAAGATAAGGTGGAGGTAGTTGACGAATACAAATACCTCGGTACGATTATTGACAACAGACTGAGGTGGGGCTGTCGCTGTAGCGCTACGTATAACAAGTGCCAGCATCTTCTATACTGTCTAAGGAAGCTTCATTCCTTTAACATTGATAATACCATTTTTGTTCATGTTTTAAAAGTCGTTTATCAAAAGTGTTTTGACGTTTCCTTTTATCTGTTGGTTTGGGAACGTCAGACAAAAAGACAAGAATAACCTGCAGCGAATTGTAAACATCAGCAGCAAAGTGACTGGTACAAAACAATCCACTCTCACTGTTCTATATGAAAAGCAGGTATTGCGGAAAGACGCTCGCATTCTGGCTGACAGCGCGCATATTTTGCATGAGGAATACGTCCTTCTGCCGTCGTTAGACGGTTTAGAACTGTTACATGCAAAACAAATAGAAAACGGCTATCGTTTATTCCTACATATGTTCGACTGTTAAACGTTGTTTCTGAACCAGTCTTCAGTGCTTGTAGCTATACTGATGATATTTATTATAAGGTTGTATGTGTGTGCGGGCGCGAAAACGTGTGTGTGCGTGTTTTTAGCAGTGTTTATATGTTGTTGTTTTTTACTACATTACAAAATGATGCTATTTTATCTATGATAAGACGACCACAATTAAGTTTATCATTATTATGTTTTAGAAACCGCTTGAAATTTGTGTATTTTATTTTATGAACGCTGCACACAAATTTCCCTCCATGGAAAAATAAAGTATTATTCTATTGCATTGTATTGTATACATAGCACTGGCTGATCCCGGTTAGATCAGACTACAGCGTATGTGTAGTCCACCAGTCAGTGATACGTTTCAGTAAACATTACCGGCCTGTTACTTAACACAATGCCCATTGATAGGACTACTGCCTAGCCCGGCTCAACAATAGCTATAGAAAACCTGGCTATCACTATTCACATTTTCATGCTAAAACACAATTGATTGGAATAGTTACACCATTGTAATGTACATAACAAACTGTACGATAACATATACCGGTAACTGAAAATATTGGGTTTGCTGGAAAAATGTTCTATTTGAGGAATGTAGAGCAAACCCGGACATATCTTGTATGTCTATGTGCGAATACTCAGGCCGACATATAGGGGAAGGTTGTCTGTATTGAACCGTTGCCTATATTGAACTAGGCCGTTTTATCATAACGAGAGAGAGAGAGAGAGAGAGAGAGAGAGAGAGAGAGAGAGAGAGAGAGAGAGAGAGAGAGAGAGAGAGAGAGAGAGAGAGAGAGAGAGAGAGAGAGAGAGAGAGAGAGAGAGAGAGAGAGAGAGAGAGAGAGAGAGAGAGAGAGAGAGAGAGAGAGAGAGAGAGAGAGAGAGAGAGAGAGAGAGAGAGAGAGAGAGAGAGAGAGAGAGAGAGAGAGAGAGAGAGAGAGAGAGAGAGAGAGAGAGAGAGAGAGAGAGAGAGAGAGAGAGAGAGTCTGTTGTAAATGTATGATGTTGTTGAGGTGGGTTATCTATTGAATGAATGGGGATATATAGGCGAAACCCTATCATGATGACGGTGAATATCCTGTTCAGGCGAGCTGCAACTCAGTGGTATTATGGTAAGATTGGTATTATAACTTCATGAAGCGCCATCCGCTTTTGTCGTTACGAGCTCCCGAGCCGACTTCACTTGTTAGGGCCCAAGGCTTTAACCGAAAATGTGTCTCCCGTTTTTTCGATCTCCTGGAGAAAGCTCTCAAGGAACACGGTTTCGACGCAACGCAAATATATAACGGTCCGATATCCGTACAGAAACCGTGTAGGGTACTTCCAATTAAGGTAAACAGCAGGTAGGAGGGATGACCAGTGCAAAAAGGGCGAAACGTCTAGTGTGGTTTGCTATGTAAGCGCGTCGGGGCGATACGTCACTCCAATGGTGATATTCAAAAGTAAACGTATGTCTGATACATTGAAGGAAGATGCACCACCAGGAAGTCCCGTTATCAATAACGACAGTAGTTGGATGGATCACGATTCATTCATCGCCTGCATCCATCACTTCCAGCTCGACTGGCTGTCTACAAATAATTGACTTCTGGAAGTCAACATAGATCCGGCTAAAACTGATGATACAGTTAGTTGTGTCGCTAGTCTGATTGTGGCACCATACGGCTCAGAAATTTGGGCTATAAAACAGACTGTTGACAAAAGTTGGACGCTTTTGAGATGTGGGTGGGGTTTCGAGTAAGCTGGGTCGAGAAGAAAACGAGACATTATTTATTGTTATTATTATACATTTATAATACGCCGTGTTTCCGGGTTAAAAACCCGCTCAAAAGCGCTAACAAAACAATGCTATATAAGTTTTAATAAATTGTAAAGCTAGAATAAAATGTGGATAACGAACTCCATTCCTGTCCACTCTTTGATGTTGTCTTCCTACCTCTTCTTCTGTCTACCTCTTCGTCTCCCCCTCTTACGTTACCTTGCAAGATAGTCTTTGCAAGGCAAGATGTGATACATGGCGGTACCACTTCAGTGTATGCTTCTTAACTGTTGTAAAGATCCGACTACTCAGCTATATCTCTATGTACGACAACAGGGCGTCTGCATGAGCCATCTTTATGACACGTTCGACGTATCCACGTTATGTTGACGACCGAATTACAGTGTTCAGCTGCCTCCCCCGCGCGCGCGCGACACCAGTGCGCCTGCATGAGCCGTGGTCACGACATATAGACGGCAGGCGTAATGTGCGTTAAGCCTACCGTTCAGCTGTCTTTCCCGTGTGCCCACCAGAGCGTCCGCGTCAGCCGTCGTCACGAAACGTCGCCGTCTCCACGATTATTTGATATCCGGCCTATTTATCGTCCAGCGGACAACAAGCACGACAACGCTGCAGTCGAACGAGACCCGTACCGCCTGCGTATTCAGCTGGTGGTGAGATCAGGCGACCGACGGCCACATCAATTATCGGCCTATGCCAGTATGCCAGAAACTGGACTAACTTTTAGTCCCGGGTTTAATCCCGGGACTAAGTTAGTCCGTATGCCAGAAAGTGGACTAAAGTTAGTCCGTATGCCAGGAGGTGGATTAACTTTAGTCCCAGGTTTAGTACACTGGACTAAACCTCAAAAGTTAGTCCTGGTCCGGGGTAGGATTAAGTGGTTGACTAACTGTCAGATGCAACACTTTACCAAGGCATTGTGTTACTGTGTGTGTCCGGAAGTATATCACAACAACGTGTGCTGCACTGTTTTATTTTGAAATCATTAGACAATGTTAACATTACTACTACATAATATTATGTTAACAACAGTATCATATACATACACAGTATAACTGCATACTGAAATAAAGTATTTCATATATAAACTGAAGAATAGGGAAACACATATCATGCATACATGCACACATGCCTTGTGCGCACAGTTGTTCATCTTGAAAACAGAGTATGTACTATAGTCGGTCTTCATTAATTAGAGTCATCAAAGTCACTGAACCAACTTATTCATTCTCGAATAGTTGTACAATGCGCTGGCGAGCAAGTCTGCCAGCAGCTTGATCAACATGAACTGGCTGATTTGGCACATTGTTGTCTGCGTTGCCCTGATCGCCCTGTTGTGGGCCGTCATTCATGGGAGGTGGCTCTCCCCTTCCCATGGCTATGTTGTGCAGTATGGCAACAGCAGTGACGACTGCAAAATCAGTACGAATACGGAGTCGTAGTCCATAGTGAAGGCAAGCAAAGCGACGCTTCATTACTCCAAAAGCTCGTTCAATAACAGTTCGAGTCTTTGACTGTGCATAGTTGTAGTGTTGTTCTGCATTTCTTTGTGGGTTGTTGATGGGGGTGAGCAAGTAAGGTAAACACGGGTACTGCCTGTTGAGCACACACTCTCTAAATATACGAGCGTCGTGTGTGCTGCCAGGCCAATGGGCAACGATCCTCGTGAATATTAAGTCTGCTGTGCATGTGAATTGGCAGTTCAGTGAGAAATATCCCTAGCGATTGATAAATCGAACTGCATGGTCACCACCCGGATTTGCAATTTTCAGGTGTGTGCAATCAATTGCACTAACTGTCGAGGAATATCAGCAATCGCTTTGAATGCTTCCATTGCATGCTGCACATCAGCTCCTCTCGGAAAGACAATAAATTCGTTCTTTCGACGGGCTAGTGCCTCTGACACTCGCCGGATAATTCTGCACATTGTTGACTGATGTACCTGGGAATAACCTATGTCTCCTACTGTGAAATGATCCAGTCGCATAAAATGAAAGTGCTAACAGAACCTGTACATGCGCAGAAATTGCAAAATGTCTCCTAGTAGGAGGAGTAATATCAAGTGAGATTAAATTAATTATGTCTAAAACAGTTGCATTTCTAAATCTAAATCTTCTAATAAATTGTTCCTCGACAAAGCGATGAAACGGATCTTGACGGTCACGCATTAGACGCTGCACTCGAATCGCCCGAATCTGCTCTCTGTGTTGTTGCATATCATACACATCATTGAGGTCATCAAATGCATCCATTTTCAAATCTATAAAGAAACTCAGTACAGATGGTGGTAGGAGGTCACGTCTTCTGAAGACACGGTGCTGTAAGAAGTTGGGTTAGATGAGTCTACTAAATGATCTAGTGTTCTAAGAGCAATCTGCTTCTTGATGGCTAGAATGTCCATCTTGAGTTCATGCTCCTAGTCCATCTACTTCATTTTCTTCTCGTGCTCCTCTCGCTTCATGTTGACAATGTCCTGTTCTGCAGATGTAATTGGCGCTGACTGAACAGACAATCCACGTCTAACGACTTTGGCCCTCTTTGGTGGTAAAGGGGTGGATGTGTAGTTGTCAAGTGAATGGGTGATTGGTCGTCTGATCACATCAGTGAGTCTGTAACAAATAATAATTATAACCTATAGATTACAGCATTTTATGTCAACACGTATGTATATAATTATATATATATATATATATATATATATATATATATATATATATATATATATATATATACACATTATATATATATATATATATATATATATATATATATATATATATATATATATATATATACATATATAATTTGTGCGTGCGTGCGTGCGTGCGCATATTAATGTATAATATGAATTTGTCAAGCCAGTGAAAGGTCCACTATGTTCTCTTTTCTGCAAATGGTGAATGAGTAAATCCAGCAGTGTATTTACACTAGGCAGGGTAGGGCAAAACAGTTAATCATAGAACACCACTTCTGTCAGTTATACACATGAAGAAAATACCATGCGTATTTTAGATGTGGCTGGTCATAAACATGTATATGAGCTCATAAAGATACAAAACAATCGCACTTGTTATAATAAAGCAAATTCCAGTTGGTTTTAGGGACACTGATTTTCTGTTTCAAAAAAGGCAAATTTCGTTTCTATTCTTTTAAAAAAGGCACTTTTTTTAAACGATGTATATTCCATTTAAAAAAGGCAAATTCTCTTTCAAAACGTCGATTCCGCAAATTCCGTCCGTTTTCTGCAATAGCGGAAAATCAGTGTCCCCATAGTTTACGTTTAGATTTGAGTAATGTATGTAACACTTGCCTGTTTGTCGGTTCCTGGGCAATGTTGTCACTTTCTGCGCTGTCATAACTTGTAGTTGGCTGAGTAACTATTTCGTTTGTCTCACAGGCATTGTCATCTTCTATTGATGTTATATCTGCCTCAACTTCAGGAGTTGTTTGCATGAAATCATCATCAAACGGATTGTTCAAAGTTTAAAATTCATGTTTGAGCAGCGCTTTGATTAGTTCACTCAAACGACTAGGAGGAGTTGGAGCCTTACCTCCTCCTGGCTTCTTCTGGACATGTTCAAAATCACTAACTTCTTTCTTAACAGTTGCTTTCATTCGTTTCCACTGTTCCTTCAACCTAGCAACATCACGACCAGTGCCTTCATATCGCACCACAAACTGTTCATAAATATGTTTCCATGCAGCTGTCTTTTTCTTGTGTGCGTTGTTATCACTTCTCTTATCTTCTACCACATTGATCTGTGTTGATACTAACTCAAACAAAAACTCTTTTTCTTCAATTGTCCAGTTTTGTGCACGTCCAGCCATACTCCAACCAACAAGAGTGGAAGGCGGGAAAACTAACAAGTTTCCCGCCAAAACAAAGGGAATGCCCAGGGAATTCCACAAGAGGTCCCCTTATAACAATAATAACATGGGTTTAGTCCTGGGATTAGTAAATCCTAGGACTAAAAATGTTCTGGCATATGGACTAACTTAGTCCTGGGTTTAGCTTAGTCCAGGGTTTAACAAATCCCAGGACTAACTAATCCTGAGACTAAGTTAGTCCACCTTCTGGCATACGGCCCTAAGGGTATTGTTGACTTTGTGGTACTTAGGGCTCGTTTTTTGTGACTATATATTATTGGTATCGAAACATTGTATCATAAGTGGCAATACGCCTTTCTACCTTGGTGTTGTTTATCATTGATGGAAGTTTCTTGCACTCATAGGTTGAGCTTAATTTATGTACGGCCCGTCCCTAGCTTGAGCCACTTTGCGCGGACCTACACCGAAATCCGTGACAAAGTTACAATATGAATAGTAACTAAAGTTGCTATTAAATGTTTTCTTTGTGAGAACGAGTTACAATATGAATAGTAAATAAAGCTGCTATGAAATGTTTACTTTGCGGGTGAGGGTGATAAGTGGAGGGAGAAGGCTGCGGTAGGGAAATGGGGAAACACATAACAACTGGGGTCGTGCAGCAATACGTAAACTTCTAGAATTAAGAATCAAGATGATGGTTTTTATAGTAAACCACCAATGATTCATCGTACTAACTCATACCTTTATAAAGGGACTAACCAGGGAGGTAGGGGAGGGAGTGATGGACGGGAGGGAGGGAGGGAGGGAGGGAGGGAAGGAGGAAAAGAGGAAGGGGAGGGAGGGAGGGAGGGAGGGAGGGAGGGGTCATGTTATAATAACATGTTCAATCACCGGGTGGTACTATGTAACTGTCGCTGTTGCAGTTTCCCGGGAAATGTGAGTCGCTCAACTAACCCAGTGGCTCACCTAACACTGCCTTCCCCTATCCTTTACGTCAACACGCCCTGATAATTCTTAATACATCTTCGTTTATATGCTCACCGATATGTGCAACCAAACAACTACTGTTATTAATAGCCTGTGTTGTATTCCAGCTACTCGCGTCACGCTTGAATGAACATATGGGACATAGCGGTTGGTAGAGGGTTTGGAAGTAAAGTCGCACACATACCTCTAGTTTGTTCAGTATTCATCTTCCTCTTGCAGTCAATGTATTTTCATGTAAGTGTATTTAAACCATTTCATTGTGACTGCATATCCGGGAGTAGCTTACCTTGTTACTAATGGAATGTATTCTCAAATCGCCTAAACGATCGCGCCAATTTCCAAAGGCAGTTAAACACCATTGTTTTCAGACGGGAATATGTGTTCGTATCACATATTGGTGAAAGCTGTTGAAATGGTGGATGTTTAGATGATTTTAGTAGGCGGAAGGATATTTGTGATTTGTTTGGCCAATAGACGTGTGTGCGCTGTAATTCAAGGTAATATTGGTAAACATTGAGGGGTATCGTACATACAGGCATATTACAAGAGTTAAAAATGTTTAATTTTGACAAAACTCGATCCGCCACCCAGTGGGATGATGACAGCTGCTGGTGAGAACTTTTATAATTGTTTATAATTATGTAAAACGTTAACATGGCCACCAATAGGAAATGTAACTGTTGGCTGAATCCTGCAGCTGGAACAGCGCACGTTAAGCAGGTCAGAGCGGGTTGACCTTACTGTTTAATGTTTCACGCGAATGTAGGGCGTATTAAATTGCGATATGTGAATTTAAACAATTCATATGATGTGACATAAGTGCAATTGAGCAGGCATATTCACAGGTATATTTGTAGAAACTATTGGCTGTGAAATGGTGCATTTATTTGTGAGTTTAACAGGCGGAGGGATTTATGGAAATTGTTCTGCTATTGGCCACGTGGGCGCATGAATACATGACTATTTTTGTAAAAATTTATGGGCATCGCACGTCGGGGCGTTTTAAAAGACCTGGAGGTATGTGATTTTGATTAAATTTTGTCAATATGTCAATGAGATGATGGCAGTTGCTGCGAAACATTTTCGGAATTTTTGATGGTCACGTTTTCTTATAATCAGTCAAAATGTTAACATGGCCACCAATGCAATTCTCTACTGTGGTATGTCCCCTAAAGCACAACAAAATATGCATGCCGGGCCTCCTAAGGAAGACTAGGGGGTGTATGGGGCGGCCTTTCATCCACTGGCCCCACGGCCGCGCAGTTGTAGTTTAAGATGCAGCCAGTTTTTTTTATGAAGGATGCCCTGGCCTCGTCCTTGTCCCGTCGGATAAGGGATTTTTTGTTTCTTCAACTGCCACGACTGCTGCGTGGGCTCCAGCCCGAATTTGGTCTTTTCAAAGTGTTATATTTCTCCACCTCATCCAGGACCAGGCGGAATTCATGGTCGGAGACCTCGCCATCAATCAGGTCAGTGGACATGTGGTCTGCAATAGTATTTAACTTGCCGAGAGCCAGTACTCGGATCTCGCCATATTTCTTGTCCTTGACAGCTAGGCGGCAACTAACAACTTTGCCAGCAACCCGAGTAGCCCACAGACCAGAGCCGTCGCGTCCAGCCCCAATACGACTGGTGTTGCAACAATGGTGGACAGGAGGCCGACACCTCCAATGCCCATTCCCTTACTGGCAGTGAGTAGAGCAGTGTCCACGCCATCGACGGCGTTAACACCACGGCGGTACTTTATGTACAGAGCTGCGCGTCTATCCCGCTCTTCTTCGAGCTGCCGTTTGAGACGGTCTACCTGCTGCAGCCGGTGTTGTCGACCCGGCGCGGGCTCTACCGCGGGCAGCTCGGGGTGTAGGACTGCGGTGGTGTTGTTGGCTGCTTCATGGTACTTTGATAGATGTACTTGTATCCAACTGGGGTTTCCGGTGGGAGCGCGTACATTTCCATCGTTGTAGCACGTGTGGTGTCCTTGTCAAATACTGGACTGCTATTATCACTACCATACTGTTGGGCCTGCCCAATCAGTGACCACCACGAGTTTAGTTGATACGAAGTGGACAATAGCCCACCCACGTGGTCGGAGTTGTTATGCACAAGGTAGCCTATGCCACTGGGTATATTTATTTCTGTCGAAATGCCCACGGGGGCGGTGAGGCGGCGGTTTATTGATGGCATGTCGCGGTGTGTAAAGGCCAAAGGGCTGTATTTTTGCATTACCTCGTATTCGCGCTTGGTACTATCTGGATAGATGTACCGGACCAATATGCGGTAACTGTAACCTCCAGGCTCCTAGGCTCGGCGGTACTTCCACAGCTCATGTAGCCTTGAGCCACTTGTGTAGGCCACTTCATCTCTGACGGCATCCCATCTGTTAGTAAAAAGTTATATGACTCTTGCCGTACAATCAGAATATGATCTGTGGTCGGTGGTGGATAAGCAATGCGGATGCCTTAGCAGTGTTTCAAGCACCGAAAAAGCGGTTGATCAACTCAGCTTGCTGTGCAGCTGAATAATGGACGGCGTGTAGGCTGCTCCCAGGAAGCTTGGTTACATCTATAGAGGCCGCATATGGAATACGTGTTCCCACATCGCGCAGTGCATTCTGGACAGCGTTCCGATCCGGATTTGTTCCTGCCCATGATGGCAGCATCTGGAAAGTAACAAACGGCGTATTATTTTTTTCTACAATTCCGCGTACCGTGATGGCCAGGGTGTCGGTAAGACCATCGTGATGGCCAGGTTGTCGATAAGACCATCGTGATGGCCAGGGTGTCAATAAGACCACCGTGATGGCCAGGGTGTCGATAAGACCGTCGTGAATGCCAGGGTGTCGATAAGACCATCGTGATGGCCATTTTGTCGATAAGACCATCGTGATGGCCAGGTTGTCGATAAGACCATCGTGATGGCCCGGTTGTCGATAAGACAACCGTGATGGCCAGGTTGTCGACAAGACCATTGTGATTGCCAGAGTGTCGATAAGACCATCGTGATGGCCAGGGTGTCGATAAGACCATCGTTATGGCCAGGTTGTCGACAAGACGCGAGAGAAGGGGGGCACCGTGTCTGTTTCGCCCTGACTCAAGAGCATTACAATGAACTCCACACCCGGCCGTATGAATTTCACACACCGTATTCGCCCGACTAGATCGAGCCATAGGTTTCCATCAGGGCATCACCTTTGGTTGCACCAGCCGGTGCCATCGACGGGCACTGCTATCACAATTAACTCTTAATCTGTGACAAGTGTGTCAGCAATCAGAGTAGCCAGGCCTGCACCGTAGCCTTCCTCCAGGCCATATCCCATATGTAGTCCAATCGTCAGGGCATGATTGTTCTATCTTGGCCAAGTTGTCACATCGAGCGTTTTTCGGTACCCGCAGGAAGGAAGGTATTGTCGCGGTTTTAAACCAGTCCGAGGTCTTTGAGGTGTTATTCTCTCCGGCAAAAATAATTGCTTCGAGCTTCCCCGGACTACCGTATCAACATAATCCTTTGTCGCAGCATCCTGCGCGGCCGTGGGGCCAGCCAGGCCCGTGACCCTTTCGTTGTTCAGGTCAAGGGCGCCTGTCATGGTGTCGCCTGCCTTGACAACAATAGTACGTAGTGACCTATTCGGTATGTCCACGCATGACTTTTTCGCATAATCGCCGCATGCCGTTCACGGGCCATCAGGTCCGTAGATGATCACCGTATATAGAGAACAACAGATATTGGAAGGTCGTAGTTATCAATCCTCTGTCCAGTATTTTCGCGGACCAATACTTTCAATTTGTCCGCCGTACCACACCTAAGGCACTTACATTCTGGGGTGGACAACAACAGTTTCAATTTCACCAAATGAGCGGCAGCCCTCACCCACAACCCCTAGGAGTGTACTAGGTGCACCGTCAAGGATATTGTGGGTGGTGTTGACCTGCTCAAGGTGGACAAGGAGCGTCATTGTTTGGCAGTCACAGCATCAAGCTACCCCGAGAAGTCGAGACACAATAGAGTTAATAGCCCCTTCGTAAACTGTACTTTCCGCCCATTTGGCACTACCAGTGTGACCAGGCCATCGACTTTGCTGACCTCAAGGGTAGTGCCCGAACTTTCAACTAGAACCTTTAGGAGGTTGAAGCTCCAAAGCCCCGGAACCATCTCAAGGGTGTTTGTCGGCCCTTCATTAGACTGCCAGGAGAATGTTTCACTGAACCCCACATTGTTCCAACCTACGGTGTAGGTGATCGACCGAAGGCCAACGCGCAGGTTATTACCCGTGCGGTTATCAATGTACTGCAGGAGATCCACAGCGTCAGCCCTTTGAACATTTGTCAGTGTCTGATACCTGCCGTGATCTGGTCGCATCGTGGACAAACAGGCATTCGCATTCAATAGGGACGCCTGATATCGGACAGGAGGGGTTTGCTCCGCCCAAATAAAGGGCGAGTAGTTTACACAGCCCAGCGCCGTGGTGGTGGCCGCAAGTGGCGAGTTTACGACAGATTTTCCCGATATCTTTGAAAAGTACCGCGTGGAGGAGCAACCCCGTGCAGTTTTTTGCAGAACCAGGTGAATCTCGCGGTTTGGCGCGCCACAAGAGGCTGTGGTGTGTCGTTCAAAAACACCTGGAGGATGCTGATCCCCCAACAAAGACCATCATCACCTTTCACGTCTACCATCAGGCTCTGATGATTCTAGCTGAGATCCAGGCGCCGCTGCCCCAGGACCATGCATGGAATGACTTCGACAACCCATACGACAGAAGGTCATCAGTGCGGATCTGCAGCGAGTTTGGGGTTTTTCAACATACTGACTGGCGAGTCAAAGGTCCCAACAATGGGCTGGGTCTGGTCTACTTCTACGCGAGCCACATGGGGGGCATACCCGCTTGTGGGGCCGGATACCTCTAATTTTACAACCCAGCGAGGATGTCGTTCACAAACATGGCGTCAACCACGGTTCTGCCTGTAGACCACATTACACAGGAAACTGAGCTCTCTTGGGTCTCATTAATCGTTGACAAATCGTTGGGGTTTTCCCAGCGTGGCATTGAAAAGTTATCGGGGCCCATTCGCAAACGCATCTTAGGAACAGGCACAACCTTCGGTACTCAGAAGCAGTTCCTGGCAAACATAGAAGATGCCATTTCATTTCGTGTCGGCGCTATACTGACCTACCCAAAGACCCCCACTCGGCCATAATCTGTGGAAAAACGGGCTGCGGAAAAACTTTACACTTGATCTCCTTGAGGGCGTCTACCGTGGCACCTTCCGGCACATAGTCATCCTCTGTCCAACCGTGCGGCACATCAAAACATACCAGGCCCAACCATGGGTATGGACAAACCCCGAGGTCTACATCGTCGACCCGGGAGAACGGCTCCACCTTGTACATCATAGACGACTGTGCCGCGAGCAAGGCCCTAACAAAGAAGGATATGCTATCTGATCTGAGCTGGGCTTTAGCGGGTTTTGACCCCGAAGTACAATGCGGTTCTGAAGAACATCAGAGAACAAACACCGTGGATGGCTATGTTTCATTGCAAAGACCGAAACTCGGCAAAGACCGAAACTCGACTACGCCCTCCGAGAGAACGACGTGATTCGGTCGCGGGATAAGAGGGCGGCGGCTCGTCGGCTGTTGGCTGAGACGAAGCATGTTAAGCTGCTATTGAAGACTGATCAACCTGTTGCTTACAAGGCGCTGTGTTCGTAGAACGAACCAGGTCGCTGCAATCATGAGGAAAACACTCCTGCTGAGCAAACAGATCCAGCCCCCGCTGGAACAGCCGCGGGGGCTTGGACCGGGGGAACCGCTGCTGCCAGAGGCCAAGGCAGCTGTGGTCTCGACCCGGTCCGCTGTTCCAGCGGTTCCCGCGGCGGTCGAGCCAACGCAATGGCCGTCGTATGTACTTGGTGGTCTAGGAATCGCAGGGGTCTTGTAGCTGCTGGCAAATGACAAGACGGGCGCAGCCGCTGTAGCTGGAGCAGCGGCACCCTCGGGAACCGCTGGAGCAACGCCCTTTCTAACCGCGGCAGCCGCTGTTCCAGCAGCTGCTAAGCAATTGAAGGCAGTCCCGAGACCCGTTCTATATGCAACAAGAATGACAGCATCCACCGACGGAAACATGCTCACAAATGCGGCATACCACTCGGCTGTGGTATCTGGTCTGGACATTGGCTATGCGCGCCTGGTCAAAGTGGTAACGGGTGGGGCGGCCCCGATCTCGAGTTTACCGCAAGGGACTTCGGACTGGTTGTGCTCGATGTGGGTCTGGCCATGACTATGATGGACATGCTTGTCAAGCAAGGCATCATCTCCGCAGGCATATTGAAGTAACCTGTCCTCTGGACATACTTCTTGTTGTTCCGACGAGCATGGCCTCGATTGCTGACAGGCCCTTGTGGTTCACCGTGGGTAGGCTATTGTGGAGCGGTTCAACCGGACCCTCGCAGATGGGCTGTATGGCCACCAGTATGCGCAAGAACTGCTGGACCCAAGTAGCCGGTCGACAGGGTGAGTGCGCCGTTTGCCGGGATTATAGCGGCTCTGAACAACGAGGTGATGCATATGAAAAAAGCCCTCCCTAACGATTCGCGAAAGGAGTGTCGCGGGAACCGCTGCTGTGGCACCTGCCCGGCGACAGGTGCCTGGAGGAGCAGAAGCTCCCTTCTGACGTGAGTGTGCGGTACCTTTATCAACCAGGCGAGCTGAAGGGAGGTCGCCGCCGTGCTATTGACCCGGTGTGGTCCCTCAACGCTCTACAACCAAACCAGGGAAGCCTGTCCTGTAATATATGTCCCCTGGACAGGACAAGCCGGCCCGTGGGTTTGTCCGGGAAGAGCTGCTGGTGGTGCTACCTCCCGGCGGCGTGCTTCCGAAATTACTCGGTGAGGATTTCTTCAAGCAGGTAATCCAATGGGTTACACTGTACTGCATCTTCGTGGCCGTATGCCAGAGTATCGACACCATTTTCTGCGATCCAGCGTTTTGAATCGAATGGTGACAGGGACACCTTGTTGATCAGGATGCCGAAGATCTGGTGGCGCTCACTTCCAACATGTCCATCCCGTGGCGGAAGGTCTTTCTCTCGAAGAGGGCCTCCGTGTACTGCTCATGGCGGAGGTGTTTTTTTCACCACACACTTCTTCACACCTTTTGCCTTCCGAATCTCGCTGTTGTCCTCCTTGAGAATGGTATACATATTGGGGCGTAGGCCTACGTACCCCGCAATGGGAAGGCCGGCACACTCGTCCTTAATTTTGCCAATGACCTTTTTGTTGATGTTGCTGTGGAGTTGGTGGTCCTTTGGGTAGTCGCTGGTATAATATAGCTCTGCACAGGTTGCCATGTCTTTATATACATCCTCAGTCTGGTTCTCAAGCAGCAAGTTGTCGAATGCAATCTAATGTAATTGGACGGAATCGAAAGCAATCCTTCGCAACCCAAAGAAATCCAGTGCAATGCAGCGCAATCCTACGCAAACCTACGCAATCCAACACTTTCCAAAGCAATCCAACACAATCCAAAGAAATCCAACGCAATCCAACGCAATCAAATGCAATCCAACACACTCCAACGCAATCAGTAGCATTCCAACGCAATCCAACACATTCCAACGCAATCAGTCGCAATCCAACACATTCCAACGCAATCAGTCGCATTCCAACACAATCCAAAGAAATCCAACTCAGTCCGACGCAATCCAATGCAAATACGTGTAAATCAATGCAATCCAATGTAACCCAATGAAATCAAAGGAAAGCAAAGAAAAGGAAAGGAAAGCAAAATAAATCTAAACTAAAATAACTAAACTAAACTCAACTAACTAAACTAAACTAAAGTAACTAAACTAAACTAGACTGAACTAAATTAACTAAGCAAAGCAAAGCATAGCAAACAAATCAAAATTGGAATACAATACAATGGAACCCGACGCAACTCGGTTCAATCATATGCAATACAATGAAATCCGACGCAGTCCAAAGGAATACAACGCAAACCTTCTCAAAGTCGCTGGTAGCCTGCTTGCAAAGCTCCGTGTTCATCCGGAAGTATGGCTCCATCCATGGACTCTGGTCGAACCTCAGAGCCCGGTGAACCTTCTTCAGCCTCATGTCCAGAGATAGATAGAGCAGTAGGTTGCGGTAGTGAAGCGCAAGCGGATACGAGTTGTGCGCATCGTACAGTTCCTGCGGGTACTCGACGTCTACCTCGAGCATGTAGTCCTTTCCTGCCGCTGTTCCAGCAGTGTGAGATACAATCTCCCCACTGAGCTTCTCACAGTCCTCTACCCACTCGAAAGCGCCTGTAGGTAGTGCCTGGCTCATCGCCTACCCGGTTGTTGGCATCCAAGTAGAAGATATGACTCTTGGTCTTGGTGGGATCGTAACCTGCCACCTTTGGTTTGTTGGCCTTGGCATATGGCTTGGAGACTATCGAAATCCCACATCGCAGTCCTTTCTCGATGAAGACGTTCATGTCATAGTCCGTTAGTAGCTCCAAATCTACATCGTCTTCTTCAGCAGCGCGTCCCAGCTCAAGCTTTAGTAGTGAGCTGGATCTAGGCCATATTGCTTCTGGCAGGTCTTCCGGAAGGTCGTCAGAGCGAAGATAGAGGTCGTGGTATACGCCCATGTTGTGACAGTCGAAAACGTCACAGACCGTCTGAGCTGTTAGTCCTCTTCAACGATGTTTTCACCTGGGAGCTTACTATAGAAGGTCTCGCGTTGAGGCAGCGTCTCATTGAAGCGCCCCCAGCTGTCCATGTACTCATAGGGGTAGACACCCTTACGCAGAAGTAGTTGGCGCTTCTGCTCGTCTGGCTCATATATGGCTGTGATGCGAAATGCTTCTGGCACGGTTCCCGCTGCAGCAACTAGTCGGTCAAGTGAGGTCAGGAGGAACTCGGCGCTGTCGATGAACCGCAGCTGACCCAGGGAGAGGGAGATGTACTTTTCTGTGTTGTTGGGGGTGCAGGAGATCCTACCTTCAACCTACCTGCATCAAAAGGTGTGAATCGTAGCCACGAAGGTTGTGGAAGACCACAGGTATGGTGGTCGTTTTGAGGTTCAGCCGTAGCTTTAGGTTACATGCATTATTTGCTGCCCCTCTGTACTTCCTTGTGACGTGGGGATGGTCGTGGACGCTGTAGGGGGAACCGCGATCTAGGGCTTTGTTGCACATGTGGCAGATGGTTGCCGTGTTGTGGGCTCGCCAGTCTTCTGGTATCATTGTTTTTCATGGTTTTAGGATTAGCTAGAATTGCCTTAATTTTCTTTTCTTCTTCCTGCAGTGCATACAGGAGACGTTCTGCGGCGTCGAGGCCTCTATAGATTACTGGAGGCTTAGCATAGCCGTCATATCTCACCACAATGTAGCCGAAGCCGCAGGCCTCGTGCTGCTGTGTTCTCTGGGTGTTAATCTTGCTCGGGTCGAGCTCTCGTCCCGCAATCTTGGTGGTGATGGCCTCGAAATCGGCGTAGATGATGTAAGGGGCCGGTAGCTGCTTGTGTCAGTTCTGGAAAGAGACCTTGTTTTTGCTCTCTTCAACCCTTACTGCCGGGACTGAGAACCGCTTATTGCTTGCTGCAAAGAGCCGGGTCTGTGAGGTTTTGGTCTCGCACGTGGTACTGGTTTCAGTTCCGCTAGTGAGGCTGGAGGTGCTGCCCCGGCTCGGTTCCAACGCACGTTCCACCACTCTGCAAGTGTTTCTGGTTTCATAACACCCTGATTAAAGAGCTGCAGCAATGCTTGTGCGGCACTATCCATCGTATGGCTATATTATATGCAGAACCCCAGCTTTAAATGGGTGTTCTACGCCCCTCAACTCCTCCATCACCTGATTGAACTGCCGTCTGTCTCTTCTCTCTGTGCTTATTAGCCTGTACCGAATCCGTTCACTGTCACATGATCGACAAAGCCATGCCTCTGTCGGTGTACCAATACCACACATATGGCATGGGTGGGGTTCATCTGCGCCCTTTCTGAAATGGGCGCGGTGCTGCTTACAATGCTCGTAGACGCAGCTATTGTCACAAGGACTCAAACTGCCAATCATTGGCCACCGACACCAGTTCTGGCCTTTCATATTGGTGGGTATACGCCATGCTACAGACATGTCCAAATGGAGTGTTGGCGCCTCCTGTATAAATAAACACTTCACCGCCCACGCGGGAACCACAGTTTGGGGGCCGCCGGGGGTGTGTTACACAGAGGAGTCTGGAGGAGGTTGCTGCGCCAGAACCCCCCTTTTGTATACTACTTTTAAAAAAATCACCTTTTTAAACAATTATTATTTTCTAAGCATATTTATTTTATTATTTTCACTTGTATTATTGAACTTATTTAAAATATAGTTCTTAAAAAGTTTTTTATAATTGTATTTTGCGTTTGTATAGTTATATTCTGAGTCCTACTTGTATAAATGAATATATTTAAAGTAGTTTTTATAATATTTTATATTTCATTTGTTGGCAATTTCATGATACTTTTACATGTATTACAAACTATATTTAAAGTAGTGTTATATAATATTTTAACATGGTTATTTTGTTATAATTTTTTAGCAGAGTATTCTCAGTATAATTATTCTCTTAGCAATATTATGGCCTGTAAAGTACTACTATGTTTGTCTCGATTGATCGGGCGCTATATAGGTACTTTTATTATTATTATTATTATTATTATTATTATTCAAGTATTCCAGCTTTGAGGTAACGAGCACACTGATGATTATCTGGGCTGTACTCACGTCCATATATTACAATGAACGTTGGTAGCATATATATCTATATATATATATATATATATATATATATACACACACACACATATATATATATATATATATATATATATATATATATATATATATATATATATATATATATATATATATATATATATATATATATATATGTATATATATATATATATATATATATATATATATATATATATATATATATATACACACATACATATATACATACACATATATGTGAGTGTGTGTATGTGTTTCAGTTCAATGCTAATGGGGAGAAGAGACTGCGAAGATTCAAACTCTTCTGTGCTTAGCTGTTTGCATTAATGCTCAATTCTGCAGCATACTTTGGGGCTACAAGAAGATTGGACTGCTGACAGTCTTCAACAGCACTGAATATGATATCACATGGCAATTACCTCTCAAGAAATATTCGTATTCGTTCCGAATGAGTAGGAAAATTCTAACTATAGCTGTGAGTGTGTACCGCCTCTAACACATCTGAACGCACAGTACCAGTACCTGCTGTACTATTGTGAAGAACGCAGGCTAAGTCGAGGTGCCATGCTGCGCCGCGTGTATAAACTCTGCAATGAAATCAGTCCAACTCCAGGGAAGGGAACATCGCATCAAATAACTCTTCCAGTTTGTCTCTTAATAGGACGTTCAATTTTGTTCACCATCAGATGTTAGTGTTTGATAATAACAAATCATGTTCGTACGAGGCAATAATATGTATGTGAACACAAATGAATAGGTCAATAGGAGCTAGAATATATATATTCAGATACCCACCATTAAATAATGTCCCAGTTGCAACGGGGCTAACGATAGTCTATTCATTGCCAATATCAACAATAATATATGTGTGGCCCGCTGATCGAATCCAATTCACCAATTTGGCCCTCCACTTCAAAAGGTTGCCGGCCCCTGCTTTAGAGGATAGCTTGCAGGATGTTTTTGATATGGTGTTGTGCCGATTTCTCCATACGAGGAGAGTTTGCGTCGTTTCAAAGTTGACAAGCTTTCCAGCGAGCGAGTCAACTTGTTGTCTCACAAGTTTTTTCTGTCCAGTGTAAAAGATGAAGACGAATCTTCTGAGGCATTTCATTTTACATGCTTGTAATTTCCCTGTTTCTGCTTTGAAAGTTTAGCACTAGCATCTGCATAGGAGGATGAATTGTATTCTTGAAGTACCATATTTTTTACGGAGGACTCATGATATTTAAATGAATATACTTCCTCAACGTCCTGGCCGTTCAATATGATGTTCTTGGGGATGTTCTGATTCAAGCTTCAATCGTTTCTTCCAGTCTGGTGGCCACATACACGCAACCATAACAAACGGCCCTTGGGCAGTGAGCGTCTGGAGCACACAACATAACGAGACAATTCCTCCTCCGAACAATGTATCCCATGGATAATTCATCCTTTGATGTTTCTCTCCCAACCTCCTTGTCTGTTCATGTCGGTTTGAAACATTTTTAGAAATTTCCTACTTTCGTTTCCCGACACGAGCCAGGGTGAACGATGGTTGACGGTGTACGATTAATCAGATCGAGCAGATAACTGAACTAGTTAAGGGGCTATCCATTAAGTACATCACGCTATTTTATTTTACTTTTTTGATACCCCCACCCCCTTAACACTCTTCATTACGCTGGCCTGTACATCCCCTTAAATTATGTTATTTTTGAGTAAGCCCCCACCCCCAACTATTAGGCCTACATATACTTTTTTTACCAAGTTTTCAGTGTTTTCGCGCGCCATTACATACATCTCTGATGCATGGTATCATCCGTATTCTTTTTGAATTCAGTTGAAATATATTCCAAAACCAGGCAAAGCAAGCAATGCTATCAATCTGATACCAGCAGCTAGACGAACAGACAACTTTTTAAAATAAAGAACTTAACGATTGCTTTGACACCTTCCCCACACAACACAATACAATGTAACGCCCCTTAACGCCTACCCGGACACCCTCATCCTCTGAGCGTGACGTACTTTATGGTTGACCCCTAACATATGCCAAGCAGCTACGTTGTGTTAAAACTCTGTCCTCAACAGTATTAGCCTATCGCGAATCCGGTTCGTTGATGTCCAAATATGTAGTGTGTGAATAATTTATGTAACATCCGCAGTCGATTTAATAAAAAAATATCTATTTTCATACAGTTCAAATCTTCGAAATAATTTATGTAGCATCCGTAGTCGATTTAATTAAAAAAATACCTATTTCTTAAATCTTCGGAATAATTGTCTGTAGTCGTTAGATCTGGTAAGCTTCACAATAACGGATACCTAAAATGGTGAACACTGTTGAGCCAATGACATCCTCTCGCCGATCGCATGACAAAGCAACGAGATTTCACCAAAGATGA
Source organism: Lamellibrachia satsuma (assembly GCA_033239005.1). Taxonomy (NCBI): domain Eukaryota; kingdom Metazoa; phylum Annelida; class Polychaeta; order Sabellida; family Siboglinidae; genus Lamellibrachia; species Lamellibrachia satsuma. The sequence continues at coordinate 5,905,231 of BSQZ01000039.1, forward strand.
AACTCGTGAATGTTCAGCATTTTCATTTTCGATTCAAATAATGTTGCATTAAACATCAAATAATGTTATTGTTTGTCTGATGATTTCACCAAAAAATACATAAAAAAAATCCAAAAAACGAGCTAGCATGTCGCAGTGGATGCTAGTTAGGGTTGATTTTTCGCAAAATGTATTTGAAATGAGAATGGCGAAATATTGAATTGAGGAGGCTTCAAATGAGCCTACCTGTCTCGACAACGACTACTGGACGTCACGCACAGCAGCAAATTAATACGGAAGCATTTTGCAGACAGTCGCTCTGGCCATATGAATTAGGAATGTCGAGATTCGCCTCTGGTTTGTCACTGAAATTGGCATCAAAGTTCGCGTTCTTTGGAATTACTTCAACATTGCAGAATGATTTTGATTTTAAAAAGCAGTGATACAATATTGTTATTCTTCGGAACTACAACAACTGTGAATAGTTCTGTATTACACGAATACAAGTTGAAAGCGGGGTTAATTAATAATAATAATAATAATTGACTTCTATGGCGCCTATATCCTCAGGAACCTGAGCTCAGAGGCGCAACAAAACAGAATCAGTAAGCGTAATCGTAAACAAGGACGCGCAAAAGTCAGTATCGGAACGAGGGACAACCGAACATTTATGGTGGGAATGCAATTTGGAATAGATGCAATTTGGAATAGAATAATTAAAACAATTTGCAACATCGCTAATGCCATATGAGGTATCAACTGAGATACAATCGAGACTGCACTGCCTGACAATCCGTCTGGGTTTCTGGATCTCTCATAAGATTCTTTTCGTCAAGAATTTTAAACATTAGTAGTAGACATATTTTACATAATTGTTTTAGCAACATTTCTTTTACTTGTAGTTTCAATTTCCATAACGCCACATGAAACAGCTGGCATTCCATCGAAAATTACTGTATATATTAACATAATTTTAATTTGATATATGGCCATATTACGTGGGATGTCGACATCTGGTGCCACTTTGTCGTTGAAGACGGCAACCCTCTACCCGGAGCGTGACCGGGCATCGATGACGTACAGGAAATCACACGAGGGGCGCCAGCTCCAAAGTCTGCATGTGTTACTATTCAATCGCAATCGCTAATATAGTGCAAAAAGACGAAACTCCTCTCACCAGGTTCCTTCGTGGTGGCTGCAAACTCAAACAGACATGTCTTAGAGGCAGACAGCGCAGGAAAACAGTTGCGTACAGTCTCCATTATATAGTCAACCGACGAAGTAATGGCGTCACGTTGTCATGACGCATTCACGTCCCGCGCGCACATAATTGGTCTGATAATGTAAACCCGATTCATTCTTGTCGAATTAAAGCAAATCCGTCCAATGTGAAGATTTTATACTCGCTACCTAGGATATATTCGCACAAACGGTTTATGTTTTTTAGATATAGTCATTTCCGTGTGCGTGATCGTTTACTTCCCCCGGCATTAACACAAGAACCATTCCGAAAGACGCAGGCAATGTGGGATGAACGAAATTGCCAAATTTCGAAACGGTAACAAGTGCACCCAAAGCCCAGTCAACCGATCGATCGACAGTCCGCCGTTCTACCGCTGAGCTACCGGTGTAACTTATATACCCCACATACCACTAACACCAAGACACTTTCACTCAACTTTCATTCAAACATAGTTTTTGTTCAAATGTCACAGAAGAAGTTTAAATATTCTACGAATATTTACAGTATACCCGATTATACGTGCAAACAACTTTTCAAAATGTTAGGTTTCCGTGTGATACACCCACAATTTGAGGACCGAAATTCCTGTTAAAATTATACATGCATTCAATGTAGTATATCCAAACAGTACCAAACAACGCCCAATGTTCCTATGTTATAATTGATAGACACCATAAAACATCGATCTGTACGTGATGATTTTTTCGTTCTGTACGTGATGTTTTTTAAACATTTGTTGAGTGTAATGCGCTGTTGTCAAGATACTGTTGTCAAGATACTGTAGTTACGCCACACGTAGTACTCCGCCATTCGCTTTGAGCTACCACCGAATCCGTCACATGGTCTTTGGCCATTTCCGTTCTCAAAGTAGAGCTGTCGCGATCGGCCGCCTATACGGTTCAGAAAGTCGGTCTATGAAAAAAACTGATGAAAAAAGTTGGACGCCTTTGAGATGTGGGTGGGGTTTCGAGTAATCTGGGTCGAGAAGAAGACGAATGTCTGGGTCCGACAACAGGTCGGTGTGTCTGAAGAGAAAGGACTGCTAGCGCAGCTGAAACGACAAAACGTATAAAAATACGAACACTGGAAAAGACGAAGCTAAAGTTTGGTTTTAACATCAAGGGAATGTGAAGTCGAAGGAAAGAAACAAACCAGGAAGAAGACAAACCACCTGGATCGACAATGTGAGGCATTTAGACAACAGGAGCCTGCATACCGCACGGGAATCGGCGATGACGAGAAATGGCGGGAAAATGTCAACGACCTCACGAGCTATGGCTGAGATGATGATGATGTGATATGCCCACAATTTGGGGACCGAAAACAAGGTATCACGTACACAATGGTTCTACATCACTTTAATACACATTTCCTAACCGTAGATAACTAAGTTTATGGAAATAGATATTTATATAACAATACGATGTGTCGTTAAAGGGTTTTGATGGAGTATTGCTTATTTATAGTAGATTATAAGCAAATACAATCCCTATGAATTTGCAGGTTGCTAAATTCTTCTTGAAAATGAATTTTTTTTTGGCCGTTGTTAATATACGTTACAGTGGTATATCCATTAAATGTTCATCAGCTGCTGATTTGTTTGTTTGTTAGTTTGTGTATGTAAATATTCTCAGTGGTGGTCTGGCTTCGTGATTTCTGTGTTATTCTATATCGATAGAAACTTGGTCTCTGGTTCTGTCTTTCTTAAATATCACTATAACTGGCTCAAGTGATTAGCTCGGTTATCTTAATCGCGCACGTTTGATGTTATTTTAGACACTGTTGGAACAGTGTTGCAATATGAACGCAGTAGGTGTTCGTCTTTCATTGGTTGCTTTCTTGGCGTAATGTATCCTATGGCCTTGTGATTGGTAGAAATTTGTCGCATAGTAGCAAAACTGTGACTGAACAGAGTAATATTATAAATTTGTTTAATTTCGTCTGTCCAGATATTCGACCACCAGTAGCTGTTCAGCCACGCCAGTGTATCGTGTCGTCGATCGGTCTCATAGTAGCGAAAGCCGAAATCATATCGACGGAAGACCTCCAGCTACTCCTAAGCAGCACAATGTCGTCGATATTTTTTTATGACCTCGGCAAAGTTCAAAGAGACTTTTTCGTCAGAATGAGACAGACAGCCGTACAGTTATCAGTGAATGTCAATCATGATTTTAAAGATCTAAATAAGAAACAACCATGCTATAAAATATACTCTCTAGCAAGATACTATGTCCAAGTTGTTACGTATACAATATGGCGCAGTTGACGAGCACTCAAAGAGTATTTGTCAAAGATAGTTCCCTATGTATGAGTTTTCGAAAAAACATTATATTCTCTAACTATTGACAAGTAAAAATACGATGCACACTCGCAAAAATATAACATTGAACGTTGTAATGCATTTTACTGCATCTACTTTTTATACTTTATATATGTTGTAATAGCGCAATAAGTTGTAGCACAAGACAATAACCACATTTTATTCACGTGAAACAATCCACAACGAAGGTGCAAATAAGACGATTGTGTGTGAGTGATACCGAACACGTAATCACATAATAAACTTGAAGGAATACCAATACGTTTTTTGGCAACAACAGTTCAAGCCCGTGCACTGATATTAACCTGTTTTGTCGAAGTCACAGTAGCCGATTCTACGGTCTTTGTCGTAATCATAGGTGAGGGAACACCACGGTTTCTTGACGGTGACGTAATCGGTAGTACAACTATTGAAGGTCTTGCCGAAAGCCTTAAATGGAAATACACACTTGTCTCCAGACTTCGTGTACACAACTGAAAAAAAATCACATGCAGCACACATCACCGCACAGATCTGGTAACCGAGGAAACCATTGCAACAAAATGTATGATTAATAAACATATATGTTGACTTTTAAGAAAGAACAGTTGTAGCCTGTGTAAGTTCACCTAATTCCAATGTATGCGAATGTTAGAATCTGACCATTTAACAAGATTTAACAATACGTAACAAGATTGCCATCCCAAACAATAAGTTCCATATGGCCAGAGGACAAGGAAGCCATTGGCTTTTCGAGAGTCCAACAATTTTATCATCTATGTCTAGCCCGCCCTTATCATATATCTTTAAATTCTATTTTTAAAAATGTTCACACTACTAGCATTAACACAATCATTTGGAAGTTTGTTCTATTCATTTATAACCCTTTGTAATAAAGAGTATATTCTGATGTCCAACCAACACTGTTCCTTAACTGATGCTGCTTAATGTCCTCTGATCGCCAACGTGATGATGTCATTAATATAGAAAGTCACATCATACCACGCATTTGTAATTTGCTAAATATTGCCATTTATTAAAGCATACATTATGTTGTTAATTCACATTTAATAAAATAAAACTGCTTGGTTACATCATTTATACAGAGATGCAATATATACAGTGATAAAATAAAGTGAGAAACTGGGAAAAGTCATTTGCAAATTGATACACGATACATCCTTTTCATTCGTTATTGGACATGAATATACAGGTACAGGACATGAGTAAAATAACACAAAGACAGTAATAAGCATAACTTGGACACTAACTTAGCTTCGGGGTAAGTGCAACTGAAAACAAAATGAAATCACGAGAATAAACCAAACAAAATAAAATATAGTGGAAGTCTTCCAACTTAAACATATGTATAAACAAAAACAGTAATGTCTAAACGATAATTCCTAGGGTGATTATTTGGTGTACGTATAAAAAAGGCGCATTGACGAGTATAAAATAGGTTTTTGCCACAGAAGATGTTTTTGATGTATGCATTTTGAAAAAAACATTATATTCTCTAAATATTTACAGGTAAAAACACGAAGCACATTCGCAACAAAATAAAATTGGACGTTCTAAAGCATTTCACTGCATCTACTTTGTATTAATTTATATATGTCGCAATAGCACAATTAGGTGCAGCACAATACAACGACCACATTTTATTCAGGTGGTGTTCATCTCAATATAATATAGATGTGTTTTTAATGTTGTACGTTTTTACACAATCCACAACGACAGGTACAAGTAAAATGACTATGTGTGTGTGATACCGAACACGTAATCAGATAATCAGCTTGAAGTAATACCAATATGTGTTGGCAACAACAGTTAAGCCCGTGTATTGCTATTTACCTGTTTTGTCGAATTCACAGTAGCCCATTCTACGGTCTTTGTCTTAATCATAGGTGAGGGAACACCACGGTTTCTTGACGGTGACGTAATCGGTAGTACAACTATTGAAGGTCTCGCCGAAAGCTTTGAATGGAAATGCACACTTGTCTCCAGACTTCGTGTACACAACTGAAAAAAAAATCACCCAAAGCACATATCATCGCATAGATCTGATAACCCGGGTAACCATTGCAACAAAATGTATGATTGATAAACATATAAGTTGACTTTTAAGAAAGAACCGTTGTAGCCTGTGTAAGTTCACCTAATTCCAATGTATGCGAATGTTAGAATCTGACCATTTAACAAGATTTAACAAGATGTAACAAGATTGCCATCCCAAACAACAAGTTCCATATGGCCAGTGGACAAGGAAGCCATTGACTTTTCGAGAGTCCAACTATTTTATCATCTGTGTCTAGCCCGCCCTTATCATATGTCTTTAAATTCTATTTTTAAAAATTTTCACACTACTAGCATTAACACAATCATTTGGCAGTTTGTTCTATTCATTTATCACCCTTTTTAAAAAAGAGTATATTCTGATGTCCAACCAACACTGTTCCTTAACTGATGCTGCTTAATGTCCTCTGATCGCCAACGTGATGATGCCATTAATATAGAAAGTCACATCATACCAAGCATTTGTAATTTGCTAAATATTGCCATTTATTAAAGCATACATTATGTTGTTAATTCACATTGAATAAAATAGCACTGCTTGGTTACATCATATATACAGAGAAGCAATATATACACTGATACAATAAAGTGAGAAAATGGGAAAGTCATTTGCAAATTGATACACGATGCATACTTTTCATTCTTTATTGGACATGAATATACAGGTACAGGACATGAGTAAAATAACACAAAGACAGTAATAAGCATAACTTGGACACTAACTTAGCTTCGGGGTAAGTGCAACTGAAAACAAAATGAAATCACGAGAATAAACCAAACAAAATAAAATATAGTGGAAGTCTTCCAACTTAAACATATGTATAAACAAAAACAGTAATGTCTAAAATATAATTCGTGTGGTGATTATTTGGTGTACGTATAAAAAAAGGCGCATGATGAGTATAAAATAGGTGTTTGCCATAGAAGATATTTTTGATGTATGCGTTTCGATAAAACATTATATTCTCTAAATATTGACAGGTAAAAACACGATGCACATTCGCAACTAAATAAAATTGGACGTTGTAAAGCATTTCACTGCATCTACTTTGTATTAATTTATATATGTCGCAATAGCACAATTAGGTGCAGCACAATACAATGACCACATTTTATTCAGGTGGTGTTCATCTCAATATAATATAGATGTGTTTTTAATGTTGTACGTTTTTACACAATCCACAACGACAGGTACAAGTAAAATGACTATGTGTGTGTGATATCGAACACGTAATTAGATAATCAGCTTGAAGTAATACCAATATGTGTTGGCAACAACAATTAAGCCCGTGCACTGCTATTTACCTGTTTTGTCGAATTCACAGTAGCCCATTCTACGGTCTTTGTCGTAATCATAGGTGAGGGAACACCACGGTTTCTTGACGGTGACGTAATCGGTAGTACAACTATTGAAGGTCTCGCCGAAAGCTTTGAATGGAAATGCACACTTGTCTCCAGACTTCGTGTACACAACTGAAAAAAAATCACCCAAAGCACATATCATCGCATAGATCTGGTAAACCGGGTAACCATTACAACAAACTGTATGATTGATAAACATATAAGTTGACTTTTAAGAAAGAACCGTTGTAGCCTGTGTAAGTTCACCTAATTCCAATGTATGCGAATGTTAGAATGTGACCATTTAACAAGATTTAACAATACGTAACAAGATTGCCATCCCAAACAATAAGTTCCATATGGCCAGAGGACAAGGAAGCCATTGACTTTTCGAGAGTCCAACTATTTTATCATCTATGTCTAGCCCGCCCTTATCATATATCTTTAAATTCTATTTTTAAACATTTTCACACTACTAGCATTAACACAATCATTTGGCAGTTTGTTCTATTCATTTATCACCCTTTGTAAGAAAGAGTATATTCTGATGTCCAACCAACACTGTTCTTTAACTGATGCTGCTTAATGTCCTCTGATCGCCAACGTGATGCTGCCATTAATATAGAAAGTCACATCATACCAAGCATTTGCAATTTGCTAAATATTGCCATTTATTAAAGCATACATTATGTTGTTAATTCACATTTAATAAAATAGCACTGCTTGGTTACATCATATATACAGAGAAGCAATATATACACTGATACAATAAAGTGAGAAACTGGGAAAAGTCATTTGCAAATTGATACAAGACACATACTTTTTATTCGTTATTGGACATGAATATACCGGCAAAGGATATGAGTAAAATAACACAAAGACAGTAATAAGCATAACTTGGACACTAACTTAGCTTCGGGGTAAGTGCAACTGAAAACAAAATGAAATCACGAGAATAAACCAAACAAAATAAAATATAGTGCAAGTCTTCCAACTTAAACATATGTATTAACAAAAACAGTAATGTCTAAACGATAATTCCTATGGTGATTATTTGGTGTACGTATAAAAAAGGCTCATTGACGAGTATAAAATAGGTGTTTGCCACAGAAGATGTTTTTGATGTATGCGTTTTGAAAAAACATTATATTCTCTAAATATTTACAGGTAAAAACACGATGCACATTCGCAACAAAATAAAATTGGACGTTGTAAAGCATTTCACTGCATCTACTTTTTATTAATTTATATATATTGCTATAGCACAATTAGGTGAAGCACAATACAATGACTACATTTTATTCAGGTGGTGTTCATCTCAATATAATATAGATGTGTTTTTAATGTTGTACGTTTTTACACAATCCACAACGACAGGTACAAGTAAAATGACTATGTGTGTGTGTGTGATACCGAACACGTAATCAGATAATCAGCTTGAAGTAATACCAATATGTGTTGGCAACAACAGTTAAGCCCGTGTATTGCTATTTACCTGTTTTGTCGAATTCACAGTAGCCCATTCTACGGTCTTTGTCGTAATCATAGGTGAGGGAACACCACGGTTTCTTGACGGTGACGTAACCGGTAGTACAACTATTGAAGGTCTCGCCGAAAGCTTTGAATGGAAATGCACACTTGTCTCCAGACTTCGTGTACACAACTGAAAAAAAATCACCCAAAGCACATAACATCGCATAGATCTGGTAACCCGAGTAACCATTGCAACAAAATGTATGATTGATAAACATATAAGTTGAATTTTAAGAAAGAACCGTTGTAGCCTGTGTAAGTTCACCTAATTCCAATGTATGCGAATGTTAGAATCTAACCATGTAAAATGCTTACCTATTTATCTAGACTAGCAACCGTGTAAATATACTTCAAAGTTAGTTAACGCTTGGTGAAATCGCAGTGCTAGCTTAATCCTTCTGCCAACTAAAAACTAGTTCTCTAGACGCTTATTTCGAAATACGTATTTTTCGTCATCCGAGTCACTCGCGTGTCCAGACGTAAATTAATCCAATATCACATCACTTAGTGCGTTACGGTCGGCATCGCAGTATATATTTAGCCGTCTTGCATCGTTCATATACTGGCATGTCGACACTAGAGCTTCTTCATTTGATGCACCGACGCTGCAGAACTATAGCAACATTTCACACATTTCACTGTAAACTAAAACCCACCTGTTTAAACTTACTTATCCTCCATAGCTACCAGTGTACCAATCCAACTGTTTGTAACTGGAACTACTTAACCCCTTTTGTTTTGGTGCAACTGCGAATATGGCTACACTCAGCAAACAGTGTACTGCGATCATTGACCATCCACCATAGTTCATTATCCACCATAGTTCATATATACACTATAGTACACGTATAAACCATATTTCACGTATTCAACACAGCTCACGTACACACCATAGTTCACGTATCCACCATTGTTCGTGTATTCCCCATATTCATGTATTCACCATAGTTGATATATTCACAAATGTTCATATATTCCCTATATTCCATGTATAATATCACGTATAATTAATAGTAACTCAATTATTGCAAGTAATATTGGGTCATTAGTGCATAAAGTCAGCAGATTGACACACTTTTATAAAATGCCATAACTTCCATGATTATGAAGATATTTGCATAATTTGTTCAGGGTTTACAAACTCATCAAGCATTGCCATCAATATACATCACACAGCAATTTCAAAACTCAATTGAAACAATTAATAAGTCATTATTGGCTAATTAATGCGCAAGCTCGACATGTTTTGATAAAAGACCATTTCCATCATTATGAAGTTATTTGTATAATTTAAAAATACATTAAATAGGGTCATAAATAAATATATATATATATATATATATATATATATCAATTTTTATCATTAATAGTAATTCGATCAAGAGATCAACAATGGCATATTGGTATACTATCTCAACATACCAACGCATCTCAATAAAAAGCCATAACTTAAATGAAAATGAAGATATTTGTACAATTTTGCAAGAACCTGGACTGCCGGTTCAGTACACAAATATTTATTTATAATGTTACGCAATTCAACATGATGTAATGTTTATAATATTTTCAAAAGTATTTCAGTACACTGTTTTCTGAGTGTAGCCATATTCGCAGTAACAAAAGACCAAAATCGACATGGGTGTGCGAACTCGTGACGAATGTCAATTTCTTCATCAACGCATCGTCGATCATCCGAACGGTTGCGTCGGCGTGACCCTTCTAGCCTAGATAAAGAACTACAAAGCTGTCGTCTATCTTCAAAAACAACATATTTCTTTTCCGCTGTCTGGCCCTTCATCGCGGATGCGACGTACGTCGTTTGGAACCTGCGGTAGGGACCCTGTACGACGCGTACGACCGAGACGACGTAGTCATGGGGTATTTTACCGGGGTCATGTTAGATGACCTCTACCGCGTGGAGACCACGTGCGAAACGAACGTGTGCGTGCGCAAAACTCGAGCAACTGTGATACACTGTCAGCATTACTGAGATCTTCACAGCACATAAACAACACTGTAAACACATCTAACACTGTTCTACAACAAAAATTATACACTTACTTGAAGAAGGTGCTCCCATTTCTAGAAAATAAGAAGCAAATACAAAAGATTAGCCACTTCAAGAACATTTGAATAAAAATGTATAAAAATGGCGCATTGATGAATATCCAATTGATAGATATATTTGATGTATTCGTTTTGAAAAAAACATTATATTCTCTAAATATTGACAGGTAAAAACACGATGCACATTCGCAACAATATAAAATTGGACGTTGTAAAGCATTTCACTGCATCTACTTTTTATTAATTTATATATGCTGCAATAGCACAATTAGGTGCAGCACAATACAATGACCACATTTTATTAAGGTGGTGTTCATCTAAATCTTATAAAGATGCATTTACAACAGCGCGTCCTATTGTTGGTTTTGACACAATCCACAACGACAGGTCAAATAAAATGATCGTGTTTGTGTGTGTGATACCGAACAGGTAATCAGATAATCAACTTGAAGAAATACCAATATGTTTTTGGCAACAACAGTTAAAACATTTGCACTGATATTAACCTGTTTTGTCGAAGTCACAGTAGCCCATTTTACGGTCTTTGTCGTAATCATAGGTGAGGGAACACCACGGTTCCATGACGGTGACGTAATCGGTAGTACAACTATTGAAGGTCTTGCCGAAAGCCTTAAATGGAAGTATACACTTGTCTCCATTCTTCGTGTACACAACTGAAAAAAATTAAAACAAACTGCAGCACACATCACCGCACAGATCTGGTAACCCTGGTAACCCTAGTAACCATTGCAACAAAATATATGATTAATAAACATATAAGTTGAATTTTAAGAAAGAACCGTTGTAGCCTGTTTACGTTCACCTAATTCCAATGTATGCGAACGTTAGAATCTAACCATCTAAAATGCTTTCCCATTTATCTAGACTAGCAACCGTGTAAATATACTTCAAAGTTAGTTAACGCTTGGTGAAATCGCAGTGCTAGTTTAATCCTTCTGCCAACCAAAAACTAGTTCTCTAGACGCTTATTTCGACATACGTATTTTTCGTCATCCGAGTCACTTGCGTGTCCAGACGTAAATTAATCCAATATAACATCACTTATTGCGTTACGGTCGGCATCGCAGTATATATTTAGCCGTCTTGCATCTTTCATATACTGGCATGTCGGCACTAGAGCTTCTTCATTTGATGCACCGACTCTGCAGAACTATAGCAACATTTCACTGTAAACTAAAACCCACCTGTTTAAACTTACTTATCCTCCACAGCTACCAGTGTACAATCCAACTGTTTGTAACTGGAACTGCTTAACCCCTTTTGTTTTGGTGCAACTGCGAATATGGCTACACTCAGCAAACAGTGTACTGCGATCATTGACACACTTCACCGGCATCGATTTATGAAACAGTGAACTGTGAATATTGCTACCCTCAGCATACTGTGAACAATCTTGATGTACTTGACGCCCACACGGAATAATGTAGAATCTTAAAGCAATCATCATTCGATACGAGAAATATCGGATTCAACAGTGAAATACTGTTGAAAATGTTATAAACATTACATCATGTTGAATTGCGTAACATTATAAATAAATATTTTTGTACTGAACCGGCAGTCCAGGCTCTGGCAAAATTGTACAAATATCTTCATTATCATTTAAGTTATGGCTTTTTATTGAGATGCGTTGGTATGTTGAGATAGTATACCAATATGCCATTGTTGACCTCTTGATTGAGTTACTATTAATGATAAAGATTGATATATATATTTATTTATGACCCTACTTAATGTATTTTTAAATTACACAAATAACTTCATAATGATGGAAATGGTCTTTTATCAAAACATGTTGAGCTTGCGCATTAATTAGCCAATAATGACTTATTAATTGTTTCAGTTGAGTTTTGAAATTGCTGGGTGATGTATATTGATGGCTCTGCTTGATGAGTTTGTAAACCCTGAACAAATTATACAAATATCTTCATAATCATGGAAGTTATGGCATTTTATAAAATTGTGTCAATCTGCTGACTTTATGCACTAATGAATCAATGTTCACATATTACTTGCAATAACTGAGTTACTATTAATTATACGTGATATTATACATGGAATAAAGGGAATATATGAACATTTGTGAATATATCATCTATGGTGAATACATGAATATGGGGAATACACGAACAATGGTGGATACGTGAATTATGGTGTGTACGTGAGCTGTGGTGAATACGTGAAATATGGTTTATACGTGTACTATAGTGTATACATGAACTATGGTGGATAATGAACTATTGTGGATACATGAACTATCGTTAAATATATGCTGTTTTTTGGACGAGAAAGCGACATCTTGCATCTGTGCCACCGTCCAAAGACCAAAATCTCGTGACTAATTTCACTTTTTTATCAACGCATCGTCGATAATCCGAACGGTTGCGTCGGCGTGACCCTTCTAGCCTAGGTAAAGAACTACAAAGCTGTCGTCTATCTTCAAAAAACAACATATTTCTTTTCCACTGTCTGGCCCTTCATCGAGGATGCGACGTACGTCGTTTGGAACCTGCGGTAGCGACCCTGTACGACGCGTACGACCGTACATCATGCGGGATTTTACCGGGGTCATGTTAGACGACCTCTGCCGCGTGGGGACCACGTGCGAAACGAACGTGTGCGTGCGCTAAATTCGAGCAACTGTGATACACTGTCAGCATTACTGAGATCTTCACAGCACATAAACAACACTGTAAGCACGTCTAACACTGTTCTACAAAAAAAATTATTCACTTACTTGAAAAAGGTGCTCCCGTTTCTAGAAGTTAAGAAGCAGATACAAAAGATTAGCCACTTCAAGAACGTTTTCAACCGTATTACAATATATGGCGGGTACGTGTTAAGTATATATATATATATATATATATATATATATATATATATATATATATATATATATATATATATATATATATATATATATATATATATGTATATATATATTTCTAAATATACTATAATGAAATTATGCTTAGTGTATGTGATACGCCGACATGTTAGATGTTTTATGTAGTGCGATGTGTCTTCGATACGATAATACTAAATAATCAGTAGGACCCTTAGTCTGTGCAAAATTGTTGCCCCGATACACGTTTGTCACCAGGACAATATGACGAATACGATTTAGTTACATACACGCTGCTAACTTATTAATTAATTTGTTAATGTAGAGTTAATATTGTTAGGCAACCTGAAAAGAACAAAATTAGGTTAGAAACATATGTTATCCAGTTGATTACTTGTGTCCATTTTGTTTAGAACCTTGGACACTTTTGGAGAAGTTAACCCAATGTATGGGGTTAGGTAACCAGAACACTACAGCATTCATGCAACACATAACGCATACCAGTTATGTGGAGTTGGTATTATTAATTAAGTTAGAGAGACATAAATTAAATGATTCCAATGAAGTTGTTAACTTATATAACTTACTAACTCACCCGGTGAAGAGGTAGCTGAAAAGCACATCAATATTAGGTAACCATCTTATATAATGCTTTTTTTGCAAAGCACAAACATTGCTTTTACAATAATTTATGAAAACAAAATTAACCGATTACAATCCTTCAATAATATTTATACATATTAGTAGAATGTGTTTTTGAGTGATAAAAAATGTTGAGATTTTGGGTAAGCTTCTGATTGGTCGAAATTTGAAATGGAGCGTTCTGATTGGTCGTGCGCTTATTGCCACCAGAGGGCGCCATATCAAAATACCCTATTATCGCTCAAAATGTTGAGATTTCGGATAAGCATTTGATTAGTCGTGAGCCAGAAGGCGCTACGGGTCAGGTGTGTCGACGGCTCTGATAGGTCGAGAGCAGTCACGTGACTTACGACGTCACAGTTCTTCATTTACATATCATGTGACCTCTCTATGGAAGCTGCCTTGCTGTTTTGCTGCCATGTTGTTTTGCGATGATACGATCACCAGAGGGCGCTGCTACGAGTCAATTGTGTCGACGGTTGTGATGGATCGAGTGCAGTCACGTGACCTATGACGTCACAGCTATTATCTAAAATGAGGAGATTTTAGGGCACTGTTTTGCGGTGATACGATCGTCACGGAACGCTACAGTTCAAGATCATAGGTCGGTGACGAGCGTTCTTATTGGACGGGAGTCCTATGACGTCACCTCATCAAGTGTGAATACAAATGTCAGTTAGGGTTAGGGTTAGTAACCCTAATAGAACATTCCAGAGAAACTGTAGGAATAATTGTCAGTTAGGGTTAGGGTTAGTAACCCTAATGGAAGGTCAAATGTCAAAGGTCACCAACCTTTTGTACTGATACAATTGCCAGTTAAGTTTAGGGTTAGTAACCCTAATTCTATCATCTGTAGTGAACCCTAATACGAACAATGTAGGGTTAGTAACCCTAATCAGAGGTCATAGATCACCGACCTTTTGTACTTATTCAATTGCCAGTTAGGGTTAGGGTTAGTAACCCTAATTCTGTCGACTGTAGTGAACCCTGATACGAACCCTGACCCTAAACCTAAAAGGACATGCAGGTTTCATGTGAACCTGGGTGGTACTATCACCAAGAGGCGCTCTTCTGGGTGATGGGTTTCGGGAGGGAACGAAGGGTCTGTTAGCAGCATCGATTGCAGCAGCAGCCGTGATCATTAACAGGGTCGTTAATAGGGTTCGAAGAGGCTAACGAGGTAACGAGAAACGAACACAACACGATGTCGTACGAGTGCACACGTATTTTATTGAACGACACAAAGAGCATTATGATACAACGAGGGTAGCATGTAATATCGCTAAGACTACAACTATGAATGATGATGATGATGATGATGAGACGACTTACGGATGTTTACCATCACTCCAGAATTCGCGAGCTTACGAGTGTTTCCACCGCGCCAGAGGCTCGAGGATGATTATGATGATGATGATGATGAGACGACTTACGGATCTTTACCATCACGCCAGAGGTCGCGAGCTTACGAATGTTTCCACCGCGCCAGAGGCTCAATCGATGTACGATGTGCAATAGCACAGTCTACCTCGCCGCAACTGTTTAACCCAATCAAACACTCGGCAATCGTTAGCTACTAAATCTGTACCGAACAAGTTGATAAAAGTTCTCGTCGGAAAACCGTTACAACGAAAAAATACATAAGCTATGCAATATTGTCCAAAAACGTTAGAAAGAGGACTCTGAAGTCTCTTGCTATGATGAGTCCACTCGGAATAATGTTCGTTCATGAAGGTGCGGAACGCAGCGTGTCGTGGCGGTAGAACGTACGAGCAGAAGTAATCGCCGCGCCCGTCGGCGTCTAGGTACAGCGCTATCCAATGTTCGCCCGTTTCGTCACCGTCGTCGGTGTTGCACACGAAGGCCGCAGGTAGGACGCCGTCCGTCGTCGTCGTAGACATTCCGTTTTTGGGTACGACACCGCGAAATATCGATCTGGTGCGCGGGTCCATCGCCAGTAGTCTGTCGATCTGCAGATTGTCCATCTCAGTAGTCGTAGATGACGTTGCGGTTCTTGTCGATTTCCAGCACGGACACGAATTCGTCGTAGGCGACGACGTTCACGGCAGCGCTTTACGAAAATGCAGCTCTATGCGCAGGTTACCCTTTTATACCAGATGGAAGCAGGGACCACCGCATTGATCAGGGTTCAGGTCACAACCGAAGAAGGTGTACCCGTGCCGGAAGTCGCAGCGAGTCAGACCGTTCCCCTTGTCCTGCTAAATCTTGCGGTCGAGGTGAACAGACTCGTGTAGCTTCTGTCGAAGAGGTCGTCTTCGAAATTGGGCTAGAAAGGTTTGGAGGGTATCTGTCGTCGGTCCACGTACAGTGCGAGGAAGTTAATGTCGTTGTTCTTGGCGTGAAACGGATTCTTGCCGTACGCACCGCTGTACGCATAGTTATCGATGCAACACAGCACCAGACGTTTCGGCAGGATGCCGAGGAACAGGTTCTCGTGCGTGTGCGACCGAGCGCCCGCGGGAATGGAGTACACCTTACAGTCGACGGATTGCATCGGATTGACCGTGCTCTTTTCGAGAGCCTTGATGTAGGCCATCTGCACGGTCGGATTCAGGGTGGCCTTCTTTGCGAACAAGGTGGCATTGACGATGGTGATCTTGTAATCGGGGCTGTTGATCAGGAATTTATCTTGCAGAAACAGATCCACGTGTAGACGACCCATCATGTCGACGATCTGACTTAGTACGATGTTCGCTCGTCGAGCCACGAACCCTGCGTTAGCCGCGGGTCCGGCGTCCATGCGAGTGGCCGTGTCCTTGTGCCACAGTTGACCCGTTAGCTGCGTGTCCTTGGTATCGGTGCCGTAACTCAGCAGCGTCTCTGTGTAGGCACGATACGCGTACGTGTTGTCGAAGGGGTCACGAGCGTACCGTTCAGGTAGACGTCGACTTGACTGAACAGCTAATGTAGCCAGTTATTCACTGGTGCCACGGGAAGGGCCAAGAGGGGATCGTCCCCATCGGCTCGCGTCACCTTTACCTGCACGTGTAGCATCGTGTTGGCGAGATCTAGGTAATCGTCTCCCGATCCGGGTATCAGGAATTCTATCGGTCCACCCGAGTCCAGAGAAGCCATGGGCTGATGTTCTACTATGCGACTGTCGACGATACTGTTCTGAGTCTGGGGTACGGTAAAGAGATGCAGTTCGCTCTTGACCCCGTCGCACGACTGTCTATGTACGAAAATCATAGTCGTCGTCGTCGAATATGTCGGCTTCACGTTTTTTGAACGTATGTCTCTTGCGCTGTCTCGTCGCTGTAGTGCCTCCTTTCTTTGCAGACGTGTGTTTTATACTTTTACGAGGTCGCCGCCAGGTATCAAAAGATCACGAAGCATAGTCTTACCGGTATCCGTGACGCGTCGTTTGGCAGCACGTTTTATGCTCTGTCCAGACAAGACGCCGTCGGCGATGCGCACGCCGGTCTTCAACGCTCCCTTTCCCAAAGCCACTGCACCTTTCTCGATGAGTTGCATGGCGCTGCGCAGTAGAGCTCCGAACTACCTAGTCCGTGACCCCGTTGGTACGGGGCACCAGCGATGTACGGTAAAGCACCACCCGACTGACGCGCGTAATAGTCTTTGTAATTCATCTTCAGAACAGTCCGGTCCTACGCCTTCGAAAATGAAGCGTCACCGTCACTCTACCGTACTTGAATGGTACGCGTCGTCCGGTGTCGTTTCTTATATCCAACTCGATCGAGTGGAAGTGCGAATACAACACAGGTACGTAGTGAATTTTTTGTGAATCGATCAGATACCGTGGCGCCGTGACTTCCGCTAACGGAGAGGGCTCGCAACAAAGGGGCGAGACTGTCACCGACTATGCAACACTCCACGACGTCTGTATAGACGTAGATGGTATCGAACCCTTGATCCATGTGCAATACGTTTTCGGCCTCTTTACGATAGGTGTACGAACCATCGGGAGTTTCTTCGGGTGGCAAAACCACGCTAGTCGACGGCGTGAGACCGATGTCCGTGCCACCTAGTCTCGGGTGAACGTGCGTGCGTGTCATGTCTGCTGCTGCTGCTGCTGGTGGACTGCTGACCACCGAAGGTTCGAATCCTAACATTCTTACCAACGTACAGTGAATTCGGTGCTCGGTGTCATATGCAACGTCATTTTTTGAGTGATGTAGCTAAATTTTGCCCGAGTCTTTTCCTTCCACATACGACTCAGCCCCTTGTTGACATGATTCAGCAATGTCACAGGACATTTGTAATATCCAGCACTTATCTTTGCACTCGGTATTTGACCCACAGATTCGGGCTCGTTCAGGAAGAACCAGCTGTCGTCCACTCCGACGTTGTACCAAATATGTGGGTACTGTATCTCTGCCAACCCACACTCCCACTCTCCGGTCAGATCGATACGTTGAGGAAAGTCTGTGATGTAATGAACCAACGTATTGTCGGGATACATCTTCATGGAAGCGTTGCTAGGCAGCGTCAGGTAGAAATCATTCGTCATAACGTCTCAAAGTGGGATTGGGCAACAGGTAACCCAACGAACTACTCAACAGGGCCGTCCACATATTAGAATTATCGTGACCTGTCGTCAGGTTGTAAATGCTTATCAGGATGACCGTGTACAAGACGACGACCTGACACAGAAACACTATCTCCTATCGAGGACACACGGTACCGAACAGATGCCAAGGAGTGCTGTCTTTCTTGTTCTGTGCGTCAGTACTGTCATCTTCTTCTATGATGGTGGTGGCAGCGGCAGCGGTGAAGTCCTCTGTTATCGACTCGTCTGTCATCGTTCGAATGAAGTGACGACAGACGCGCGGCTAGACTTTATAGTGAACGAGGGCCTTGGCATCGACCCAGCTGTTGAACTTGGAGGGGTAGCCGTACCATTTCACCAAAACTTCCGTTCGTCTACACACTTTGCGGCGCTGCAGTACCGATTCCACGCGGTACACTTTATCGAAGGGTACCGACACCTTCTGCAGCTCTGGTTCGTAGAAGGTGCCATCCAGCACTTCGCCGAGATCGTCGATCAATCGGTACACGGGTGGATCGGAGGGGTGAACCTCGTGTATGGTGAACATATCTTCGCTCCAATTCGCCATGTAGCCTTTTTCGAACAGTCTCTTGAACTTACTGATGCGCACGCGATTCGACACACGGAACTTGAGCACGCCCTTACCGTCGTGACCGTACAGACGCTGCCACACCTCTTCTTGATTCTTTGCATTCACCTGTGACGGAGTCATGCCGATGCTGCGGTGGTGGGTGTTGTTGTACGAGTGCACAATGTCCTGAAGGACGTCGATGAATCGCCACGTCTGGTGTTTCGTGAAGTATCGCCACATGCGTGCTATTGAATCTTTCGACGATGCTCGCTTTCGTCTCCGTATTGTGTGTGGGTGGATGCCGTACTTCTTCAACAGAGCCTGAACGGACCGATTCAGAAATTCGAGTCCTTGATCTGTCTGCAACGTCTTTGGCTAGCCTTCGGTGAACGTGCTTTTCAGCGCCGTCACCAACGATGCTGCGGACTTGTTCTTCAGCGGAATGCACAAAGCCACTTTCGTGAAGACGTTGACCACCGTGAGGAGAAAGGTCATACCGTCGTTGTCGGTTTTCAAATTCGACAGGTCGACGAGATCGGCCTGCCACTGCTAACGTGGACCTCCCACGACGACGCGTCGTCTCCTGAAATGACGTCTCGCAGGTTTGTGTAGGATATAGGCGTCCTGTTCCGACTACCATTCTTCGACGACTTTCCTCGGCACGCGCGTGACGCGCCGCAAAGCGTCGACACCTTCGTAACTTGACACCCTTTTCGGATCGAAGTAGACCCACTTCACTCGTTTATTCCTCGACGTCATTAAAATATATCCGATGCTTTGACGGTGGTGGTGGTGGTGACGTTGACTACGTAGCACGGGTCTTGACGTTAAGCAGAACATACACTACCACGACCACAACGACGGTGATGGATCGATAGTCTAATAGTGAGACCATATCCCGAATAGTGACCCTCTTGTATCAGACGTTGAGCGATAGCGTCGGCAAGCGAGTAAAGTCCACCACAAAGTAACGCAACGACGACTTAACGGTACGTGTCCTGTGGATCGCTCGACATCGCAGCGCACACTGTGCTGTGAACACGTATCACACCACCTTAAAATCTTCCCAAATAGCCAATGACGTTAAAGTCTTGTGTCTTTGTCGTCGTTCTGAGGGTGGGGTGGGCATGGGATGTTCCATTCGACTATGTCGACGAGCGAGGGGTATCCAACTGAGTGATCTCCGTACACAACTCGCACCAGTAGAGCGAGGAGTAGCCGGCATTCGACGACGATCAGGAGTGGTCGTCGTCGCCGTCGACGTCGCCTGACGTATGTAGGCTCTACTGGAGGCATTACCGATCAACTCCATGGGTAGGTTGATGATACGGAGTTGTCGTGCGAATGGCTGCCATCCTATCGGATCGGTCTTTCTATTACGCAACAAATCATTCACGAGATCCACCACATTACTTCCGACAATCGGCACACCCTCGTGGATAAGTTCGCCAAGTGCGGTCCACGCGATATCTCGTTTGATATGCTCCATCAAACGTCTGGCTTGGACCTGCATGGTCTTGGGAACGGTGTCCATGACGTCAGCCTCTATTCCGCTACTAGGAGCTCCTACCGTTCCCTCAACCATAAATCCTGGCCCCACTTCCGTTCCTGACCCCGATGCTGCTGCTGACATCGACTCGTTCAACGAGACCAAGCGTACCGGTTCATTTACGTGTTTATCGGACAAGGCGTTGTACCGCTGCAACACCTGATTATACAATGTTACCTTGGTCCTATCGTCGAGGTCCTTTCTATCGAGGATGGTCATCATCTCGTCGTCGAGGGTTTGTACTTTCTTACCTAGGGTATCTGTCGAGGGTGGTGATGGTGGTGGTGAGCGAAGTGTGTCCAACAGTCGCGGATCCACCAAAACCATCTCTCTCTCTCTCTCTCTCTCTCTCTCTCTCTCTCTCTACTTCTTGAACAGCTACTCTTGGAGCAAGGTTAGAAAGACCGAACTTGCCAACGGTGCTAGGAAGGCCAATAGGAAGCCCCCGCTCTGTTCCTCGCCGACCTCTCGTTGCAGTAAGATGCGTCTTCTCCTCGCAGCTGGCGTTCGTCTCTGAGACAACTCGCGTAATTTCTTTCTGTATTTACTCAAACGTTGCCTCTGTAAATCGGACAATGGAATATTATGTTTTAATATGTTGTAGGCACACTCGGCCAGTGCACACAGCAGATCGGCGTCGGCGTTAGCGATGATGGCTCTTCTCAGTTTGGTGCTCTTGTATCTGTTCAGAGCCTGTATGCACAAAATGTGTCTCTTCACCAGGTCAGACATCGTGCGAATGAAGAGACGACCCACGCACTCGGTCTTTTTATACTTTCGGTAAGTACACGTACTGAACACCGTCGTCTGGAAATATGGCAGTGTGCAGACGCATGTCTTCGGGTGTGTCCTGTTTGAGATCGACCAATAGATAACCGTACGGTACCGACGTGGCATCTTTAAAAGCCTCTTGTACGAACTTCGCTCGCCCCAGATACATCTGACGAGCCAAGTGCGACATCTGCGATGCGCCACGAGGATTCTTGAACACCACCATGTACTGAGAGTTCAGACTGATGGTACGACTCTCCTTGTTTTTAGGGTACAAGTTCTGTACGAGATACAGCACGGGCGTGTTCCTGTGATGACTTTTTTTAGTGAACAAGGTCGTGACCCGTTCGTCCGTTTCCGCCATGAAATCGTCTATGATAATGAGATTCCTCGTTGTCGAATCGAGCATGCTCGCACTCGGCAACCCTTCCTCGAACCGCACATCGAATAAGTCCATCGTTGCGTAGCCCTCTTGCCATTCTCCGTAACACCACGTGATCCGTTCGGGAGGTGGATCGATCATCGTAGCAGCGTGATGCAGCATACGTGTCACGAAAGTACTTTTACCCCATCCCGTCGGTCCGGCGACGATGCACGTGAAAAGATGTTTCCACCGTACTTCCGTGGTCACTTATGGAAGACGACCAGTGTGAATCGCCTTTTCTACACGTCCTGTTTATATAGTCTGTCGCTCTTACTGATGACTCACTTTCCGACTACAACAATCGTTTTAGATGTAGAATGCATAGACAACACAGCAGGTGAACGTGTCCTTTGAAAGTTAGGGATCGTAACTCCAGCGGAATTCAGGAACTCTCATGAGAGGAACCAAAGCATCACCTTGAGACACTGATTGGTCAGGACTAACATCATGGATCCATATCTTGTATGTAACAGACAATACCTTAACCTGATCAAATTTATCATACCAGCGAGCACGAAGTTGGTACGGAAACTCCGTAAACGAGATCTTCGAATTAAAGCAGGTCCACTCTCCTGCACCAGCAATGAAATAAGATCCAAGCTGCACATCACGAATATAGCAGTGTGCTCTACGACGAAAGGTTCTACCAAGTCTCCTATTATAAGAAATTCGCCGTCTATAACGCTTGCGAACATCAAACATACGACGGTGATTATAACGAATATGAACACGTCGCCTAGCACTACGTCAATAGGCCGTACGACAGGCGTGCATCGTCTTTTCTACACGTTCACCGGATCCGTGCTCACTCCGTCCTCGTGCACCACGCGTTTAGCATAGAAGTAGGTGAGAGCTGCTCGTTCCTGCACGTACGTCAATACGGACGAGCGATGCACCTGGATCCCGCGGTTCTTTCCCCTTCCGCTCCGACGGTTGGCGAGCACCTCCAGGAACGTGTCCTTGTTGATCGCGTTGTGACGCTTGCCCAGGCCTTTGATACTGTATTTGTCGGTGGCTCCGAAACAATAGTACGTCTTGCTGCACAACCCCACGAACCCGTCACCGGACCACTCGACCTTGAACAGACCCAGTGTCCTCTTGTCGTACGCCTTGCGCGCCTTACAGCACGTCTACTCACCGACACACGGACGATCGGCGAGTTGACAGCGCACGTACTCGTTCTGATGTTCGTCGCCACATTCGGACGGCAACCATTCGGATCGATGTCGGAAATAATGTTCTCTTAGTTCCGGGGTCACGAGGTCGTCGATGGACTCCCCGGCCAAGGCCAAATAGGCGGAATCTGTATCCATCTCGCAGTATTGAAAAAGAGGGCGCTCCAGATACCTGTTGATAAAGTCGTAATAGAACTGCAACATGAGCATCTTGGCGTACTGCAGAACGAAGAACCACACGTTTACCGGCAGGGCGTATGTGACGGTTTTCTTGTTCATCGCTATCTCGTACGCATCGTCCACGACGACGTCGAGTTGTCGGAACCGTCTATCGTTGACCATGAACGATGCCGCCTTCTCCGTGCAGTATTTCACGTCGCGATGTCGATCCACGTTGGTGATCGTCTTCCCGTAACCCGAGTTTCCCAGCAACTTCATGGTGTCTGCGATGATGGCCTTGTGCGGGTGGACGTCTCCTTCGCGTCGGGCCGTGGACACAGCGTCGCGGAACCGCCGGAAGCACGGGATGCGTCACCTCCAGTCCGTGTTCCAGGTATCATCTCAGGAGCGGCGTGGCGAGCAATATCTTGTCGCCGTGGAAACTGCCCACGAGCATGCGCCGCGGAATCGTCATGATGTCGTGTTCTTCGGCGTATCGGCGCATGAAATGTCCGAGATCGTCGCGGGTCAGACGGATGTTTTTAAACACCGGCTGTATTTCGGAAAAATGCGCGTGTAATGTTATCGGCACCGAAACATCACATTCGATCAATCCGAATATGGTTCCGTCACGCACGCCTCACATTATCTGTTGCGACGTCATCGTCCACCGCACGTGGCGTCGTCGTGGAAAGGCAGCATCCAGACACTTTTTCACGACCGGATATCTTCTCGTCTCTTTCCACTCGCATTCCCACAACTCGACGACCTTGACAAAGTGACGTAGGTAGGCGGTGTTCTTTCGGGTCTCGGTAAGCAGTTGAGTCGTGGATTTCCCGTTGACGGCGTTCGTTTCTAGACCCAAGCACGGGTGACCGTGGTAGGCGCCGTGTTCGTCTCGCAGCACCACCCGTCCACCGGAAGTTTACCGACCCTCTTCTCTCGACCGTTGACTTGATGTCGTATGGCGCGTCCCGTTCTTGCGGCTTCCCACGTGATCCATTCTACGTCCATCTGACCGTGCAGTTGTGCCGCCTCGGGTCTAAAGTTAGTCTCTTCCCGTCGTCGCGTGTACCATCCCGTCGGCATGTCTTGCATGCGAGACCACAGGTACAGAGCGTTGGCATCCTAGCCAACGATCGATCCGCATGGATGAGCGGCCTCTCCGTACTCGTTCTGACGTAACGTGGTGACTCCTTTCTCGTGATAGCGGTGAAAAACGAGCGAAAGTCCACCAACCACGTGATCTTTGATGAGATGATGAAGATCTTTATTCTTCTCGTTGAAGAGCGTAAAGTACGTCTTCTCCGGAAGATCGTTGAACAGGTAGAGCAAGGTCAGGCCGGGTACGCTGATGCCCTGCTTGAACATATCTATGCCGCATTGTTGGTAGAAGGCGAACTGTCTGTCGATGGCTTGTAGAAAGGGAACCACGTCTCTATTGTTGTACCAGACGAAAAATTCTCGCAAGGTCGTCATGCCGTTATCGCGCCAGGCCTCTTGACAACCGACGTAATCCTCGTCGGAAATACCCTCGTTCTTCAATTGACTGAAGAAGGCTTCTTTTGCTGGAAGTGCGGTATCGTCGAGTCTCTCCAGACAGTCCATATATTCATACGGGAAAAACCCTTTTGTTATTTTACAACCGTACGCTTTCAGATATTTGTCGTAGCTGAATCCCGGGGCTATGTAATTGATTATGTCTAGGAATTTTAGTTTATCCGTCTATAGACACATGAACGTGTTGTCGTGCTTGATGACAAAAAACGACCCGACGCCATCTTTCTCTTCTACTTCTTCTTCTTTCTCTTTGTCGTCCTGTTCCATTTCTTTTTCTTCTTCTTCCTCTTTCTTTGACAGGAAGTAGGGAACGAGGAACTGTTTGACGGCATTGAGATCGTATTTCCCCGAAATTAAAGCCGATGACTGGTAATTTATGAAGCCAGTCGTGAAGTTGTTTCACGTTGGATGCCACCCTGACGCTCAAAGGGACGTGACGCGCCACACACTGCATCTTGTCGCTGTCCGACGGAAGTCGTGCGGTGTC
Source organism: Lamellibrachia satsuma (assembly GCA_033239005.1). Classification (NCBI taxonomy): domain Eukaryota; kingdom Metazoa; phylum Annelida; class Polychaeta; order Sabellida; family Siboglinidae; genus Lamellibrachia; species Lamellibrachia satsuma. The sequence goes on from BSQZ01000039.1 coordinate 5,930,504, forward strand.
GAACCAACACTCAAAGTCAAAGGTGGCTCTGTACGGATAGTACCGCAACGATTCGGGGAGTCGAATGTTCTCGTCGTCCAGACGTTCGAACACCGACGGAGTCGAATGGTACACACCGCCGGGATAGACCCGACGCACACCTCCCGTGCACGTGCGCTCGTGTCGGCTTAACTGCCATACATCTTTAAACAAACACTCACCGCACTTCCGGCACTTATAGGAATGACAATACATTTGAATGTTTTGTATGTACGAAAAGTGTGTCTCGTGAAGATTGAGATACATCGTGTCAGAATAATGGCACAACGATCGGCGGACGAGTTCTGCGGTCTTCTTTAAGTCACCATCATCAGACTCGATGAGTTTGTAAACGCACACGTTCGTTTGGAAAGTGGTCTCTATACGATAGAGGTCATCGAGTGTGACTCCGGCAAATTCTTCCATGGGTACATCATCATCCTGTTTGTACGTCTCGTAAAGTTTTGTAACGGCAGATTCCAAATGATAGCGATCGCCTCCACGATGAAGAGCTAAGCATATAAAGAGGCACACATTATCGTTGTACCTCTTGTGATGGATAGGTTCCGTTTCCAGACCGATGACGGCTTTGTTCTTCTTGATGTATGTCGGCAGGGGACTTATGTCGACGGATCCAATTGGGTAGTTTACGCTTTTATTGATAAAAAAGTCACATTTGTGACTATTTCACAAATCCAACTAGAGTCAGGCCTCTGCGATGTAAGATGTCATTTTGTTTTATAAGTTCAAGAAACACATCAAAATCACTACGGTCGGTGATGAGACTGGGTTCGTCCGGGTATCGACCGCAGCAATTGCAGGAGGAATGATAGTACCTATAACATCCTGTGTTTTTGTTTTTCAAAACAAATCCATAACTCAAGTTGATTTTGAAAGCATTGATCTGTTGTTCGAACACGGTCTTCAATGGAGTTTCTAGAGTAGTCGTATTTAGACCTGCATAGTCTATTTACCCTGGTCTGGAGAGGGCCTCTGGATGCGCGAGTCCTAATGGAGGACCAATTGTTGCGAACGACTTCTAACAAATTTGTTGACAGAGCGTCGGGGAAGGGAAATCGATCGGGTGGGTCGATGGGATCTTCACTAATGAAAGGGTGACGGGATGTAGTATCTTCTCTTTTCGCTTTTTTGGAGGTGAATCGATACATGTCGTTCTTTCATGCCTTTGTAAGGTATGATGATTTGCAAACACCTGACCACATTTTATGCATACCGATGGTGGCGAAACGGTGGTGGTGGTGGTGGTGGAATTACACACCGTTCTTTCATGTCTTAGCATATGATGCTTTTTTCACAACACTTTGTTGCATTTTGAACATGTGTATTTCATCTTTGCTGGTGAAGCACCGAAATAGGTGTGCACAGATTGGAGAACGATTGTGATAGGATAATGTATTAGTTAGCATTCGTACATGCAAATGAAGAACTGTGACGTCGTAAGTCACGTGACTACTCTCGACCCATCGGAGCCGTCGACATACTTGACCCGTAGCGCCCCTGGCGACGGTTTCACCACAAAATGGTGCAATTTTTGCCAATTTATGCTAATTTATGCAAACGAGCTGTGACGTCATAGGTCCCGTGACGGCTCTCGACCAATCAGAACCGTCGACACACCTGACCCATAGCGCTTTCTGGTGGTGAAACTGCTCTCGACCAATCAGAAAGTACTCCAAAATCTACCCATTTGAGCGATAATAGGGGATTACCCCGTGTCGCCCCCCCGGTGGTGAAACTGCTCTCGACCAATCAAATGCTTACCCAAAATCTCAACATTTTGAGCGATAATATGGTATTTTCATGTGGTGACCTCTGGTGGCAATAAGCGCTTGACCAATCAGAACGCTCCATTTCAAATTTCGACCAATCAGAAGCTTACCCAAAATCTCAACATTTTTGATCTCTCAAAAACACACACATACTACTCATATTAGATTATAACACTGCCTTATGATACGTTATTATAATCGCACCAGCGACGCGAGAATGCGTTTTCAGGAATATTTGTTTTCGATAATGTTGCTATGACATGGTTTCTTTGTAAAGACGATGAACGAGTTACAATGTGAATAGTAAATAAAGTGGTTATGAAATGTTTTCTTTGTAAAGACGGTGAACGATTTACAATGTCAATAGTAAATTCGAGCAATTGTGATACGCTCTCAGCATAGCATATCAACAGCACTGTAAGCATGTCTACCAATTCTATAGAAAAATTATTCACTTACTTGTAGAAGATGCTCGTGTTGCTAGAAGATAAGAAGAAAATTCAAAAGATTAGCCACATTAAAAAATGTTTTAACCATATTACAATATATGACGGGTACGTGTCAAACTCATGTAACAAGAAATCGCCAACATGATGATGCCATTAATATAGTCATAATATAGTCAATTAATATTACAGTCATTAATTGTAGTCAGTTGCGCCCCTGTTGGGGGTGTGCTTGTCCGATTATAACGGATCTAGTTGTTCACGTCATGAGGCAGCCTTCTCGCTTGAAAGTGCACGTGGGATGACGAACGTACTCATAGAGAGATATATAGACTACAGAGGATATGATCACGTAATTAACGATTACGTACATCGGCCATTTTGGATTTCCAAAACTGCGTAAAAATGCTAAACGTTGTTCGTCTTACGAGTATCCAGCGTTTTTATTAAAGTATCGTTCCAATTAAGGTGGCTCAAATAACGTTCTAGTTTTCTAGTTCAATCTGAATGAGAACATATTGCGTATCTGAAAACATAACTATATAAGTAAATATGCCACATTTTAAATACATACAAACCAATTATAAAATGCGTAATTTTGTAGTTTTGATTTTCCGTCTTTTGTTTATTGATCATGCCTTGAAAATAAATGTTTCAAAAATATTTGGTTTGATGTTTTTATCTTTTGTTGATGTCGTTTATACATTCTATGTTCACAGTATTTACTTGCTATCATCAAAGTATTGATTAGCAAGTGGGCTACCTAAGAAGCTGTCGGGCTACTTCACTTTGCAAAGTTGGTAGGCCTACTGACTACCTTCCATGACTCATCCTAACGTCATACCTTTATAAAGGGACCAACGAGGGAGGGAGGGAGTGAGGGAGTGAGGGAGGGAGGGAGGGAGGGAGGGAGGGAGGGAGGGAGGGAGGGAGGGAGGAGGGAGGGAGTGATCATTTTATAATAACATGTTAAATCACCGGGTGATACCATGTAACTCTCGCTGTTATAGTTTCCTGTGAAACATGAGTGGCTCAACTAACCCAGTGGCTCACCTAGCACTGCCTTCCCCTATCCTTTATGTCAACACACCCTGAGAATTCTTAATACATCTTCGTTTATACACTGCCAGATATGTGCCACCAAACACCTACTGCTATTAATAGCCCATTGTAAGATATATGCCTCCCTCTTCTTGTTTTCTTCGGGGCCGCACGCAATGGTCCAGGAGGCATTTCTCACAACGAAGGATATTTTGATTGTTCGTCGCTTTTGAGCTCGCCAGGTCGAGATTTATAAATGAATTTGTACTCACTAGACCAATGGGTATATAGAGTAATACAGAAGTGTAGTCAACGCATTGTTCTCCAGGTTCGATACGATTTTAATCTTGTACATCAGACGGCTACGTACATAGTAGCAATATAATCACTCAAGATGACAAATCAAAATAACAGTGAAGATATATTTCACTATAAACCGTAAAGAAAAATAGTGAATGTAAACATCACTTAAAATGTATACAGACTCTTAAAGTCTAGAAGATTTAACAAGAAATTTCTGACCGAAAATTTTTAATTCTAATGCTAAAGCAGGTATGGCCTGCCAGGACCACCCTTACTGAAAATTTTGATGCCTAAAATTCAGCATGACTACACACCTCAGTGTGAATTTAAAATAGTCTTGCCGCCCCCTTGTAAACGCTCCTCCGGGGTATTTATACTCCCAGTTTTCCAAAATCAGACGCCGTCACTAGAGGCGCTGTGATTGCTTAAATACCCAATACGCTTTACTATTTGTCAACTTGTTAAATCCACCCACCCTCTCAACCACTGGACAATGACGTCTGCCAGTATTCGCTTCACAATTTTGCAAGTTAAACGTTTGAACTCTTGGAGCTGCACCAAATCCAGGGTTCCCAGGGCTCCCCCTCATTTCCCAATTACATTGACCCCCGAGGTCAGAGCAATTTAGCAAATGTCAGGAATAAAGGGAAGACCATCAATCTTTGACACCATTTGGATTTTGTCCATATCCACTTGGGTGGTTTAACTATAAACTTTTAGAAATCTGTTTTTCTGTTGCTAATATAAGCTTAATACATCGAATAAACCTCCAAATGACTTACTAACATTAGCGCATAAAACTAATTAAATAAAACTGGCCTATACGTCACGCCATGTTGCATTCCAGCTACTCGCGTCACGCTTGAATGAACATATGGGACATAGCGGCTGGTAGAGGGTTTGAAAGTAATATCATACACATACCTCCATTTTGCTCAGTATTCAACTTCCTCTTACAGTCAATGTATTTTCATGCAAGTGCATTTAACCCATTTCATTGTGACTGCATATCCAGGAGTATCTTACCTTGTTACGAATGGAATGTATTCTCAAATAACCTGAACGATGGCGCCAATTTCAAAAGGTAGTTTGTTTTCCGACAGGAATGTACGCCATATACTGTTTTAATTAATCTATTTAGTATATTTAGGTATTAATGTGTTGTGTGTGGACCAGTTTTGTTGTGGACTTACCAGTGGTTTTCTGGGCTCCAGTAATTAAGGCTATCTGCTGCTGGAGTTCTCCGATGGCCTTCTTGTTGCGATGTTTTTCTTTTTCATAGTCTTCTTCAATATTACCCAACTGCCGTTGACGACGATGAACCGTCGTAGACACGTCTACCTCGCTGTATTCGCCGTCACAGTATCGTGTCGTGCACTGCGATAATACCAGGTCTTGTTTCACGACACACGCCAAGACCACCACAGCCAGCAAACGCATAGCTCTTCCAGACATTTCGACAGACGACATGACGCGGGTACTGGGTGAATCAACTCGTGAACTTTCCCGTGGGTGTCTCACGCAACAAGGGTAGTGCCCTCGATTATCCAGGCTCCGTGTCCTGCGCCACCGTTTGTCGCGATTGGGTGGCTGTAGTCACATGTTATCTATATATATATATATATATATATATATATATATATATATATATATATATATATATATATATATATATATATATATATATATATATATATATATATATATATATATATATATATATATATATATATACGCTAGGCGTCATGCCCACACATGCCGTCAACCTGATAAAACTAACACAATAAATCCACCGATATAAATCAATCCATAAGAACTCATGCACGGTGTCTTATGTCGCACTAACTGACGTGATTATTAACAAACAAACGGGCACCTCTCTCAAAGTCACAACACATAGATCAAGGAAAAATACGTTCCAATGACCGACATTTAGATAATAATACTTATATATCTATAAGAAGAGAACCGACGCATTAACAGGAAAAATATTAATATATACCATAGAATGCACTTGAACATCATGCCAATAAATAACAGCTTGAGAACATGTCATAATATAATATTGTTTTATACGATAATAAGTTGTCCCAAAAATATGAAATTAGAACAAAAACTGGTTACCTTTAAACACAGTGTGATGATATGACAGTACCAATTATATCAATATTGTTAACTGTTCGTTCTTGTATATGTTCATTTCTCCCTTCATTCGTGATTTGGTGCTTATGTATTAAGTAATATATCGCGCATGGTTGCTGTACATCGCAAAATGACGTGTTACTTTTAAAAATTGTTCGTAACATGCAATCAAAAGTGAACCCAACATCCAATATGTGTTGTCGCCATTATTATTAGCTTTAAATATAACAATTCTTCAGAAACGTTCCACTGTCCTTGAAAATATCAATGAATATCAGAAATTCAATAACTTAAAACCAAACACAAGTTTTCAGCAAGATTAAGCCTGACATATGTAGTTATTACCTGCCCAACGACAAGCAGAAATAAATAATGACCATACATACTAGGAAAAAAATTGACGATCTGTATCGATGCCTGCCTCTCCCTGAACTGCAGGGATAAAGAGGAGAACAACAGTACAATATTTGATAAGATCCAAAGCAAAAACGTCACATGGCTAGTGCTTATTAGTTCATAGTATGGGCAAAACAAGCTCTTTGTTTCTCCTTCCATATATACACAATGACTCTCCAGGTCAACTCCTGCGCTGTTCAGATGCCTTCTTGCTTCTCCTTGATGGATTCCTGAAACATTCACTCACACGGACGTATGTACTTCTTACAGCTGGCTCTGTGTTAATCATGTAGAATGTGACAAGACTCACAAGAATACTGTCGAGCTTGGTGCATTCACATCATTGGTGGGTGAGAGACAAAGACCACTACACAAGTCCACAACAGGTTACACATAACAAAATCAGCCTTAATTATGAATAGCATTCAATTAAAACCGGTAATCATGCTTGGAACTGTAATCAAATCATATAATGTTTGTATATTATTACAACAGCAGGATCCATAATTGTAATTGGACTAGCGTGGATCAACTGAAAATTGTCGCCATCTGGTGTTAAACAGTTGGCGAGAAAAACATTTTGTGTACACTTATCAGAACAGATTCTTTTACATTTTCCATGGCCCAAATTTGGTGGACAGGTGGAGTGGTGGAGTGGTGGAGTCGTGGAGTCATGGAGTGGTGGAGTGGTGGAGTCGTGGAGTTGGAGTCGGAGTCGTGGAGTTGGAGTCGTGGAGTTGGAGTCGTGGAGTTGGAATCGTTGAGTTGTGGTTGGAGTTGTTGTTGTGGTTGTGGTTGGAGTTGTTTTTGTGGTTGGAGTTGGGGTTGTGGTTGTTGTTGTTGGGGTTGTGGTTGGGGTTAGGGTTTGGGTTGGGTTTGGGGTTGGGGTTGGGGTTGTAGTTGTGGTTGTGGTTGTGGTTGGTGTAGGGATTGAGGTTGTTGTTAGGGTTGTGGTTGGGGTTGGGGTTTGGGTTGTGGTTGGGTTTGGGGTTGGGGTTGGGGTTGGGGTTGGGATTGGGGATGTTGTTGTGGTTGTGGTTGGGGTTGGGTTTTGGTTGTGGTTGAGGTTGGTGTAGGAATTGGGGTTGTTGTTGGGGTTGTGGTTGGGGTTGTGGTTGTGGCTGGAGTTGTGGTTGTGGTTGGAGTTGTGATTGTGTTTGGAGTTGTGGTTGGAGTTGTGGTTGGAGTTTTGGTTGTTGTTGTGGTTGAGGTTGGTGTAGGAATTGGGGTTGCGGTTGCGGTTGTGGTTGCAGTTGGGGTTGCAGTTGTGGTTGGGGATGGGGTTGTGGTTGTGGTTGTGGTTGGGGTTGGGGTTGCGGTTGCGATTGGGGTTGCGGTTTGGGTTGGGGTTGCGGTTGGGATTGGGGTTGTGGTAGGGGATGGGGTTGTGGTTGGGGATGGGGTTGTGGTTGTGGTTGTGGTTGGGGTTGTAGTTGTGGTTGTGGTTGGGGTTGTGGTTGTGGTTGGAGTTGTGGTTGTGGTTGGAGTTGTGGCTGTGTTTGGAGTTGTGGTTGTGTTTGGAGTTGTGACTGTGGTTGTGGTTGTGGTTGGGGTTTTGGTTGGAGTTGTCGTTTTGGTTGGAGTTATGGTTAGAGTTGTTTTTGTGGTTGTTGTTGGAGTTGTTGTTGTTTGTTGGAGTGTGGTTGTGGTTGGAATCGTGGCTATGGTAGGAGTCATGGTTGTGTTTGGGGTTGTGGTTGGAGTTATGGTTGGAGTTGTTGTTGTTGTTCTTATTGTTGGAGTTTTGGTTGTGGTTGGAGTTGTTTTTCTGGTTGGAGTTGTGATTGTGGTTGTTGTTGTTGCTGTTGTGATTGGGGTTGTGGTTGTGGTTGGGGTTATGTGGTTGTGGTTGTGGTTGGAGTTGTGGCTGTGTTTGGAGTCTTTGTTGTGTTTGGAATCGTGACTGTGGTTGTGGTTTGGGTTGATGTTGTGGTTGGGGTAGGAGTTGGGGTTGTGGTTGGGGTAGGGGTTGTGGTTGGGGTTGTAGCTGTGGTTGGTGTTGTGGTTGTGGTTGGAGTTGTGGTTTTGGTTAGAGTTGTGGTTTTGGTTGGAGTTGTGGTTGTGGTTGGAGTTGGGGTTGCTGTTGTGGTTGGGGTTGTGGTTGTTGTTGTTGTGGTTGGGGTTGTGGTTAGGGTTGCTGTTGTGGATGGAGTCGTGACTGTGGTTGTGGTTGCGGTTGTGGTTGTGGTTGTGGTTGAGGTTGGAGAGTTGTGGTTGGGGTTGGGGTTGTGGTTGGGGTTGTGTTGTGGTTGGGGTTGGGTTGTGGTTAGGGTTGGGGTTATGGTTGGGGTTGTGGTTGGTGTTGTGGTTGGAGTTGTGGTTGTGGTTGGGGTTGTGGTTGTGGTTAGAGTTGTGGTTTTGGTTGTGGTTAGAGTTGTGGTTGGGGTTGTAGCTGTGGTTCGTGTTGTGGTTGGAGTTGTGGTTGTGGTTGGAGTTGGAGTTGTGGTTGTGGTTAGAGTTGTGGTTTTGTTTGGAGTTGTGGTTGTGGTTGGAGTTGTGGTTGCGGTTGGAGTTGTTGTTGTGGTTGTTGTTGGAGTTGTGGTTGTTGTTGGGGTTGTTGGAGTTGTGGTTGTGGTTGGATTCGTGGTTGTGTTTGGAGTTGTGGTTGTTGATGTGGTTGGAGTTGTGGTTGATATCTTTTGTGGTAAAAACTGAGCTGAAATACTCATTCAGGACATCTGCCATTTGAAACCCGTATGAAATTCTGTTGTTTTCCAGTAGTCCGACCTCATCTCGAACTTTCTGTTTCCTCCTTAGGTAAGCAAAGAAACTCTTGCTCTCATTTTTTATATTACCTGCCAATTTTTTTTCAAAATTTCTTTTAGATTTTCTGATTTCAGTTGTAGCTACGTTAAGTTCCTCTTTGTAATATGCAGTCTTCATCCTTTCTGGTACGGCTATAAACCCTCCACATAGTTTGCTTAAACACTATTTTTCTAATAGTGTCTTTTGACAAGTGTTTCTTTCTAGACCGTTTTCCTTGTTTTTTCAAGGAAAAAAATTATCTCAATATTGGTACTCTCAATTTCATATTTCAGAATATTCCAACATTCAATTGCGGTCTTATTCATCAGCATGTTATTCCAATCTAGCTTTGCTAAGTATTTTTTCATATCTTTATGGTTATCGTTGTGGAAGTTTCTCCTATACGTTTTTTATTTTTACTTTCTGATTTTACATTGATGTCAAAATGTATTTGATTGTGGTCATGTATTTTTACATTATCCACTCATTTTTTTGAGCAAGGAAGCTCTCCTGAATTAAAAATAGAAATTGTTGGTCTTCACCCCCTGTTCTCTCTAGAGATTTCCATTTATGTGTCCATGTTTAAAATCTCCCATTATGATATATTCCCCTTTACTAACTTCCTTTATAGCATTTTGTATTTTTGTGTTATCCTCTTCGTTTATGTTTGGACTTCAGTAAACTAATCCAATAGTTAACTTTGAATTTCCTGAAACTTTTTTGCACCAAACAGCTTCATTGTAATCTGCTTCCCTTTCTAATTTTATTTCGTAAGCCTGAATAGATTCTTTAATATAAAAATAAATCCCCCTCCCCTTCTTCCTATTCGATCTCTCCTAAACATTACGTATCCTGTCAATCCTAGTTCAGAATATTTTATGTCTGTGTTGGCCCATGATTCGGTAATACAAATTATGTAAGGGTTAATATCTTCTTCCATAATGTATAATTCGTTTTTCTTATTTACTATACTCATAGCATTTAAACACACGCATATATAACCTGCTTCAGACATGTTTTTCGGACATTATGTTATGGGTCCTGCTTGAGGCATCTCTAAGTAACCCCCCGCGCTTCTAATTTAAATAAATAGTGTTTACTTCAAAAATGTTTGATATGCTACCCATGCCACTCTCTACTGCTGATGAGAGTCCATCTGCAAATACTGCTTCTTCATTTCCACTTAGATGAAACCTGTCCTTCATGTACATATCAGCCCTTCCAAACAAACATTTCCCCATAAAACCAACTTCCTCTTCCTTACATATTTTCTTGACTAATTCTTGTTAATTGCCATCCCCCAGGCAATTTCAATATCTATGACCCCTCCTTCCTATTACTGGTAAAATCCCTGACAGTATTACCTGCTCAACCTGCAAATTCCTGTATTTCCTAACTATGGAAGTTCCCCCACCAGAATCACTGGCACAACGCACCTGCTCCCTTCCCAGCACTGCCACAATGAGCAGTGGGGAAGAAAGAGAAGGAAATAAAGAAAGAAGAAAGGGAAAGAAAGAAGGGAACAGAAGAGATGAGAAAGAAAGAAGGGAAGAGAAGAGATGAGAAAGAAGGAAGGGAAGAGAACAGAGCAGAATAGAAAGAAGGGAAGATAAGAGAAAGAAGGGAAGACTCATCCCGAAACGAACCGCTCATGGCATTACGGGCAAGACCAACAGATGGATTGAAAGTTGGCTAACAGATAAAAGACAATTAGTATATAAGTGGAGTGGAATCAGATTGGCTAAAAGTTATTAGTGTTCAAGTTGAATATGCTTTCTTTTTCCAGGAAGACCTCCATCATATGTATAAATGGAGTAAGGATTGGTAGCTATTGTTCAAGATAACTAAATGGAAATGCCTGCACATTGGATACGACAATCCGAACTACGACTATTTTATGGGAGATGTACATATAGAATCGATAGATATGGAGAAAGTCCTAGACTCAGACTCTTCCCTTCAAAATCATGTCACGCTGCGTCAAAATGTAAACAGAAACCTATTCGACTGTTGAATGTTAACTGCCAGTCAATAGTGAACAAAAGGAGGAACTAGATCACATCATGTACAGCACAAAGACAGATATTATTGTTGGCACTGGCTCACTTCGGACATCAAGGATCATGAAGTTTTCCCTCCAGACTTCACAGTTTATCGTAGAGACAGAGAGATAGGACGAGGGGCTGGAGTATTCATAGCAGTAAGAGCAGATGTTGTTAGTTTGAGAGAGAAAGGTCTAGAGACAGAATGCGAGTTCCTCTGGATCAAACTGAACATCGCATCCAACAAGCCCTTGTACGTTGGCGCATATTATAGGCCTAATATTACACATGAACAAAGCCTCAACTCGCTTGCAGAGTCATTAGCTACACTGTCTCTGGACAGAAGCCATGTATGGCTAGCTGGTGATATGAACCTGCCAGGTCTGGAGTGGCCGTCAACTCAACTGAAGCCCGTTTGCTGTTCTCCTTCACAAAATACCCTCTTCCTAGACATCTTAGCCGACCATGGCTTGACCCAGGTCATTGACCAACCCACCAGGGGAGACAACACCTTAGATCTTCTTGTAATGAATAACCCAACGCTTGTCAACAGAACAGAGATCTAACCAGAAATATCCGACCACAATATTGTTTTCACTGAAATTTATATAATCCCTAAGAAATATACCCAAACCCTGCATAAACTCCCCATCTATAGGAAAGCCAACTGGGAGGGTACAGAAATGGAACTCATCAGGATCCGAGAATATATCAACACCAACCGAGAGACCCTGACTGCAAATGAACTTTGGAACAAACTTAAAGCTGTCCTGAATGAAGCAGTGGAGTGACATATCCCCCACAGGAATGCATCAAACCAGGATAGACCCCCGTGGATAAATAGTGAACTGAAGAAACTAATAAAAACCAGGGATCGACTTTTTAAGAAAACAAAGAAGGAATCAAAGAAATCCAAACTTAGAACAACTAAATTACATACCTTGAAAAGCACTATTATGAACGAAACCAGAGCAGCCTGTTGGACATATGCTGAATCAGTAATCACACCAAACCAGGATGACCACAACAGAAATGGCAGCAAGAAATGGTGGTCTTTCATCAAAAACGGACGAACAGATTCAGTAGGCATCGCACTTCTTAAAGTAAATTGAATCTTGAAGGACACCCCCCTGAACAAAGCCAGGATCCTAAATGCTCAGTTCAGCTCAGTGTTCACCAAAGAGAGCATCTTAAATCCACCCCCAACAAGAAGCTGACCCAATACGACAATATCCCCCGATTTCCAAATTGAATATCACCACAGAAGGCATCCAAAACTCCTGGAAAATATCAACCCTAACAAAGCCATGGGACCAGACAGGCTTCATCCCAGGGTCCTCAAAGTTGCTCCTATTCTACGGATAATATTTTCTAAATCCCTTGAAAATGGTGATGTACCAGACGATTGCAAACAAGCAAATATAGCACTAATCTTCAAGAAATGAGAACGATATTGCCCATCAAATTACCGCCCAGTGTCAAACTATGGAAAGAAAGAACAGAAAGAGTGGCTCAACAATACTTTATCTGACCCTCACCCCTGACCCTCACCCCTGACCCTCAACCCTGTACAACAGGGAACAAGGAGGAACCCTCACCCCTGTACAGCAGGGAACAAGGAGGAAGAGACTGTACCTGACCCTCACCCCTGTACAGCAGGGAACAAGGAGGAAGAGACTGTACCTGACCCTCACCCCTGTACAGCAGGGAACAAGGAGGAAGAGACTGTACCTGACTCTCACCCCTGTACAGCAGGGAACAAGGAGGAAGAGCACATGTCACTCACGTGTGTGTGCAGCAAACTAATGGAACACATAATCTAAAAACACCTACTAAACCACATAGAAGCCAACAATATCCTCTTCGACAAGCAGCATGGATTTCGAAAAAAAGCGATCAACCGATACACAGTTGCTAGCCTTCACACAAGATATCCTGGCCAATCTAAGCGGCGGAAGGCAAACTGATGTAATTATTATGGATTTCGCCATAGCGTTTAACAAAGTACCGCAGCACAGAATAATCCAGAAACTTGAGAGACGGCATCACTGGCCCTGTAAACACTTGGGTTGAGATATTCTTCAAGGACAGAGAGCAACGTGTGGCATGTGAAGGTATGTATTCGAGTTGGGCTCCTGTTATTAGTGGAGTCGCACAAGGTTCAGTGATTGCCCCATCCTCTTTCTGACCTACCTAATAACCTCAAATCAACTGTCCGACTCTTTGCTGATGACACAATTATCTACAATATCCAATGGTACTGACGCGACAGCCCTCGCAACAAATTGGCCAAGTGGGAAGAAACATGGCAAATGGAGTTCCATCCCCAGACAGGGAGTAGTGTACTCCACATAACCAGATCCCGCAAACCGAAATACAAACAATACACTCTTGGTGGCCATATAGTTGTAAAGGAGGACAACGCGAAATATCTTGGTGTGGTCATAAATAAAACACTATCTTTGAATAACTACATAAATTAGGTAAAAAAACAAATGCGTCCTTAGTTTTCTTACGAAGAAATCTCAAAATTGGCCGGGCAAATTGTTAAACCAATGCTTATTTCACTTTAGATAGACCCCAGTTAGAATATGCCGCTGCCATATGGGACCCCTACACAAAAACGTACAAAAACAAAATAGAGATGGTCCAAAGACGGGCAGCACGGTATGTTTGTAACAACTACAACTGTGAAGCAAGTGTCACCGCTATGATCAAACACTTGCACTGGCGCAGCCTCCAACAAAGGGGAACCGACATTCGCCTTGTCCTGTTCTAGACAGTACATGGCATAGTCGCCCTGGACCTCTTCCCCAACGTATACCGTTGGCGAGACCCTATTCTGAAGCTTTGTAACCCTCCGTAATCACGAAGCAATTCATCCAGTATAGCTTTTTACCCCGTACAATATCCAATTGGAATACCCTGCCAGCCAACGCAGCTACAGCACCAAGTTTGGAGATTTTCAGACAGAAGATCTCCAGCTTGTAACATTAATTGATATTGCATTTTTCACGCTATCAACTTTCATTCTCCTCAAATTGCAGTTCTACATGCACACTATCATCTTTTCTCTTTCTTCCAAATATTTTATTACTTTCTGTTACAGTACTTTAGCACGTGTGCACACACACAGAGTCTATAAGCCTTGAAGAGAGGGTCGACTCGTCCCCGGAAGAAGAAGAAGAATGTTTAATAATTTCAATTTCTCCATCTGGTAAACCTTCTTTGAATTTGTTTATTTGTAAGATGCGATTTAAAGAGTTAACTGTTAACCCTCCAACATTTCTTAAAAAGGAATCATCATCGTTAAAAGGAAAACAATTTCTAGCCATGCTCAAAATCTGTTACATGTGAACTTGACATGATCATATTAGCAGTCATTTGTACAACAATTAATATCCACAAATGGAGCATATGTGATAAAATGAACATCAGTGATATTGAAAAGTGCAATGATAGCATTTTCAAAAAGAAAACAAACAATGCTGTGACATTAACATAGACAAATAGTGCTTGGAAAGTGTTCATTAAATAGTTAAAGAGTTATAAAAAACAGAACAAAATGGGCAAAAAACAAACAAAGGTGAGTACACGTATTAGTATCACCAGTGTATGAGGCAGAATGCCTACAACTTGCAGATACATTGCCATTTTTGTTGTACTAAAGTCAGATTTTGATGGTATCTGGAGACACTACACTAAATTTAACGTCCAAGTTGCTGGAGCTCGCGCTCAATGGTAATATTCACCTTTCGCCCAGATGATGTAAGACAGACTATGCCCCATCCATTGACCATACCGCTGTCACTCCGTTTGTAGACCGTGCTTTTGGCAGCAAAGCACTACGTCGCCTCGTTAGATTCTCCGTTTCGGCGGAAAAGATCTTCTGTCGTTGTTCACAGTTTGTGAACTTGACGATTATTGGTCGTGGCTTGTCCCCATTCGGCTTTCCAAGACGGTGGCTGCGGTCAATGCTGCGACTGTCCACCGTCACGCTTAGCGATCGGCTACACAGGTCGGTCATCGCGGTGGTCGTGTCGGACCCAGGAGTACACATACATAAATCACTGAAAGTAAAGGAGCAAGTAAACTACGTAATTGAGAAAGCAAATAGAATATTAGGGACAATTCGTGTGGCCAACACAGACAAAAGCATGAAAAACATCAGAAACATTTGCATACATCTCGGCTGGCTTGCGACGTCTCGGCTCTAGCTGTTGTACCAACGATCGTGAAGCAGAATGACTATTATCCAATGGCCAACTGTTCTAGCAAGTGTTCCCCCCAATTTCCACATGTGTGCCGTTACCAATCAGGGGCATCTTATGGCGTCACATTCAGGCCAGTATAACTTAGCTATTGACGTCGAATTACGCCGTCAAACATTTTTTAAGCCATTTCACACTAGCGTCGAACGTTCGAATAATTGTATATTATGAAAGAAAAACAACACGAAGAAGAATAATACAAAGCGCATACATCCTTCTGTTACTGTCCATAGTAGCTTCCAATGGCCACATCTACTATAACAACTGCAGGCAGTAGGAAGGAAGGATGGTCAATGTTACGTAATTCTGACCACACCTTGTCACACAGATTGCGTTCTACTAAGCCTGATTGCAACTGTGATGGCGATTAGTCAATTGGGTCAGTAAGTCGACGTCGGTCCTGAAAGCGGTGGCAATATTGGTTGGTCAGTGTGACGTAATAATTCTGATAAAACCGTGACACACAGAATACGTTCGACGTTTCACGTGGGATCTCATCACACACTCATCTCAGAACTAACCGCTCATGGTATTATAGACAAGACAAACAGATGGATTGAAAGTTGGTTAACAAATAGAAGACAACTAGTGTGTATAAGTGAAGTGTCAGATTTGCAAACAGTTATCAGTGGTGTACCACACGGATCAATACTCATCCCAATGTTATTTGTTATCTTTATAAACGACATTGACTCATCTGTAATAAGTTTCCTGTTACATTTTGCTGATTACACGAAAACGTTGATGCAAGTTCCTGAATTTGAATATGCATTCACTCTCCAGTAAGACCTCCATTCTATGTATGAATGGAGTCAGGATTGGCAGCTATTGTTCAACGAAATGCAAATGCCTGCACTTTGGATACAACAACCCGAACTATGACTATTTTATGGGAGATGAACGTATAGAATCGACAGATATGGAGAAAGAAATAGGAGTAGACATACAGAAGTCACTGAAAGTAAAGAAGCATGTAAACTACGTTGTAAAGAAAGCAGTTAGAATACTAGGGACAATTAGTAGGGCCTATACACAGACAAAAGCATGAGAAACATCAAACACTTACACATCACCTTGATCCCACCCATCATCGAAAACTGCCAACAGGGGTGGTGCCCACATCTTCTGAAAAATATAGACAAATTAGAAAGTGTGCAGAGGTGGGCCACTAAGATTATCACTGGAATCTATAAGCTCCCATATTATCTAAGATTGCGAAAGTGTGGCCTCCTGTCTCTGCAAGATAGGACGAAATGGGCGGATATGCTCGAAGTTTTCAAGATTATTAATTAATTTACTGACATAGACACCAAGATAATATTCGAGCTAAGCCATACCCCCTGTCCAGGAAGACACAACAAACCAATAGTACGACACTACAGCCGACTAGATACACGCCACCAGTTCTTTTCACGTCAAGCCATGGAATACCCTACTAAACGACTGTGTCAGTGCACTAATAGTAAACAATTTCAAAACAAAATATCAAAATTACTGTCATAACCACTGATTGGGGGGGCTATATATGAGCCAGTAGGCTCCCTGCCCCAAACCAGTTCATGGTAAATTCAAGATAAATTCAACAGTGAAAATATAATTAGAAAAGAATTATTCTTACCGGTATTTTTCTGGTTTATTTAGGCATTTATAGGCAGAATAATCTAATTTGATGGGATGGCTTCTTCATAATTTGTCTTTTTTTTCTTCAAAATATTGGATAGATGGAGCCTCCACCACAGACTTTTGGATGCTTTGCCATACGTCTGTGCATCGGTGAACAAATGCATATTTTCTTATGCATAATCTGCATCTTTTTTGCATATTTTCAGGTTATGTTATGATTGTGTCAGAATCATTGTCTCTCAACGTAACTAAACTAGATGGAACCGAAGCATCGTATTTCCCTGTTAATATCTTATATAATTCATGTCTCCTCTTAGTCGACGATAAGCCAGAGTTGGTAATTTTATTCTCTGTAAACGTTCTTTATAGTCGCAATGCTCTAATCCAGTCCAATATGTTTTGTTTTTATTCCGCAGCTCTCTGGTTTCTTTAAAAGTCGTTGATGTGTGTCACTTTGTCAAATGCTTTCATAAAATCACAGTATATTACGTCGATACATCCTCCGTTGTCTAATATCTCGGTCCATATGTCAACTACTTTAACCAGCTGTAGAACTGTGGATCTACCCTTGATATAACCAAATTGTTTGTTGCTGAGCAGGTCGTTATTATTCATGTGTTGGAAGATGGTGTCTCTGATTTGCCTTCAATATCTTCCCTACTACGCTGGTCAGACTGACTGGTCTGTAGTTCTGAGCTTGTTGTTTGTTTCCCTTCTTATGTATTGCAGATATTTTTGCATTTTTTAAATCGGTGGGTAGCATGCCAGTTTTCAATGATGTCTTAAATATGATGGATAGTGGAATACTGAGAGTTTCTGCTAATTCACTTAAGACACGAGGATGAAAGCCGTCCGGTCCTGGCGATTTGTAAATCTTTAGCTTCTTTAGTTTCATTGCCACCAGCAGTGGGTCGACAGTGAAAATCTCAGTAGTGTCAAACGTCTTTTTGTTTCCCAGGAATGTCTCGGTCTGGCTATCTGGTAAATACAGAAGAGCATTAATCTACCAACACTTTCGGCTTTTTCCAAATCAGATTGTATTAGTTCATCGGTGCCATCTTTGTTCTTTATCAAGTTAGGTATCCGTGTTCTTGTCTTCATTTTTGCCTGAATGTATAGACCTAGAACTTCTTGGAATTCTGCTTGATTTGTTTTGTCATATAGTTTTCATATAGCTTCTGTGCTTTAATTGTCAGTCTCCTTACCTGATTTCGGAGTCTACAGAATTTGTTTTAGAATGTCATCCAGAATGGTCACTCCTCCCTAGTGCGGAGTTTTTCTCAGTCATATAAATCATTCCCCGTGAGGACGAGGTCCAGGAGTGATGGTTCATTTGTACCCCGGCCTCTAGTAGGTTCAGTTAAGTGCTGCACCAAATAACAGTCTCGCAGTTTTTCAATGAACTTACATTCCTTATCATATGTACTTTTAACAAGATTTAACAAGATCGCCATCCAAAACAACAAGTTCCAGATACAAAGTGGACAAGGAAGCCATTGGCTTATCGAGAGTCCAACAATGTTATCATTTATGTATAACCCGCTCTTATCAGATATCTGTCAATTCTATTATTTATATTTCCATACTGCTACAACATGTGGTAGAGACCAATGACTTTTTATTCTGCATCTTAGTTCTGTACGTTTTTCCTTAGTGAGCACATCAGCATGTGTATACCGCACGATTACTTCTCCAACTCTGGCACTCGCAGTACCCGATTTTGGTTGGGAGACTACACCAGTTCATAGCATCAAACATTTACATGTAGTCACTGAATTCAATTGAGAACTACAGCTCTTATCTAACAGTCAGCTTAGTTCTATTATTTTTATTTAAACATCCTATTTCTAAATCCGAATTACACAAAAATGTGAAATTACCGGTCTACAAGGCAACGAATATGTCACTTCACAACAGACTACAGCATTTCATTGCAGCGAAACATTTACATGTTAACCCTACATTTCGTCCACATCAGCCTGGGAGCTGACCTCCTTATTTGATGTGGTAAGTGTCTTTATCAACACTTTGCCGTTGTATGTCCAGCGGTCTGCGATCTTGTTGGTACGTTTAAGCTGTCTAGTTGAGTTTGCAAGTGAAGCGCGATATTGGATAAGATCTTCGTTGATGTAAATTGTGTTGTCGTTTTCGCCGCGCAATTTGCGTAGTTCACGGATCACCGCGTCTCGCGCGTTGTCTCCGTTGAACCGTACAATGACCACAATACGTGGATCTCCTATCGCTGCCTCTCTGCCAAGCCGGTGACTGTCACTGGGTGTGACCCGGCGGGGGGGTCACTGCCATCTTGCTGTTTTGTTATGACCAACACTTTAGCCGTAGGTTCCTACCTTTCTCCCTCCCCTGTCTCTGAAATACAATGGAATCTTAGATTACTTCGACGAGAGTATTGTTTCATAATGTCGCATTGGAACTCTAACAATACGACCTTCTTTTAATCCGAGCTTCTGCGTCAGGTCTACAATTGTTAGTGTCAGTACCTCCGGGAACAAGGCCATCTTTAGCTTTTTCAGCACCACATCGACGAATCTTAGCAACATGTCTTCGGTGTCAGGCGCCTCGCTTCAACTTCTACATCATTAATTGGCAGCGTCAATAAGGCAGGATTTAGCGCCAGTTGGGTTCATTTTCAAATCAGATAACTTTCATTTTTCATATCCAAGGTGTGTTTAATTTACCTGGTAGAGGCTTTCGTCAACGTATCACGTTGACTTCATCAGTACCGATGACGCTGAATGACGTCATCGTACATGTGAGGTAGAGCTAGAAGAACAGGGTGAACTGGTGTACCAAATACCATGCAAGAACTGTGGTGCTGAGTACATTGGGGAGACAGGAAGACTACTAAAACACGACTGGAGGAACACAGAAAGGATGTAGACAACACGAAAAACGAGAAATCCACAAGGAGCGGGGAAAAAAGATTGATGTCTACCATCAATAAATCCGCCTTTACATACCATGCGACAACTGAAAACTACATCATAGACTGTGGGTGAGTGAAAATTGTAGACAAGGAACCCAACCGAAGAATCCGGCACATCAAAGAAGGCGTCTGGATCAGGAAAGCTAGAACACCCATCAACAGAAACGAGGGCAATTACAAACTACCTCACGTGTACGATGACGTCATTCAGCGTCATCAGTACTGATAAAGTCAACGTGATACGTTGACGAAAGCCTCTACCAGGTAAATTAAACACACCTTGGATATGAAAAATTAAAGTTATCTGAAATGATAACTAGAATTAATATTTTGGTATATAAAACAGTTAGTCCCCACATTATCTTATATCACTTAATTATATATGTGACCACTAATGGGACACCATGCTCATTTTTTAATGGAAAAATATTTTTTTTTAAAGTATCTTTTTTAGTCTCTTCTCGATTTTTTTTGGAAATGATACAGGTAATGGTGGAGGTTAGCATACAATTCCAATTTATTATATCTCGTATATTTTCGGCACAGGAGGGATTTGAAAAAAAAAACAAGTATTTGGTGCCCCGATCTCCCCTACATATTAATATATCCACTGTTCAACACAATTAAAATTTATTGTAACTCTTTACAATAAATAAATATAATTATATTATGGAACAATGGGTAAATGATGTCTTAGTAATAAACACAAAAATGGTGTGCACGAGTAGAAAAGTAATCGTGAATGTGATGGATATTCTTCAGTTAGTTTACTCCATACAACCACTTCTGGGGCTAACATAACGTAAAATGTTATATATTAGCAACATTAAAAAGCTTATTTTAACAACATCAACAGTAAACATACAAACCCAATTGAATTTTCAACATCAATAATACAAGGGCAAGAAGAAAAGTAATGTTTATGTTGCTTACCCTATCACTTATAAGTGATACATTATGTAATACACATAATACACATAATATACACATGTAATACACAGAATATACATTTGTAGTTCATTATTGAATATTAGTAAACTCAAATCTTGTGACAAAAAAAATATTCTACATTATAGCACCGGTAACTATCTTACACAGGCTTATTATTATAAGAATAATGGGCGGAGTCTCGTCAATGTGGAGTGTTTGGCCGATTCGCGAGATGGCAGCACTATTAATTAAGGTAAACAAACAAATAAGGTTAGGAGACTCCTCTAAGACTTTGATAGTCGCTATCGAGGAGCCACCTTGCAAAATAAAATTAAACTAAATCAGTTGGTCAAACATATATAATTCATCCGA
This sequence comes from Lamellibrachia satsuma, assembly GCA_033239005.1. Lineage (NCBI taxonomy): Eukaryota > Metazoa > Annelida > Polychaeta > Sabellida > Siboglinidae > Lamellibrachia > Lamellibrachia satsuma. Next base: position 5,951,567 of record BSQZ01000039.1, read on the forward strand.
GAAGAGAAGAAGAAAGAATAAAAAACCATAATAATAATATCTCTGATTGATTGATTGATTGATTGATTGTGTGTGTGTGTGTGTGTGTGCTTGTGTGTGTGTGTGTGTGTGTGTGTGTGTGTGTGTGTGTGTGTGTGTGTATGTTTGTTCGCGTTCGCGTTCGTGTATTACTGTTCTCACTTGATTATGCATGTTTGCAGTTTAGGCTCCTTTTAGTATAAGATGACAGGTGGTTGTATTTTTTAATGTTGCATACATATATATATATATATATAGGAATTTTGCCATGTGCTTGAATCTTGATAATTTTCTAAAAAATAAAGTTTTGCATACTGAGCAAATCCTTGTAAGCTGTTTGTATTAAGCTTTTCTTTAACTATAGTGGGAATATTATTAAGTAAAAATGGTAAATTATGCCGAAGACATTTCTTTGCAAATTCGTATTTAGTTTTATAACTATATATTTAATTCTTGATTCGTGTATCATAATTATGTATGTCATAGTTGAAGATTATCCTCCAGTTTTGTAAATAAACTGGTAAATTGTTATGTAAATATTTATAATAAAATTGCAATTGTTGTAATTTAAGAATATCATTGACTTTTAACATTTTATATGATCAATCAGCAGTATATTGTTTACGGTTATATAGGTAGCTACTGAATAAGTTTAGGTTTGTACCATTTATACCATAATATTTTAATTTGGCAATTAAAAGTCAATGGTATTGAATGCTTTAGAAAGGTCCAAATATATGTTTATGGGTATTTCATCCTGATCCATTAGGGTTATAACGCTATCTATTAATTCCAGTTCAGCATATTCCATTGAATGTTTGGGTCAAAAACCACATTGATGGTCAAAGAAAAGAAAGTGGACACCAGCATACTTGTAATGTACATATTAATAGTTGTTGCTTCTTATTTTAACTACTAATACACCCAGATAATGCAATAAGTATGACAATAAAAGCTTACAGTTCATCCTACATGATGCACATCAAATATTCATCTTGCATCAGCATGTCTTCAGCTGCGAAAAGGCTTCTGTCTAAATCTGCATACTCGTTTGGGTAATCGCTTACTTGACTTGGCTAAATTATTAGATCTTTATGCCGCATTTTTGTAACTCAATGCGTTCCTTACATCATTCCACATATGTTCCAGTAAAAAAGTTCATATATTCTTTTAAAATATTGTGTTTTAGGCCACTTTTAATCAGTTTTACACATAAAAACAGCGGAACCGATAAAACCCTAATAATTTAGGCCAATTAAGTAAACCTAGTTTGCTAATGACCTATACATGCCAACCATGCTTAGAAATAGAAAGAGCTTAAAAAAATTCTATGTAGGGTACATATTGTTTTCTTTTCCTTTTACCAACTGCCCCTGTGTAAATGTGCAACATAGGTGAAAAATAGCACCGCTTACAGCTCTCTTGCAACCAAAATAATGGATGCACTGGTATGCATGATCCCACACAGGTTGAGAACATTTAGTACTTCCACAATATGTAAACAAATTACAATAACATTAATATTAGCCAGTTTTTTAGGCCAGTTACACTTTTTTGTAATAAAAAATGTGTTTTGAAAAACGTTGATGGGCTGTCTTTACAATGCTGTAACATGAAAACTAATCAACATACTACTGATTATTATCTTAATAATAGACATTTCCAATTATCTTCATCCTACATGATGTACATGTCAAATATTCATCTCATCAGCATGCATTCAGCTGTGAACAGGCTTCTGTAAAAAAATCTGCATAATAATAATAATAATGCTGATGACCTATACATGTCAGACATGCTTAGAAGTAGACACTGAGGTTTACAAAATGTCTATGTAGGGTATATACTGCGTTTTTTTTACTTTTTGCAAACCGCCCCTGTATAAATGTGCAAAATAAATTTAAAATAGCATTGCTTACAGCCCTCTTGCAACCAAAATACTGGATGCACTGGTATGAATGACCCCCACACAGGTTGAGAACATTGAGTACTTCCACAATATGTAAAAAAACTACATTAATATTAGTAATATTTCAATGTCTCCTGTAGTAGAGGACTACATGTGGCCCAGAAATCTATCTATGTCTCCTGTCAGGTTCTACACTGTCAGTCAGTAGTAGATGACAACATGTGGCCCAGAAATCTATCAATGTCTCCTGTCAAGTTCTGTACAGTCAGTCAGTAGTAGAGGATTACATGTTGCCCAGAAATCTATCTATGTCTCCTGTCAGGTTCTACACTGTCAGTCAGTAGTAGATGACAACATGTGGCCCAGAAACCTATCAATGTCTCCTGTCAAGTTCTGTACAGTCAGTCAGTAGTAGAGGATTACATGTTGCCCAGAAATCTATCTATGTCTCCTGTCAGGTTCTACACTGTCAGTCAGTAGTAGATGACAACATGTGGCCCAGAAATCTATCAATGTCTCCTGTCAAGTTCTGTACAGTCAGTCAGTAGTAGAGGATTACATGTTGCCCAGAAATCTATCTATGTCTCCTGTCAGGTTCTACACTGTCAGTCAGTAGTAGATGACAACATGTGGCCCAGAAACCTATCAATGTCTCCTGTCAAGTTCTGTACAGTCAGTCAGTAGTAGAGGATTACATGTTGCCCAGAAATCTATCTATGTCTCCTGTCAGGTTCTACACTGTCAGTCAGTAGTAGATGACAACATGTGGCCCAGAAATCTATCAATGTCTCCTGTCAAGTTCTGTACAGTCAGTCAGTAGTAGAGGATTACATGTTGCCCAGAAATCTATCTATGTCTCCTGTCAGGTTCTACACTGTCAGTCAGTAGTAGATGACAACATGTGGCCCAGAAATCTATCAATGTCTCCTGTCAAGTTCTGTACAGTCAGTCAGTAGTAGAGGATTACATGTTGCCCAGAAACCTATCTATGTCTCCTGTCAGGTTCTACACTGTCAGTCAGTAATAGAGAACTACATATGGCCCAGAAATCTATCTATGTCTCCTGTCAAGTTCTGTACAGTCAGTCAGTAGTAGAGGACTACATGTGGCCCAGAAATCTAGCTATGTCTCCTGTCAGGTTCTACACTGTCAGTCAGTAGTAGAGAACTACATATGGCCCAGAAATCTATCTATGTCTCCTGTCAGGTTCTACACTGTCAGTCAGTAGTAGATGACAACATGTGGCCCAGAAACCTAGCAATGTCTCCTGTCAAGTTTTGTACAGTCAGTCAGTAGTAGAGGATTACATGTTGCCCAGAAACCTATCTATGTCTCCTGTCAGGTTCTACACTGTCAGTCAGTAGTAGAGGACTACATGTGGCCCAGAAACCTATCAATGTCTCCTGTCAAGTTCTGTACAGTCAGTCAGCAGTAGAGGACTACATGTGGCCCAGAAATCTAGCTTTCGTGTGTTTTCCGCAGCTCGATACCCCGTCGACTCCCGGTGTATTTGTGTTTACAATGAAATGGGGACACGCTTGTGCAGACCTTTCTCTGTTTGTATAAATACACCAACTACTTGGTAGGTTGGTAACGGGCAATCCAATTTTATTCATACACAACAAGGATTGCCGCTGTGCACACACTAATAGTGACTAAGTCTGCCACAAATTGTGCACAGCCTGGTATTAAGCTGATGTGTATGATCAATTAGTAAACAATACCAGATAAGATTTAACATTATTGATATGTTCTACTGTAGCTAGCAACTGCCGAAGACAGTCTTTACCAAAAAACCCTTGCTGCTCTTAAACAAAGCGACAGCATACAAAGAGGGAAAAAATACCTATGTGCAGACAAGCATACATAATTATATGTATATAGTGCTAGCTAGAGTATTTACAATGATATACACAAAAGTGGGGGAATAAACCCCCCGGCCCCACCTGTGTGCAGGTGGTGGCCCAACCCACACTAAAGGACTGTTGCCCAGAAACCTATCTATGTCTCCTGTCAGGTTCTACACTGTCAGTCAGTAGTAGAGGACTACATGTGGCCCAGAAACCTATCAATGTCTCCTGTCAAGTTCTGTACAGTCAGTCAGCAGTAGAGGACTACATGTGGCCCAGAAATCTAGCTATGTCTCCTGTCATGTTCTACACTGTCAGTCAGTAGTAGAGGACTACATGTGGCCCAGAAATCTAGCTATGTCTCCTGTCAAGTTCTGTACAGTCAGTCAGCAGTAGAGGACTACATGTGGCCCAGAAATCTAGCTATGTCTCCTGTCAAGTTCTGTACAGTCAGTCAGCAGTAGAGGACTACATGTGGCCCAGAAATCTAGTTATGTCTCCTGTCAAGTTCTGTACAGTCAGTCAGTAGTAGGTGACTACCTGTGGCCCAGAAATCTATCTATGTCTCCTGTCAGGTTCTATAAAGTCAATCAGTAGTAGAGGACTACCTGTGGCCCAGAAATCTATCTATGCATCCTGCCAAGTTCTGTACAGTCAGTCAGTAGTAGAGGACTACATGTGGCCCAGAAATCTATTGATGTCTCCTGTCAAGTTCTATACAGTCAGTCAGTAGTAGATGACTACATGTGGCCGGAAATCTATCTATGTCTCCTGGCAGGTTCTGTACAGTCAGTCAGTAGTAGATGACTAAATGTGGCCCACAAATCTATCTATGTCTCCTGTCAAGTTCTGTACAGCCAGTACTAGAGGACTACTTTGCCTCAGGCTGCAGGTATGTCTGTGGACTGCCCTAGTTCCTAGCACAGCCTTCATTGCCTCCTGGGCAGTCCTGGTCATAGTTGGGGGATTGCTAGGGACAGCTTTAGTTGAACTAAAGTAGTCGCTAGACATGTTCACGGGGACAATCTCACGTCATTTTGTTTTTTTAATATATGTCAACATAATTCTAACAGCAGCATACGCAGACCATTTGTCCAATATTTGCCGCGTTAGGCAGACCGCTGTTTTAAGCAGACCAAAGCCGGTCTGCTTAAAGTTTTGATGTGTTATTTCACAACTAATACGTTTGAATTTACCATTATCATTAATAGTGGACACAGTTTAGCCGAAAATTAAATAGCATGTGTAATTATTTGCAAAATAAATGTTAAAACAATTCTGTGATTTTGAGTGTTTTTTCCAGAGCCTTGTATATTTTGAACTGCCAAATTTGTCGCGTACGGCAGACCGGGTAAAAATTCTTATAACTTAATATTCCTGCTACATATTGAATGAGGGGTCACCGTTTCGAGTTTATTGTGTAATATGCTTCGAAGGCTCTAGCTCCTTCACTTGCCTGTACTTTGGTTCAATAACGACCCAACTCTGTGCCCTTGGAACCCTTATAATTTCCCATTCGTTATATTTACAAACATGAACCATTGATTCAACCTGTAGCTTGTTACTATGGAGAAAGTATTGAAAAATAACGGAACAACATCAATTTTTTAAAAATGGGAAGGTTTTTTGCCTCTCACCAAAAATAAGGGACGGCAGAGTTGGAACGTTATTGAAATCAGCCATAGACACACACGCACGCCATCACGCACGAACGCACGCACGCACGTGTAATATATATATATATATATAATAATTATGTAATTATACGTGTGCGTGTGTGTGTGTGTGTGTGTGTGTGTGTGTGTGTGTGTGCGCGCGTGTGTGTTTGTGTGTGTGTGTGTGTGTGTGTATGTGTGTATGTGTGTGGGTGTGTGTGTGTGTGTGTGTGTGTGTGTGTGTGTGTGTGTGTACTGACCGAATTTTGGAGATCTTTTCCGAGAAAAAATCTTCAAACGGCGTTGCAAGTGTGTCGAATGAGTCACATGTTATCATTGTGTAGGAGCATGGCGACAATTTTGGACAGTTGCCTCTGGTCACCAGATGCGTCGGCGATTTGACACGTGTGGTATTCAATTTTTGCACGGTGAACATATGAAGTGACGAGCTAGCGCTGGAGGCAGTAAGCAAGTCTGTCATACTCCAGTCCAGATGTTCTCCATCTTCTTTCCAGCTGTCGTCTAACACACTTCTGTGATCGTATGTTATCATTATACCACGGCGTGTGTGGTCGTACAATCACTGTGCGTGTCTTGAGCGGCGCATGTTTGTCAATGATGACAACAATGGTTTCGTTGTATATGTCAACAACCTAGTTCACGTCATCAGGCAGATGCTTTGACAGTAGCAATGATCGGATGTCCTCACACGTCGCTGTAGTACTGATATGTCTAGTTCACGTCATCAGGCAGATGCTTTGACAGTAGCAATGATCGGATGTCCTCACACGTCGCTGTAGTACTGATATGTCTATAGCTCCGACTCGTCGTCTTTACACGGATGTGTGGTGCCTTCGCGAGTTATAACGTGAACTGAATTGCCAAGTGTCGTTGTTTAACTCATTGTCCACGTGTAAGTTAAAGTCACCAACAATCAACATGTTTGACGTATCCATCGCCACAATGTCCATCAAATTAGCAAATTCAACGAGACATTCCAAGTTGTAAAGCCATTTTTGTGTGTTTGGGAGAGGGCGATAGACGACGAGGAGACGAACTGGTTGAGTGTCATTGCTGAGATGTAGACTCTTCGATTTGAATGTCTTTGATTTCGGCATTTCGAGTTGTCGCGTCATTGAGCCAGACTTGTAGACGACGGCGACACCACCGTCAGTGCCGCACGTTCTCGAGACATGTCGCAGTTTGTAGACAGCAGATGTGATACAACCAGCATAGACGGAGTCGTTACCACCCAGCTACGTCTCTGTGGTGACGAGTGTGTCAATGTCGTTGTCAATGAGGTCGCCACCAAGGTCGCTCTCCCAGCTTGCTTTACGTCACATACAGATCTGGCATTCAGCAAGCAGAAATACGCTTGGCGTACAGATGACGTATCGCGTTCACTGCCAAGTCGAATCAGATTATGTATGCAGATTTTGCGTCTCACGGTAAACGATGGCGGGGGCGAGGGTAAATCAACCCAGCAAAGGGTATTTTCTTTGAATACCCTGCCCTACAGCCCCGGCGAGTCCGCCGATTGTTCAAGCGTCCAAGTACTGCCACACAAGCGTCTGGAGCGAAGTAAAATCCGGTCAAAACAGAGCATCCAATCCGCAGTAGATCAGTTCTATTGTATGTGGTCATGCTGTGAAGAATGGCTGTGCCATTTTCGTGTTGTTACCGTCACGCCTGGTCGACCAGTAGCAATGTTGCAACACAGGTGCAATTCACTGTACAGGTAGTCATGTACACACTATGTATAAGTTACTAAAATACTAAAATGTCATTAAATTGTTAAACTTGTTAAAACAACGTATTCCACTATCGACGTGAGACTTTCATAAAAACAACTATTAAAACTGCGCTGCCGTATAAAAACTGGTAAAAATGCAAAATATTCCAGAGCTTGTTTTGGTGCAGCCACATAGAGGCGCAACCCAATTGACTGTCAGTCTTCCGCATTCACTGACAACATTCACAAAGCATCATTAGTTGAGCAACAACGTAGGACCAACAACGTAGGACCAACAACGTAGGACCAACAACGTAGGACCAACAACGTAGGACCAAAAACGTGTTGATATGAAAAAATACACATTCTCAATGAGCAAAATAAGTAAATGAATTGAAGACCTTATATAATGATTATGCTAATCCTAGCACTGTGTATATGTTTAACAACGCAATTGATATATGGCATGAAAAATTTTTGGAGTCTCAATAAGCCAATGGCTTCCTTGTCCACGTGTCATCTGGAGACTGTAGTTTTGGAAGGCAGTATTTTAATTTGTTGTTAAATATAATACACACGGATACCACTTGAAGACTGCTAGCTAAATGGAACCCGTCGGCTCATTATATGGACACATTATTATCGAACGAACCGTAGCACGGACGTCACTGCCCGCTAGGCTACTACATAAATGGTACCTAATCGAAAGAACCCGATAAATAAAACCGACAACCACAATGACAAAATCACAGTGAAATATCCAAAACTACACAGACAGTTGAAGACAGGCAGGACTGGGTTAGAAGATTGATTTAACAAAACAAATGACATCTAAAATATATCCTGCGCAAATTAGGATCGATTAAAGCATGATAGCCAATATTGGTATTTCAGGATAAACCTGATCAAAGACGATGACACAATATAAATCACAGTTTAATTCTTAAACCATACGAATTTGCAAAGGTAAGTAAGAAAATACATTTTATTTCCTCATCCACATAATATACAACATAATTCAAGACAAAAGCAACACAGATGAGATGGCTAACAGAGAAGTATAAACTTATCGAGCTCGTAGCTTTACCTAATCAACAAATCGTGCTGAAGTGCACACAACTGTTTTTACGAATTGGAAACTTATGAAAAAAGCGTCCTTGGAACATTTATATTAATATATTAAATAAATTAACAGTTTAATTATAACGATAAAACGACTCACTTCATAGGTATAGAACTTAATTTAACATTACCACTATAAAGCACGTAACTAGTAATTATACGTTATCTCCTTTTTTAAACGAACCGGCTTTTATCTGGATAATAGTATTTTGTTTGGTCACATAATTGATCTGATCATGTCGCGTTTTTCTCGTTGTATGATCTGCAATGCACCAGTAGTAAGGGACATTCTAGGACACTCGACTCCGTTTCGAAAGATACACGGTTGAGTCAAGAGCGAAGTTACACACATCGACAGCAAGTTCTGCAGCCGTAGAGCAAACTGACAACTATACCAACAACGATCGCCTGATGTTGCCCGTTGACTGACAACGCAGTCGCAACACAACTAGAGCAGTCGCGAACACCGATTGCTATTTCACAAGAACGATGACGAAGAAATTAACTAAGGTGTGCCAGAAAGCATTCCTGCCAGGTAGCATACACTCATGAATATGAATGTTCCTCCCAGACTCGAGTAATTAATCACTTCAATGGAATATTTTTTGTTGACACATTTGAGCGAAGACGCGCCTATTCATGGGTGGACGAGTCAACAAACTGTATATGACATGATACGTTATTTCGCGGGCAAACCGGTTTCAACTAGTCTGTTAGTGCAACCAGGAAGTATTGAGATCTCGTCACACTAGGTGTGCAGAATTGTTGCTTGCATCGATACAGGTGAGTATTATTGTATACTTCATTCCGTACTCAGGGAACCCAAACTGAATAGTTGGCAATGTTTTTGCCATTGGCAGAATTCCCTCAAACAAAGATAGTTTTCTTATCATATGGGTGATAGTGGCTCGGGAAAGGTCCCACCAAAACATGTTACAATGTTTTATCATTAGCGTCATTCCCACAAATAAATGTCTTTGCGCCCCCTCCCCCCTTCGATGGGTTATTTCGGGGACAAAGCACCACCCCAAACCCGGCAGCATCGTTATTTTTAGATGGCGCGAAGCTGCCTTCAATCCATGTGGGTCAAACCTATCGGCGTCATTTACACGAATAACAGCTCTGTGCCCCCTTTTTATTTTCCACCCATTTGAGCGACGGCGCGTCGTTTTGGGGTCATGACCTATGTGTCACTACGGCGATTCATACAATTTGACGAACAATACCCCTTGCTGGCAAACCGGATTCGAGTACACCGCGTTAGTGTCAACAGCAACCAGAGATATCGCAACGACGTAGTTGTGCGGGATTATTACTGGTGAGTATTACTTCTTCAGACATTGCTAATAATGTAACATGTCTTGTTACGCGGTTATCCATCTGCATTAACAACTAGTTTAAGTAGGATGGCTAACTGAAATGTGATTTTGCCTACGCGTCAGACAGGTGTGCTGTGCCTTTGGTGGCTGCCTAGCACGTAAAAAATTGCTTTGTAAACGCGTCAGAAAGGTGTGCTGTAATGGCTGACTAGTGCAGTGTAACACCGAATGTACGGTCACGTCCCACGACAGTTTTAACACACACAGGAAACACATGGAATTCACATAATGTTGTTGACTGACAACCTAATAAAGAGTAACGCTGGTATGCACACAATTGCAGCAAAGCTGTCGGAATATACTTAATGGAATGTCACATAGACGAAGTGTTTCTTTGGCAGATACAGAATATGAACACTGTTGTGCACTGTGGATATGTCAACGTCAGAAACGTTTACAAATGCAAGACATTGGTCAATATCGATCAACAAGCAACATACGTCTTCCTTGTGCCGTACATCGTCCGTTTATTGTCGAATTACCAACATGTATGTAAACTATCACCGCGTGACGGTGTGTAATCAAAGCCTTAGTGCTGCGCCACACCCTACGCTGTATGAATCATGGTCGTGGTGATATAAATAACTAACTGGCTATAGACAGTGGTGGGTATGGGAAGTTTTAACACACACAGAATTTCAACAACTTATGATCTTTCATAGACAGAAAACATTTGATTAAATGAGTTCGTCAAACAAGTGCAATTATTTTAACTAGAAGGTAAAAAAAAATGTCATGCGTGCATGCGTGAGTGCCTTAAATCTACAAAAGTGTGTATTTTCTTTGTGTAGTTGTGAATATGTGCATTCGTTGAGTGTGTGCGTGTGTTCAGTTGCATGTTTTGTCATTGTTGGTTCTGTCAATTTGCTATGTTGCACGAGGTTTGATAGTTTTATATGTACTGATGTTCGGTGAAGTTCGCAAACCCACTTAGACTACTTGTGATTAATTTTTTCTTTTACCAGAGCTGGTACATTGTTTAAAGTGTTAGGTAGATTGTGTCTCGGGCATCGTTTAGCAAATTCATGTCCTGTCCTGAATATATATAATTCATGTTGTCTTCGTGTGTTGTGAGTGTGGATGTTTGTATTTGGTGGCAGCTGCCAATTTTGCATGTAACAGGTTGTGCATAGATTTATAAGATAACTTGAGTTCTTGTAATCTTAGTAAATATGTGATGTTTAATAAATGTAATCTTTTGAAAAGCGTATCCGGTATGTGAGTTGCATCTACTCGTTGTTAACATTCTAAAAGCCTTCTTTTGTTCATTGTATATTCTTTCACTTTAATAACCCCATGCCATTATGCAATAGTTCATATATGGTAGGACTGGTGTTTTACATATAATTTTTTTTTACATGTTTAGCTTATTTAACACTCTAATTGTTTTGGAACACTTATTTGAAGTGATTTCAGAAAGTTTTCCCCATCTAAAATTTGTGTCCAGAGTCAGACCTGGGAAGTTGAATCCATTTACTTTTTAATGTTTGTTTTACTGATTTGGAGCATAGGTGCATTTACTTGTTTATTTGGCATATGGAAAAACACAAATCTAGATTTGTCTATGTTTCGTGACAGCTTGTTATTGTCAAGCCATTCTTTCATTTTACCAAGTTCGTCATTAATTGAAGAACCAGCATCTATGTTCGCCGTATTTTGTTATTTATTTAACCTACTTGAAATGGTAGTGAGAACTGAAGAGGTCAGCAAGAACATACACAATATTATACATTGACAACTAAGCAGCATAGACAGAAATATATGCCAAACATTAAAAAAAATGTCATTCCCAAATTGTGGATCATAATGTTGGCTTATGACAGAAACATATCTTAATCAACCACACCACACCAAATGCCTACACAAAATAATGCGAATATTCTGGCCAAGAAATATCACCAACAACGAAGATAACAAAGTCTCGTGCATAGGAAGTGAGACTCGCGCATTTGGCTTCCATTTCACGCTTTCGTGTACATTAGAGAGGTTTCAACGAATAACTAACGAAAAAAACTTATTTCCATGCACGTGTTGATATGTAATATTACCATGCACGACTGGCAGCATTGGGCTTCCATGGGATCCAAATCAATAAAATGTTCATTTAAAATTGGTGTGTGAGAACCTAATTTTCCCGATGTCCTTTGGGGCAGTTTTGTGATTCTGTACGAATGCCATTTTGCAAAAGGACAAATGCCACCGAGGTGGTAACAAATCATTTAAACATGTGAGTAGTAATGTGCAATTACCGTGAATAGTTATTCAAAACCTATGCATTTGTACGGAATTATGCCTTTTGCACAACTTCAACAAGTTCTCAAAACAAACGTTTTTTTTAATTAAGTTGCTCAAATTGTTGTTTTGATTCCTCTGTAAGTTAGCTAACGTATTAAATTATATAAATGTGCTATAATTTTGCCACCCTCATGCACCCCAAAGTCACCGTTTCGCGGGAGTCAACCAGATACGGTTGGCGGGAGTTAAAGGAACTGGTCTTGCCCCTCGTTGGCACACTGACTTCAAACTGGCAAAGACCGCCCTATTAATTGGTTCAACACAGTTGGATATGGTTTGTCCCGTTTATAAATAGAAGACTACAAAAACAATAGTGAAAGAGTGTTCAATTAATAACGTTCCGGTGTACAAAAACGCTGTCCCACGTAGACATTCGAATGAATTGAAGTGTTGCTATGTTATGTCCTGTTAAGAATTAAGACTTTTTTCAGTGTTTTGATCCGTCCATGATGTCACGAATGTTTCTCGACACAACTTTGCAACTCAGTCAACGTAGAACTGCTGAAACAAACCGCCCCACATTATGAATTTCTTGCTCGCCTCAAGAGAATAAAGACGTGTTGACCACGTGTTGCCATTCACACACTACTCATTCAACTGTACTAATACACTACTCATTCAAACATTACTTATTCACCTACACAAATACACTACTCATTTACACACTAATCATTCACCTATACTAATACAATACTCATTCATACTCTACTCATTCACCTATCCTAATACACTACTCATTCTTATGCTACTCATTCATCTATGCTAATACACTACTCATTCGAACACTACTCATTCACATAAACTAATACAATACTCATTCACCTATACTAATACGCTACCCATTGAAATACTACTCATTCCCTATACGAATACACTACTCATTCATACGCTACTCATTCACCTATACTAATACACTACATTCGAACACTGCTCATTCACCTTTGCTAATACTCTACACAGATTACTTATTCGCTTACATTAAATAGAGTACACATTCATCTGTACTAAGGAGCTGATATTTCAATGTAGTGTTTCGACTGTTTTCTAAAAGTTGCTTGTGTTGGTGCAGCACACATGTTCAATGACGTGTTGTTCCACACAGTACAACTCGCTACTCGAAACGCATGCTTTAATATTCGGGCTAAGCCAATGGTTTCCTTGTTCATTTGTTATCTGGACCTTGGTCTTGGATTGCAGCTTCGTTAAAGGGAAACAAATGACATGTTTTGGGGTCTTTGCATCTAAAAGGGTTAATCAAAACTACCCATTACCAACTACAATACAAATTTCCACGCCAGTGGTTTACTCATTATTTGTCCTGAAAGATGGCGATTTTGGTCATTTCTTCGAATGACCGAGGACTGACTTGTTAACCTGCGCGACCCATAAGTGTATGCGCAGCTCGGTGGAATGACGTATTATTTTCCAGAAAGAAGACTAGTTTAGTAAACAAAGACCAACATATGTTACATAAGTTGAACTATGAAGCAAATAGCATGGCCGTATCCTATTGTTAGCAACAATAGAATAAGTGTATACAAATATATTTTCCATTGGCGAGCCCAATATTGCCAGAATGCCGTTGAGTGACGTAGCATTATCTAGGAGTAGGCGCGGCCCATAAACTAAGATGTGTGCTCAACAAGGTTTTCCTAGTAAAAAAACGTGGCGTGATAATCTTAAGTGGTTGTATTTTATTAACTCTTACATGAGCATAGGCCAAAAAAGAAAAAAAAATCCCTTTAAGTCTGGTTAAATCTTGTTAAATAAGCTCCAACCACATTTGGTTTTAATCGTGATTTCTTCTTCTGATGTGTTTTTCCTCCATATTTTGTTTGTTAAGGTGGTCATAAAATTCAACTTCTTTTACTTCATCCTCTGTACTGATTTTCTGCATATTTTCAGGTTTTTCACGAAACTAGTTATCCCTTGAAGCATTGGTTCCATTTCGAATGTTATTACATATACAAATGCAATATCATATGTAAGACAACGATATGGTGTAACCTCTATTTCGTTTCTAGTCATGTCTTAACAAATATGTCATGCAAGTTGCAATGAAAATGTTTGTGAAACTGCATCTCCTTGTCTTATGCATCAGCCTGTAGACGTGTTTTTGTACTTGTGCATGATGGTGAAATCAAACTATTGCATCTTTGTATGTTTCGTCACGGATCGTTAGTTTGACACGACAGGACACGACAGGACACGACACTGCCTGCCAGGATGATTGCTGCACCAACGACACAGCATGTCATCGTCGCGAGTCAGGAGGGGGTGTACCCCAACTACGCGAAGACTTCTTCGACGTGTCTCGGCATATTCCATTTGATCATCTCCGCAGTGTTGTTCGTCATCAGCATTGCTGCAGTGGCTATACTCGGCAACTATGGCTCGTCAAAAGGTTCAATGGTGTCTACCCTTATCTTCACCGTTCTCGTAAGTATTTGTTAATGTGTCGTATCTTGACTATGTTCTAAAAGTATTATGGAATAAGTGGTATTATATTGGCGACGATAAAACTAAAATGACGACATCAAAAACTACGGAAATGACGATATTCACCTCACCAAATCCACAGAAACGAAAAAAGCGAAAATGGTTAAGATTTTTTTGAAAACATTGCAATAATACTTAATGTATATTATCCCTGTCTTTGTTTTTGTGTAAGTGTGTATATCTGTCTACCACTCTTTCTCCCAATCTCTCTCTCTCTCTCTATCTCTCTCTCTCTCTCTCTCTCTCTCTCTCTCTCTCTCTCTCTCTCTCTCTCTCTCTCTCTCTCTCTCTCTCTCTCTCTCTCTCTCTCTCTCTCTCTCTCTCTCTCTCTCTCTCTCTCTCTCTCTCTCTCTCTCTCTCTCTCTCTCTCTCTCTCTCTCTCTCTCTCTCTCTCTCTCTCTCTCTCTCTCTCTCTCTCTCTCTCTCTCTCTCTTTCATTCTCTCACTATCTGTATACTGATTGATATGTACCTTTTTGCTTAATGTTATATCTGGTTTGGTTTTTGCAGCCTTGTATAGAGATTGTCATGATTTGTCGCCTTTCATGTTTACGGTTTTTGGTTTCGACTTGTTTTAGACAAGATATATTAATCAAATCGCTGTCGCACGTTGCCAATGTCACACAAGACAAATGATTTTCGTTTCTGATATGTGTTACAGTACGTAGCAGCAGGAATCTGCGCGATTGTTGCTGGCAGAAACCAAAAGAGAGGTGTGGTAAGTATTTTGGTCATTGGCGTCGAACGCTGCGGTGGTAAGTCAAATATTCAATGAAGAAATTAGTAAGACAGTTGTTTATTTCCTCCACTGTGTTCTCTCCCGTTGAAAGTGATCGCCTCCGTGGCGTTGTCTCCCGTTGAAAGTGATCGCCTCCATGGTGTTTCTCCCGTTGAAAGTGATCGCCTCCATGGCGTTGTCTCCCGTTGAAAGTGATCGCCTCCGTGGCGTTGTCTCCCGTTGAAAGTGATCGCCTCCGTGGCGTTGTCTCCCGTTGAAAGTGATCGCCTCCATGGCGTTGTCTCCCGTTGAAAGTGATCGCCTCCATGGCGTTGTCTCCCGTTGAAAGTGATCGCCTCCATGGCGTTGTCTCTCGTTGAAAGTGATCGCCTCCATGGCGTTGTCTCCCGTTGAAAGTGATCGCCTCCATGGCGTTGTCTCCCGTTGAAAGTGATCGCCTCCATGGCGTTGTCTCCGTTGAAAGTGATCGCCTCCATGGCGTTGTCTCCCGTTGCAGGTAATCACCTCCGCGGTGTTGTCTCTAGTTGCAAGTGATCATCTCCATGATGTTGTCTCTCATGTGCATATGATCGCCTCCATGGTGTTATCTCTCATGCTCATGTGATCGCCTCTATGGTGTTGCCTCTCATGTTCAGGTGATCGCCTCCATGGTGTTGTCTCTTGTTCCAGGTTATCGTCTGCATGGCGGTGTCTCACGTTTAATGTGATCGACTCCATGGTGTTGTCTGTTGTTCCAGGTTATCGTCTGCATGGCGATGTCTCACGTTAAATGTGATCGACTCCATGGTGTTGTCTCTTCTTCCAGGTTATCGTCTGCATGGCGGTGTCTCACGTTAAATGTGATCGACTTCATGGTGTTGTCTCTTGTTCCAGGTTATCGTCTGCATGGCGGTGTCTCATGTTAAATGTGATCGACTTCATGGTGTTGTCTCTTGTTCCAGGTTATCGCCTACATTGTGTTATCTCTCGTTGGAAACGATCGCCTCCGCGGTGCTGTCTCACGTTGCAAGTGATCGTCTTCATCGTGCTGTCTCTTGTTGCATGTGATCGCCTCCGCGGTGATGT
Organism: Lamellibrachia satsuma; assembly: GCA_033239005.1. Lineage (NCBI taxonomy): Eukaryota > Metazoa > Annelida > Polychaeta > Sabellida > Siboglinidae > Lamellibrachia > Lamellibrachia satsuma. The sequence continues at coordinate 5,967,829 of BSQZ01000039.1, forward strand.
CTCTCATTGGAAGTGATCGCCTCCGCGGTGTTGTCTATTGTTGCAGGTGTTCGCCTCCGTGGTGTTGTCTCTCATTGGATGTGATCGCCTCCGCGGTGTTGTCTATTGTTGCTGGTGATCGCCTCCGTGGTGTTGTCTCTCATTGGATGTGATCGCCTCCGCGGTGTTGTCTATTGTTGCAGATGTTCGCCTCCGTGGTGTTGTCTATTGTTGCTGGTGATCGCCTCCGTGGTGTTGTCTCTCATTGGAAGAGATCGCCTCCGAGGTGTTGTCTATTGTTGCATGTGTTCGCCTCCGTGGTGTTGTCTATTGTTGCTGGTGATCGACACCGTGGTGTTGTCCCTCATTGGAAGTGATCGCCTCCATGGTGTTGTCTATGGTTACAGGTGTTCGCCTCCGTGGTGTTGTCTATTGTTGCTGGTGATCGCCTCCATGGTGTTGTCTCTCATTGGAAGAGATCGCCTCCGAGGTGTTGTCTATTGTTGCTGGTGATCGCCTCTGTGGTGTTGTCTATGGTTACAGGTGTTCGCCTCCGTGGTGTTGTCTATGGTTGCAGGTGATCGCCTCCATGGTGTTGTCCCTCATTGGAAGTGATCGCCTCCATGGTGTTGTCTATTGTTGCTGGTGATCGCCTCTGTGGTGTTGTCTATTGTTGCTGGTGATCGACACCGTGGTGTTGTCTATGGTTGCAGGTGATCGCCTCCATGGTGTTGTCCTCATTGGAAGTGATCGCCTCCATGGTATTGTCTATTGTTGCTGGTGATCGCCTCCGTGGTGTTGTCTATGGTTACAGGTGATCGCCTCCATGGTGTTGTCCCTCATTGGAAGTGATCGCCTCCATGGTGTTGTCTATTGTTGCTGGTGATCGCCTCCATGGTGTTGTCTATTGTTGCTGGTGATCGCCTCCGTGGTGTTGTCTATGGTTACAGGTGATCGCCTCCATGGTGTTGTCCCTCATTGGAAGTGATCGCCTCCATGGTGTTGTCTATTGTTGCTGGTGATCGCCTCCATGGTGTTGTCTATTGTTGCTGGTGATCGCCTCCGTGGTGTTGTCTATGGTTGCAGGTGATCGCCTCCGTGGTGTTGTCCCTCATTGGAAGTGATCGCCTCCATGGTGTTGTCTATTGTTGCAGGTGATCGCCTGCGTGATGTTTTCGCTTCTTGTAGGTGATCGCCTCCGAGGTGTTGTCTATTGTGGCAGGTGGTCGCCTCCGCGGTGTTGTCTATTGTTGCAGGTGATCGCCTCCACGGTGTTGTCTCTTGTTGCAGGTGATCGCCTCCATGGTGTTGTCTATCATCACATCCATTGTTGCCATCTGCACTGTTATTGCTTTGGCAGTCGCCATTTCCGTACTGACCTCTGCTCGAACAGAAAGGAAACGTTACTCTTCCGTGTATTACCGCTCAGAACATTCAGATCTTGTGAGTATGTAAAATGGTCGTGCATTTTCAAATTTTAAAATGTATTCAAATGTAAACGCAGAGATCCAGTTTCTAGGATCGCATTCAAATGCAAACACTACAGTTTGTGGATCATATTCAACTTGTTTTTGTAATTAATTTTTAAACGCATTGGAATTAATTTCATATGTTTTGTTTTTATATACAATTTGTGCTAAAGTTGATTTTATCAATAATGAATATGAATCAAGTAATTAAGCATAGTAGACAAATTAACGCTTATTATGAATGACAACAAATCTTTATAGTTGGTTCAGAATCTAACAATACTGCTTATTCAAACAAATAACTCTTCATTTGAAATGCCTTTGGTTTGGCATTTGACATTTTTTTAGAAACATAAATATTCTTGTCAGATTAACAACTTTTATTTATATATATATATATATATATATATATATATATATATATATACAGATTAACAACAACAACTAGAAAACTCCAGAAATGCCGCTGTCGTGGAAGCCACCCCTAGTAAATTGTATACTAGATACAATACAATCACGTTAGTGGATACACAGTTAATACAGATAATGATTTACTAGGGGTGGCTCCCGCGATAGCGATATTTTATGCCTTTCTGGAGTGTTCTGACCATTCACCTAATCATAAAATACATAAATTCATATTTATTTGTTCTTGTTATTGTTGTTTCTTCAAATAAAATTAATTTTATTTTATTCACGTGCGAAGGTACTGAAAATATAGCAGGAGTATAATATAACAATAATTATTATTGAAACAATGATCGGGCATTTGAAAAACCAAAATGTTTAGGGTACGCATTCAAATGCAAAGGCACTGAAAATATCAAGGCTGTGTATGAATGCTTATTCAAATGTCCAACGTTCAAATTCATTTGTGTTGTTAACATTCCTGAATGAATACAGTAACGCTGTACCTTGACTAGTAATTACCTTTTTATTTTAGTGCAAATATTTGACAGACATGCTGCGTGCCTTTATGTACACTGCTTTATTATGTTGGTAAAAGTTTTATACCTTAAATTTTTATCAATAGTTTTTCTCCAAAATTATGAACTCACCACCTTTTGTTTTGGGAAATTCACTCCCATAAAACACACACGCACCTGGTTTATGATGCTGACTTATATACCTATTTACTATTATGATTAATTATTTTGCTATTATATTAGTTACCAATCATTATTAACAATTGTTCGCAACATACGCATCTGCAAACAACCGAACCTGCCCACAAAAGCCCGCGAAATATCTTATGACGTAATCGATAAGTCGGCTGACTTTATAATATCAGTCAGTCGAGCATGGTCTCTCAAAATGTTTCCAGAGGTATGTCAAAAGCATGTTATGGTACGTTAGTTTTTGACGCAAGGTTAAGTTAAGGAACCTATATGTGTGACGCTCATATGGACAGTGACGGACATTGTCCGGGAGTCGGGTGTTATATCTAGTAAAATTAAACCCCAAAACCAATGGCTTAACACATCGATAGGGCTTTGGAAAACTGTGCTATGTAGCTATGTACCTATGTATCTGTAACATAATCGGTCCATAAAAGGCCGATGTCTGTGTGACGACTTAAACTTTATTTTTCCGTTGTAGTACACGACCGCGCTTGTCTTCCTCTACATGTGCCTCTTCATCTACCTGGCACAAGCGATCGTATCCGTCTGGTTGTCCGCCATCGGGTGCAGCGTCTCGTGCTGCGGAAGTCACAGCACGGTAAATAGAACATCTACTAATCTAATTAATTAATTCGTATTCTCATGTGAAGTGGTATTCATAATTGCGTTAACCGTAACCTGTTAGCCAGTTACCTCCCCCCTGTTTCGTCTACGTTCCCTGAATGCTATCATCCCTATTTCAGTGTTACTTCCTGTTGAACACCAACATCATCCGATTTAAAAATAATTATATATGATGGAAACATCAATTGCAATTGCACAACCAACATTCTTCGTGTTTTAATATATCATTGATATTGCGTCCTTTTATGAGTTTTGTTTAAACATTACATCAAATCATCCACATCTGTAATCGCTTATTGTCTAAATCGGTCGTGATCAGCGTTCCTTCCTAAACGAACTGTTGGTGAAACCACGAATTGTGATTGTTAATAGTGTGTTTTTATACACGTACGTGGCAACACATTCTTTGATAATATGTAACTTGAAATGTGGCTAAATACACTTTGAGTCCATTTTGCCAGCAGGTTAACCAGCCAGTCGCGATGACCGCGCCAGCGATGGCTCCGATGCATGTCGTACAACCGATGCAGCAAGCTCCGTACGTCGTCCAAGGAGCGTACCCGGCGTCTCAGCCACAGGGGGCGTACCAGATGAATCAGCAGCAGGGACCGGGACCCATGTTGGCTGATGCAAAGCCTCCATTGTAAAGACGATCTAGCATGGATTGTTGGTAAGTTTTGTCAGTCAATATTGCTGTTATCCAGATAGACTGTAGCACTGGCTAACATACTACCAGCTAGACGAAAAACTTATATTTACAAAACAAGTGTTTGAAATCCGGCGAATTCGCATAGTGAGACATTTTTATCCGGATATTCCTTTGCGTTTTGTGATGGTCAACATGATAACGTTGACACCGTTATACTTGTACACTTTGTGGGGCGCGGTGGCGCAGCGGTTGGAACGTCGGACTCTCAAATCAAGTTCTAATCATCTTGCTGTCATTTCGAAGCTTTGGCAATGTCGTTCATGCCACGTTGCCATAGTTCACTCAGCTGTATAAATAAGTACCTGGCTACAGACAGATATGGCTATCTGAACGAATAGTCTTCGTGCAGTAATTGCAGCGTGACTGAATGCTTCCAAGAGAAGTCGAAATGGCGTTGGGATGAATAGGTCTGCTAGGGAGTGAAATACAAAGCGCTTTGTCCCAATGACTGCCTACCGCACTATATAAGAACAAACCTTTTAACAACTTGTAGATTTATTGACTTAGAATCCATATGAATTGCATTTACTATGAAACATCCATGACACATCCGTACATGAATTTACTGCACTCTTATTTTTATCCCACACTCCCCGACAGAGGCTCCAGTCAGCCTATCACCATTTCCACAATTTTATTATACATTTTAAGTGAACAGTTGCAATGTAAAGAAATGGTTGGCTGGGCAACGTCATTGTTGTTTATAACTAATTATGTAAAGTAACTAAACAGTTTCAAACAAAAACGAACGTAATTGTGTTTCTAGACACATTTTCCATACAGACAATATCAACAATAATTATTTCATGCAAATGAAACTTGGAGATTTCTTGACAATTTTAATTACGAGTTTACCAAATTAAATAAAGATGTGCAGAATCTACAAATCAAATGTAAATTGTTAATGATCGTTAGTTCGCTTTTATCCGTGAATGTATATCTGCAGTTTTTTTCGATAATGTGATAATATACTCAAACCCCCGCCAGAGGCGCCACTCGCGTTTTCACCGCTGCCACAACTTACATTAGTTTGATGTGCAGATTCTGCACATTTTTATTTCATTTGGTAAATTCCTGTTGTTTTTCAAGAAATCTCTGTTTCAATTGCATACAATTGTGGATAGTGTCTGTATTGCAAATGTGTCTAGGAACACAACCATATTCGTCTTTGTTTGAAACTGTGTTACGTTAATCAAGTGCTAATGACGCAGCAAGTCATGTACATCAATGACTTTGCCCAGCCAACCCTTTCTTTATACCACTGCGCAACTTTTCATATTGAATTTCTAATTAAGTTGTGGCAGTGGTGGTTATATGCTGAGTGTTTCCGTTGTTGGAGAGTGAGTAATATAGTGTGTTTTTCTTGCCCAAACAGCTGAACCGTCGAAATACGAAGAGGCGATGTAATGGCACCTACGAATATTCTAGCATTCTACCAGACTGCATACTCAAGATGGGGCTGATCAATGGTCGATACAACATGTTTCTAGTAGTCTACATTGGTTGCTCTATGTCTCTCGAAAGGTGACACCAGCGACTACGCTTCTAAAAGCAATAACGTGTAGACAATATTATTAAAGTTAATCGTTTGTGAAGGTAGCCCATTTTTAGACGTGATTTAGGCTTTTTAGATATATGTAGGTTTGTTTAGCTAACATGTTCTGCTTCAACACAAGTTTTAAAATTACAAGAACTCAATGCATTACTTTTTTACCTTAACATAATCTAACTAATCCTATATTATTTTCTAAAGGTTACTTGTTACTTGAATCATACTACAAAACAATCTTACTACGTTGTTTCGATATGGACCTTAAAACGTTCTTCACATAATGTGGATGGTTTATTAAAAAGTGTGTCATTCAGCAATAACCTTCAACACCAGACAATTATTATTCAATGTTTTCATTTGAGAGGATACTCCGTATGTGGATATGATTCCTCTTTTGTTAATAACGATTATTTTATTACACTTTTGAAACATGATTTATGTTTTTAAGTACAACGAAATGTTGCTTGGCGTTGTTTAATTAGCATGTTGATGTGTCATTCTGCCTACACACCACTGTTAGACTTAGAAGTACTTAATACTCTATGTTTTACCCTAAACATCATTTGACAAATCCTACCTTATGTTCCAATGGTAAATTTATTTAATCATACCGCAAAACAGTGGTACTACATTTCTCGATATGGATTGTAAAACGCTTTTTACATAACGTGCATGTTAATGTTGTATATATTCAAGTTTTATTAAAAGGTGTCATTCAGCAATACTTTGTTTGTCCCACTGTCTTCTATTGAAATGATAGCTTTGGATATGGTTTTGTTTTCCCGCATTATTGCTTAAGTAAATGACATCCCTGTTGGTGGCACAGTTCAGCAATGTGACCTTTTGTAATATTTGAAGTTTCCCTCCTGAATTCTATTTTTACGCTCGTCTCGTGCCAGAGTCATTTAGTGCACCTAATACCCACTATGACATGCTCGGTCGTGTGCAAATTGCTTATTTAGTTTAGGTTCTACTGTGGCGCAACATTTTTCACTATTGTGGCGCTACATTTTTCACCGCCACTGCAAAACACCGGCTCTGGCACAGCAGTTGAGCACTGCCAGATTCGTCTGGTATGCAAGGCTGTGGTATTAGATGGCATCCTAGGAGATGTTTGAGGATCGTCTTCTTATTCACATTCGGTAGGATCAATTTGATTGTATCCCTACTATACTTCTGCACCAGGTCCTGCGGCGTCCAGCACTAGTCCTGAGGCGGTTGAGACACTGACAGGTTGGTTGGCCATGTATCATCGGCTGGCGGTGAGACAAGACTCACCTTTTATCGGGAATCCTCATGGTCATGTTACAACTTGTGGGGTCTTTGTTGCTAGTACTTTGACCAAGCATCTATTCTTAACCTGTTTCGGATACCATCCAGGGGCTTCACAGGATGCAATAAGTTCTCCCTGGACTGGTATCGTGGTGTCATGGCTCATGCTGGAATATTGGGTGGCGGGGCCACATTCGACGTGTGGAACGGCTCCAATCATGACAGGCACATTTAGCTGCGGAACAACACAACTGCAAGGGCAGTACGTCACTTTTGCAGGCTTGGTAGTGTACGTCACTATTGCAGGCTTGGTAGTTTTGTGCCCTTACGTCAGAAACCATGCGGCAGAAATACTTTCGGCCTTTGCATTTTTCAGAAATACCTTGTTTCTAACAATATAGTCATATATGTATGTTTTAATTAATTAATCTTACTATCAGGAGTTATGTCCCTGTATCCCTATTACAACCCCTCCCCTATCAAGCAACACTGTACCATCTGACTTACCTTTCACAAAGTCCACAGAAGCAGACATGTATTATCAGCTTAATAGCAGCAAATGCCCGCGAAGGGCAACGAATGCGGAGAAAGAACGTCAACGATAGTGTCCCCAAAAATATCTTCACCCAGCACCACAGATGCAGATCCGACCTACAAGAATTTCACAAGGAACATGGCGGAAAAATTTTACCTAGTTTGGGAAGATAGCCTTACTACAAGAGAGCCTTCATGCCACACAGGCTTCATGGCTGACAGCCTTCATGTAAGAAGCCCTCATGCCAGATAGCCTTCCTGCCAGAGGACCTTCATGCCAGAGTCCTTCATGTCATGTAGCCTTCATGCAAAGGAGCCTTCATGCAAGGAAGCCTTCCTGCCAGATAGCCTTCATGCCAAATAAACTTCATGCCATGGAACCTTCAGAGCCTTCCTCTCGGGGAGCTATCCTGTCAGATAATATTCCAGCCAGAAAGCCTTCCTGCCAATGAGCCTTCGTGTAAGATAGTATTTCAGTCCAGAGACCCTTCGTACCAAAGGAAGTCACTACCTTCTCCAAAACACCAGGATCATGCCATGACGCTGGTCCGAATAGCAAGCTTATGCGGTTGCAAACGATTGCCTAACATTGCTTTATACTAATTACTTTTACTAATATCAGTCCCATGATATTTGATGACATGCCGACATTGATGACGTGAACGTCTTAGCCGAGCAGGTCCCACTCGTGTCGTAGTTCTGGCTAGAATCGCACAATGAATCACGAGAAACGAAGGATCAGTTCTCAAACTTGCCTTCGTGCTCGCTACGCTGATCATCTGCCACGTGACATCGTGGAATAACTCGACAAATGCCACTCAAATAATGCCGTCCGCAGGGCAATCGTCGCCACCGCCTACTTGGATGAATCTTCGAAACGTCGTTGTAGAAGTATGTCAAATCAGTTGTGTGCCTGGATTAACATACGCGATATCTGGACAAAATGGAGAATGCAAACATACTTTAAGAGCACAAGAGCAGCGAACACATTTCCAGAACACAAATTCATGGCTATTGACGTACACTCTCAGTGAAGGACTTGACATGATCATTAACTGGATGAAGATGTGGATGACCATAATCAGTATGCAACAAGGACTTCGGTCTGACTTAAATAATTTAACACCAACGCTGATCAGGCTGTTCAACGTTTCTAAATAAAAGCGTTAATCCAACCAACAATCGTCTACTACAAATGATCGTCTACTACAAATGATCGTCTACTCCTCCAGTTCCACTTGGGGAAGACGAAATGCAAAGTTGAAACCGGGACAAGATTAATGCCTTTGGAAGCTTACAAACTCAAACTGGGTAACAAACCAAATAACATTTTAGGCCATCGCGCTCGCACTTTGCTCAACGTCAACAAAATATGAATGTCCGGTACAGGAAAGTTTGGTTTATGCCATATATATATATGTGGTGTATAATATGTGGTGAATAATAGCTTCTTCCAGTCTGTACAACTTTACATTTCCAACCCGCAACGTTCGTCCACCTGAAGTCATTCAGGTTTTTCATAGCAACGAAATAATCACTTGCTATATCTCTGACAGTAACGTGACTCCACATGTGACTTGCAAATCCCAGATACTCAACATAGGCGACGGTTTGCCCATCAACCGCTGAATCTCTTCCACTTGACTGCGGGACTGGTTGATCACAAGTGGACCATCTGGAGATGCTTGCACTGCATATGAACAGTAATGCAACTGCGGTGAAACGGGGTGTATTTGTCTGTCTGTTACGGGTGGAGCCACGAGCCGGATGGAACAATATGGAGGACCTCGTCAAAGCAGATTGGGAAGCATCGTGCAACGTCGTGTAACAAAGTAACCACAATTCAAAGCTACAAGCTATCATTCCGCTTACGCCAGTTCACTGTAACGCTGCCTCAGTGTCTGCACTGACAGATTTCAACGGACCGTGACTTGAACTCTGACTAAGCAGTTGAACCTAGTTATGTGTTGGCCCTGTGTTATTAATAGTACAGTCATAGTCGGGGTCGAGGTGAATCTGCAAGGTAACTACTTGGGTCAATCCAAGTGAGTATAACTTCACCAGTACTGCACCCACCGGACACATTACGATCTTTCGATAGCTGGTTCAAAGGACGTTTATAGCGTCATGTCGTCGCTCGAACCAAATCGCCGACGTTTCGGCTGTAGTCTGTTTTCGACTGAGCTTACATACAATTGCATGTACTTCCTCACTTACAAAGAGGACCTATTTATAGGGCGCCGTGCTATGGTTTCTCGGTCTGGCATTTAAATGGTACCGAGTAAATCGAACTGATGTTACCCCTCATTAATTAGTGAGTGAATAAGGAAGCTTAATTTGGGGTTTGTATTGCGATATGTATGCTAGACATGATTATAATGTGGGATTGTGAATACTGACACGTTTGATATTCGGGTGCATGCAACAATTGCAGTTATGCTTATAAGAGTATATTGTATGTCTGTCCACGTGCAAAACGTCCCTGTTCTGACTCCCGATACGCAGGATTTATAGTGTGACCCTAAGAAGAACGCGAGAGCCAAGCTTCGTGCTGCGTAATCGCTGTTTATACTGTGTAGTTGACTCATGCATAACGACTTTCCCTCGGGCATCGTTGCTAGCAAGGCAGTAGCGATAAGTACCTGATCTTTGAAAGAGGTACCTATTTTTAGCCATATCATACTTGGTAAATAAAACAGTTGCCTGCTCCACTATATATTTATTCGGTCCGTGACATCCCGCCAACGTCACGTCGAGACAAAGGTAATGCAGTCAATAAAGTTAATAAACATTTTTTTTAATAGCTCAAGTTAAGCTTTAGTGAGGAGGAGGATCAGAATGACAATGATTTTGAAAATTTGGTAAACACAAATAATACTAATTTTTTAAATAGTTTACAGGTGGAGAATAAGTAATAATATACATCAATTAAAAAATTTATAAAGCGTGTGGTTTGGACCTAATTCTAAACGAGTTTTTGAAACATTCTGGGGGTTTTATGATCTGTGTATAAGTTAAATTGTTTAATATCATAACATCTGGAAATATCCCTAAACATTGGGCCATGGATATGTTTATTCATAAAAATATGGGTCCTGTAATCGACATAGACAACTACAAAGGAATCACACGGCCCAGTTGTTTTTGTTGATTATTCACCTCTGTTTTGAATAATATACTTACTGATGAATTGGGAATAATTGGGGAGGATTAAGCTGGATTTCGGCATGAATATTCCACAATGGATAATATATTTGTCTTGAAAAAAGTATTGATATATATTTAAACAAAAGAAGGCGCTTATGCTGTTCCTTTGTAGAAAAGAAAAGTTGTTGACACTTTAGACAAAACATTCTATGTTAAAAATTATTATCAAATGATATTGATGGTAACATTTTCACTGTTATATTTCCTTTACATAATGAAGCTAAATCAAGTATAATGAATACATGTACAAAGCACCTGTCACCTTTCTTCCCGTGCAATATTGGGGTTCGACAAGGCAAAACGTTAACACCAATAATGTTTGCAATATTGTTTTAAATCTCGAAATACATCTGGCAAATGCAAATGGGGAGTTAACCAACATTTATAGTCTAATAAAGCGTATATATATATATATATATATATATATATATATATCCTACTGTCGATATGGTCTCCATGCTTGTATACAATATTCTAAATAAGGTCTAACTATTGCTTTACACATAGGTATACTAAGCTTTTTTCCTTGTATGTTATGTTTCTCCTAATCAACCCAAGAATTTTATAACCCTTTGAAGCTGCAATACCACACTGCTCTGAAACTTACATATCAGCTCTTGTTGTAATTTATAAGTCTTTTCTTTTACAGTAGTACCCAGAACAGTATCTCCCATTTTATAGTTTACACTCAAGTTCCCATGTTCTGTATGTAGGCATTTACAGTTCCCAAAATGTAACAACATCTGCCATTTCTCAAACCATTTCACTAGTGTGTCTAGATCGTTTTGTAAATGTTGTTTATCACCACCAGTGTTAACTTTTCAAAACACTTGTCATCCACAATTCTGAGTACGTTGCTTGTTATATTGTCGTCCAAGTCATTGATATATATATATATATATATATATTAAGAATAATAAAGGTCATAATACTGATCCTTGTGGTACCCCACTCAAAACAGATTTACAGTTTGAAACTTCTCCATCCACTACAACACGCCATCTCCTGTCAGTCAGCCATTGTTCTATCTAGTGGATGAGTGCGCATTTTCGCAATTACTTTGTCGCTGCTGACTACGCACAACTTAAATGTTTTGAACGTCTGATTTGGTATTCGGACGATTTGGTAAAAGCATGCAGTATCCAGTAAGGAATGTCTCGTAAGCCTGTAAGAGCATCAACTTTAAGAAAATCCGTAAGACTTATAAGTAAACCGCACTGGTATCAAGATATCAGTATTTTATTCGCAATGTCTCCGTGAGACCTGTTAGATGGAGCAATTATTTTGACTGAGAATTCTCAGGTCGGTCGCCGGAAATTGGTTGGCCCAATTTGTCGACATGTGTCTTTATATACGATAAAATAATGACATTTGACTGACGTATTCAATTACAAAATAGTTCAGATGATATTCTTAATGATTTCTTAATGACATAATTATAAATATCCATCAATGCCTTGTTACATCGTGTTGCCAATCAATATTGTGGTGACCTCCTGAATTTGTGACGTAACACTGGCAGTTATAGCAACGTGTAGAGACGTATTGCCTTGACTGTCGTAACTTTGGATGATCGAAGAAAAGACGCGTGACGTTGTGAACGATTGCACGTAATTGTTCGAGTAGCGTGGTCGGCAGATGTACGTAATTACTAGGTGAGCCCTTGGAAGTTTGGCCCCCGAATATACAAAGAATCTATGAGTAGCATAACACACAAACAGTGGTTTATAATAAGAGAGTGCACACAGTAACGACGATAAGTAAAACATTCACTATCTGTATTTTAATTGTGCGGTTCTCTGTCGCGTGTACATCACCAGTTATTCCGTGTCACCGACGCAGTCACTCCTCAATCGTCCCATCCTCCTACAATGTTACCATTAATGGTCTGGTACGCCGCTATTTAACACACATCACAACAGCTGGGAGTGTCTTAATATAACGCAAAGCATGTAATGTTGTATTCGAGCAATCAATTCTTGACACAACTTTGCGAGGTAAAGAACCGTTTTATATAAGACAAACGTAATAGGCCTATTTACTAAATAATATGGCGTAGTCATCTGGAGCAAATTGTATATTCTGACAATTATGTTTGTGTCACCAAGTGCAAGACTGTTGCAAGGGAGTTCTTGGTATTATGTTGGTTAAAAATACTACGAAATATAAACATATAATGACCTTTCTCCATGCTAAATTAATATATTTCCTTTTTTCATAATGCCTCGTCCGTTTGTAAACTCGAGCTCATAATATAGGACAGCTGGAGTGGTCAGTGAAGCGTATAATTATATCCTTTACTCAAAAAAATGTCCAGTGGTGCTTAATGCTAAACTATAACATGTAACGTTATGTTAACCCAACAAGGGGCTGTACGAAGTAAATGAACTGAACAATGAAAAACATGCATCACTTTCACAATTTGGTTTCTACACGTGGACACTGTTTTTGTATGTATTACTAATATGCTATTCCCCTATTGTTCCTTTATGTTATTACAGTAGGATTTTGCTCTGCTCTGTATTTATTGTAAATCATTACAATAAATTTTATGTGTGTTGATCAGAGAATATATTGATATTTATAGAGGCGCGAGTAAATTGTTACATCGATTATATAGCCAGGTTGTATTTGTTTACATCACATTTATTATTTGTTTACATCAAATTTATTATATTGTTTTACAAGAAATATATCCATTATTACTAAACAAAAAAAACACACGAACAGCTCGGACATAAAAGCTGAAACATCAAAGCTAGGCAACTACGGCGTTGTGACTCTTTGAGTCGCCACAGCGTTCAAAGAATGTGTCAATTACATATCAGCACCTCAAAGTGTGCGTTAATTACTCTGGCACGGTCGCGGCCAAAAGATCGATGCTAAAGGTCGCATCGATAGTCACGGTCAACTAATTGCAGGGACAGCCGAGCGAGACCTGGCGTCCTGGGTACATTGACCCTTTCCCTCCAGGTGGCTGTTGATGTTGATCCATCGTAACCTGGGCCTCCCTCTCGGACTCTTTCCCTCCAGGTGGCTGTTGATGTTGATCCATCGTAACATGGGCCTCCCTCTCGGACTCTTTCCCTCCAGGTGGCTGCTGATGTTGATCCATCGTAACCTGGGCCTCCCTCTCGGACTCTTTCCCTCCAGGTGGCTGCTGATGTTGATCCATCGTAACCTGGACTTCCCTCTCGGACTTTTTCCCTCCAGGTGGCTGCTGATGTTGATCCATCGTAACCTGGGCCTCCCTCTCGGACGCTTTCCCTCCAGGTGGCTGTTGATGTTGATCCATCGTAACCTGGGCCTCCCTCTCGGACTCTTTCCCTCCAGGTGGCTGCTGATGTTGATCCATTGTAACCTGGGCCTCCCTCTCGGACTCTTTCCCTCCAGGTGGCTGTAGATGTTGATCCATCGTAACCTGGGCCTCCCTCTCGGACCCTTTCCCTCCAGGTGGCTGCTGATGTTGATCCATTGTAACCTGGGCCTCCTCTCGGACTCTTTCCCTCCAGGTGGCTGTTGATGTTGATCCATCGTAACCTGGGCCTCCCTCTCGGACTCTTTCCCTCCAGGTGGCTGCTGATGTTGATCCATTGTAACCTGGGCCTCCCTCTCGGACTCTTTCCCTCCAGGTGGCTGTTGATGTTGATCCATCGTAACCTGAGCCTCCCTCTCGGACTCTTTCCCTCCAGGTGGCTGCTGATGTTGATCCATCGTAACCTGGGCCTCCCTCTCGGACTCTTTCCCTCCAGGTGGCTGCTGATGTTGATCCATCGTAACCTGGGCCTCCCTCTCGGACTCTTTCCCTCCAGGTGGCTGCTGATGTTGATCCATCGTAACCTGGGCCTTCCTCTCGGACTCTTTCCCTCCAGGTGGCTGCTGATGTTGATCCATCGTAACCTGAGCCTCCCTCTCGGACTCTTTCCCTCCAGGTGGCTGCTGATGTTGATCCATCGTAACCTGGGCCTCCCTCTCGGACTCTTTCCCTCCAGGTGGCTGCTGATGTTGATCCATCGTAACCTGGGCCTCCCTCTCGGACTCTTTCCCTCCAGGTGGCTGCTGATGTTGATCCATCGTAACCTGGGCCTCCCTCTCGGACTCTTTCCCTCCAGGTGGCTGCTGATGTTGATCCATCGTAACCTGGACTTCCCTCTCGGACTTTTTCCCTCCAGGTGGCTGCTGATGTTGATCCATCGTAACCTGGGCCTCCCTCTCGGACTCTTTCTCTCCAGGTGGCTGCTGATATTGATCCATCGTAATCTGGGCCTTCCTCTCGGTCTCTTTCCCGTCAACGTCCTCTTGGGGTTATTTGTACAACATAATCATCTACTCTCTTCATCACATGAATATCTCAATTGGTCTTGATCACTTCTGCAATTAGGATGATCTTGCTCTCCATGTAGAGGAGATCACGTCGCTGTCAGTCCCATTTGGTGAAACCATGTGTCATTCGCATGGCTTTTATGTATGCTGCGGTGATTCGACTTTCAAGTGAGCACCAACTATCATCTAACTTAGTTCATAATAATCCGGTTCGGTTGCAGCTTGCTTCGGGTCAACACGACGGTTAATCTCATTGATGTACTCAGGTGCAGCTTTCGACGGTTCCAGGTAATCTGAATCAACCCTGACCTGGTTCTGATGAGTCTGACCAGCTAAACGCCTTTGTACTTTGTCGCTGCCAGGTCTGGTCATGAGGGTGTAGTCTGGACCAGCGTCGGACGGGACTACCGCCATAGGTCGTTCGTAAGCTGGCTGAAGCTCTGTCGCTTGGTTGTATATAAATAATGTAAGTATGCTGATAAAATGTAATATGATAAAATGGATGTACTAATAAAGCTGTGGTAAGGACAAATGCACAGTATTAAGCGCACCGCGAATACTTTTATAGACGTTCATCTACTTCTTCAACGGTTGTCTTGAATACGTCAATTCCTTTAGAATATGCTTTTATAAAGCAATGTCTAGTAAATGGAAAGCCTAACGTATACATTGTGTTGCTGGTGCTATAGGGACTTTTATAGACGTTCATCTACTTCTTCAACGGTTGTCTTGAATACGTCAATTCCTTTAGAATATGCTTTTATAAAGCAATGTCTAGTAAATGGAAAGCCTAACGTATACATTGTGTTGCTGGTGCTATAGGGACTTTTATAGACGTTCATCTACTTCTTCAACGGTTGTCTTGAATACGTCAATTCCTTTAGAATATGCTTTTATAAAGCAATGTCTAGTAAATGGAAAGCCTAACGCATACATTGTGTTGCTGGTGCTATAGGGACTTTTATAGACGTTCATCTACTTCTTCAAAGGTTGTCTTGAATACGTCAATTCCTTTAGAATATGCTTTTATAAAGCAATGTCTAGTAAATGGAAAGCCTAACGTATACATTGTGTTGCTGGTGCTATAGGGACTTTTATAGACGTTCATCTACTTCTTCAACGGTTGTCTTGAATACGTCAATTCCTTTAGAATATGCTTTTATAAAGCAATGTCTAGTAAATGGAAAGCCTAACGCATACATTGTGTTGCTGGTGCTATAGGGACTTTTATAGACGTTCATCTACTTCTTCAACGGTTGTCTTGAATACGTCAATTCCTTTAGAATATGCTTTTATAAAGCAATGTCTAGTAAATGGAAAGCCTAACGTATACATTGTGTTGCTGGTGCTATAGGGACTTTTATAGACGTTCATCTACTTCTTCAACGGTTGTCTTGAATACGTCAATTCCTTTAGAATATGCTTTTATAAAGCAATGTCTAGTAAATGGAAAGCCTAACGCATACATTGTGTTGCTGGTGCTATAGGGACTTTTATAGACGTTCATCTACTTCTTCAACGGTTGTCTTGAATACGTCAATTCCTTTAGAATATGCTTTTATAAAGCAATGTCTAGTAAATGGAAAGCCTAACGCATACATTGTGTTGCTGGTGCTATAGGGACTTTTTCCCGAGCCTTGCACGTAAGAGGGACTTCGGGATAAGCGACCTATTTAACGAACTTACAAGTCTTTTGCTTGAGTTAACGGATGTTTTTATCTACTTCTCTGTAGTTGTCATGCTATCAATACAATCTTTGTTAATAAAAACGATAACTGTTTGCATATGCTTCATGAATAAAACTCATGCATTAGTTTGGTAGCACAAAGTCACACAAAGCACGTATAATTGCTAAATGGGCTAAACATTTGCTGTTAATTGCAAACACGTCTGTGGACAACAGATTATCTCTATATATCCCCTTTGTGCAACTATGAAATGACGGGGCCGTGCGATAGGCCTAATATGTGTATCATTAACGCATTCCTTGTTGAAACGTCGAAGCAATGGTTATTTAATAACATTAGCTACGAACAGCATAATTACTAACAAGCATAATAAACTACTGTAAATAATTAACGAGCTTGGACTGCAAACACAAGGTAAATGAGGTTGGTGTAAAAAGGTATTGATTCTGGCAACATCCTTGACATCCTTGACATCATTGACATGCTTGACATTCTTGACATCTTTGACATCCTTGACATCCTTGACATCCTTGACATCATTGACATCCTTGACATCCTTGACATCCTTGACACCCTTGACATCCTTGACATCCTTGACATCATTGACATCATTGACATCATTGACATCCTTGCATGACATCCTTGACATCCTTGACATCATTGATATCCTTGACATCCTTGACATCATTGACATTCTTGACATCCTTGACACCCTTGACACCCTTGACATTCTTGACAACCTTGACATCCTTGACATCATTGACATCATTGACATCCTTGACATCATTGATATCCTTGACATCCTTGACATCCTTGACATCATTGACATCCTTGACATCATTGATATCCTTGACACCCTTGACATCATTGACATCATTGACATCCTTGACATCCTTGACACCCTTGACATCATTGACATCCTTGACATCATTGACATCCTTGACATCATTGATATCCTTGACACCCTTGACATCATTGACATAATTGACATCCTTGACATCATTGACATCCTTGACATCATTGACATCCTTGACATCATTGATATCCTTGACACCCTTGACATCCTTTACATCATTGACATCCTTGATATCCTTGACACCCTTGACATCCTTTACATCATTGACATCCTTGACATCATTGACACCCTTGACATCCTTGACATCATTGACATCCTTGACATCCTTGACATCGTTGACATCCTTGACATCCTTGACACCCTTGACATCCTTGACATCATTGACATCCTTGACATCATTGACACCCTTGACATCCTTGACATCATTGACATCCTTGACATCCTTGACACCCTTGACATCATTGACATCCTTGACATCATTGACATCATTGACATCCTTGACATCATTGATATCCTTGACACCCTTGACATCATTGACATAATTGACTTCCTTGACATCATTGACATCCTTGACATCATTGACATCCTTGACATCATTGATATCCTTGACACCCTTGACATCCTTGACATCATTGACATCCTTGACATCCTTGACATTCTTGACACCCTTGACATCCTTGACATCATTGACATCCTTGACATCATTGACACCCTTGACATCCTTGACATCATTGACATCCTTGACATCCTTGACATCCTTGACACCCTTGACATCCTTGACATCGTTGACATCCTTGACATCCTTGACACCCTTGACATCCTTGACATCATTGACATCCTTGACATCATTGACACCCTTGACATCCTTGACATCATTGACATCCTGACATCATTGACACCCTTGACATCATTGACATCATTGACATCCTTGACATCCTTCCCACCACCAAACATTCCATAATCATCAACCTTCACACAAAGCCTGGCATGAGTGATCTGATCATGAAGCTGTGACGTTTGACATTAATCTAAATCGAATTCGTAAAAGAAAATCACTGGCAAAATTAGTCAAATACAAATCCGCGGATTGGGACAAACTACAGACGATATAACTCAATTAATCTCGATTCGCAACACCAATCCAAAATACCACGTCCCCTGAATACCGCGTGAATGATAAAGAACGCAAAGAAGTCGAAGCAAAAGACAAAGTACAGTTCACTATATAGCCACTGGGAACACATTAAGACATTTCGAAAACATAGTATAGAGCATTAGCAAAACTTTACAAAAGCTATACAAATAACTATTTTGGGGATATCCTAAACACAAATACAAAACGATGTTGATCACTCATAAAGGCAAACGAACGAGAACACATCGGCATTATTATCCTTCGACTAAACGTAAGACCTATGACAAACAATCGCACCAAAGCAGACACCATCAACAAACAATTTAGTTTTGTATTCAACCAATAAAACTACCCCGAATCTCATACAACTCCCCCACTTACCCCCAACATATCCCTTCTCGACATTGGCATGGATGGAGTAACTAAACAAATGAAAAACCTCAACCTCAACAAAAATACAGGCTCAGCTGAACACCCCGCCATAGTTCTTATGAATTAATTTAGGCTATATTCAACACAAACAAACAATGCAGAAAATTACAATTAAGTTAGTAATATCATATCACAAAGATGTAAAGTGTAGAGCAAATAGCCTCCTTCCTTACATACGTCCTCCGGCAGTCATACAACATCCCCAGTGATTGGTTTCAAGCATTTATGTTTAGTAATTTATATATCACCAAATATATGCAATGATATTCGTAGCTACTGTACCTAATAAAAACTACAAACATTAGTAAATCCAATACACAAAAAAGAACTTCAAACTACATACCCATATCACTAATATGCACCCTCTATAAAATCACGTAGCGCATCATCTAAGCAATAAATGGACTGTTTGTGCACCTGCAAAGACATAACATTATCCTCCATTTGAAAAATGGATTGCAGTCTGCACTGATCAATGAGTCTGAATTCACTGTGCCGCGTCATAGACGCTTCTGTCGTGACACATATGGGTGAGAGATAGCGTACGCAGCAATTTACAGATAAGTTGCTCACACACACAAGTTACACCTCCTTCAAGGGAAAGTTTACTTCCCTTGGTATTGACGCCACGTATAAGATGGGCTACGGTTATTAGTTTGATGCAATTATCCTTGACTTTTCCAAACCCTTTGAAAAACGCCCCTCACAATCTCCTATTTTAGTGTTTACATCCCAGTGTCCTCTGTCCCGTGTGTAGGCATTTACATTTCCCAGAATTGAATAACATCTGGTATTTTTCAGACAATTTGTCTAGATCGTTTTGCAAACGTTGTTTTATCAATATTAACCTTTTCTAATAACACTTGTGTCTTCCGCAAATGTCAGTACCTTGCTAGTTATAATATCGCCTATGTCATTGATATACATTAAGAACAGTAAAGGTCCTAATACTGATCCTTGTGGTACTTCACTCAAAACTGATTTCCAGTTTGAAACCTACTCTATTACAACACGCTGGCATCTGTCAATCAGCCATTTTTCTATCCAGTTGATTATGCCATCCCCAATACCACGGGCTTTTAATTTACGTACTAGTTGTACATATGGCACTTTGTCGACAGTTTTCTAAAAACCTGAATAGCTAATGGAGCCCGATCATTTATCACATATGTTACATATTGTGTTTCTGGGACATATATTCTTCTTGTTCTACATAAATTATATAAATCTCCCATACGCCATTTTGCTGATGACAGAATTATATATCACAAAAACAACTTAATTAATTATTAAAACCGAGATCTGGTCCAATTCTAGATAACGTCAGATTAATACAAATGGGATGTAATGTATCTAAGTGTATCTACCTACCAATTACAAACAACAATAACGTCAGATTAATACAAATGGGATGTAATGTATCTAAGTGTATCTACCTACCAATTACAAACAACAATAACGTCAGATTAATACAAATGGGATGTAATGTATCTAAGTGTATCTACCTACCAATTACAAACATAAAAAACACCCGGCATACACCTGTATTCACGCTTTGGTCAGACCCTTTCTTAGGTATCCAACCGTTCATATGTTGCCGTGAAATTAGATTCCATGTTAACCCGAAATTAACCAGGTCAAATCATCTTTATGAAATAGTATCTAAGACGTCAGTCTTAGACATGATTAAAATAAACACAGGCTTATGTAAACCCGCACTTAACGAAACAGTCTGCAACGTGCTGAGTCAGCCAATACTCGAGTACTCTTCATCCATGTGGAATCCCCCCCCTCCACTAGCACACAAATTAACCATCTTGAATAAGTTCAACACTGTGCAGTCAGATTTGTTGAATTGACCTCAGGCGAAAAACAATTTTAAACAACATTAATGAGAACTAAGTACTTACTAAATTACTTCGATGTATTCCGAATTCGCAGTGTCATACAACTGTGTGAACTGTCGTTGCCATTGTAGGTAGATGGTCCGCATGATCGAGTGCTGGTGTAACGTAAACATCTAGTTTATTCCTACGAAATTTGGATCTATCTTGGCTGCGTTCGGGTCACCCAGACGTATTTCTCTGAATATTCTGGTCGGATACGCGTGAGAACCAGCTGTTATCTAACTTAGTTCATAATAGTCCGGTTCATTTGTAGCCTGGTTCAGGCCAGCACGACGGGCGGGAATATTAGCGTACGTCGGTGCATCACTGTGTAAGATATATGCCTCCCTCTTCTTGTCTTCTTCGGGGCCGCACGCAATGGTCCAGGAGGCATTTCTCACAACGAAGGATATTTTGATTGTCCGTCGTTTTTGCGCTCGCCAGGTCGAGATTTATAACTGAATTTGTACTCACTCGATCAATGAGTACATGGAGTACTACAGAAGTGTAGTCAACGCATTGTTCTCCAGGTTCGAAACGATTTTAATCTTGTACAGCAGACGGCTACGTACATAGTAGCAATATAATCACTCACGATGACAAATTAAAAATAACAGTGAAGACATCTATCACTGTAAACCGTAAAGAAAAGTAGTGAATGTAAACATCACTCAAAACGTATACAGATTCTTAAAATCTAGAAGATTTGACAATAAAATTCTGGCCGGAAATTTTGAATACTAATGCTAAAGCAGGTATTGCCCGCCAGGACCACCCTTACTGAAAATTTGGATGCCTAAAATTCAGCATGATTACATGAATTTAAAATAGTCTTGCCGCCCCCTTGTAAACGCTCCTCCGGGGTATTTATATTCCCAGTTTTCCAAAATCAGACGCCGTCACTAGAGGCGCTGTGGTTGCTTAAATACCCAATACGCTTTACTATTGGTCAACTTGTTAAATCCACCAACCCTCTCAACCACTGGACAATGACGTCTGCCAGTCTTCCTTTCCCAATTTTGCAAGTTAAACTTTTGAACTCTTGGAGCTGCTCCAAATCCAGGGTTCCCAGGGCTCCTTCTCGGTTCCCCAATTACGTTGACCCTCGGGTCAGAGCAATTTAGCAAATGTCAGGATTAAAGGGAAGGCTGAAGTGTCTAAACAGTACCATCAATCTTTGACACCATATGGATTGTGTCCATATCCACTTGGGTGGTTTAACTATAAACTTTTAGAAACCTGTTTTTCTATTGTTAATCTAGGCTTAACACATCGAATAAACTTCCAAATGACTTACTAAACATTAACGCATAAAAACTAATTAAAATCAAACTGGCCTATACTTTACATTCCTCCCACACTTTTTTTTGTTCAAAACAACATGTTGTTTTTAATACAACAATTAAAAAAAACTTAAAGGAAAGGTCAGTTTGATTTTGCTACCGTACGTCTAAACAACGACGTTGCTAGAATGCAATGAAAGAATACCTTCACTAAAACAGACAATATGTCTTTGACATACGAGAAAATATAAACGTTAGTACTTATACATATACCATACAATGTACCAAGAATACAGCATCGGAAGTCATGTGCATTTTACAAGGTACCGTAAAACAAACGTCGGTACATACAGGCATCATACAAAGTACTAGAATAAAACATCGATAATCACATGCATGTTACAATGCACCAGAAAATACATAGACACCGAACAAACGCAAATGATCATGTAGAATATATGTTCTACTCTATCCAGCACTGATACAAACGCCGATTAAACAAATCAATGTCCTTAGCATATAATCAAGTGCGTATCAATAATACACAGTTGTATCTAAAAGCTACATACACAATCATAAAATGATGCTTCACAATGTTAGGATAAATGCAAGAATACATCAACAATCCAAACAAATCACTTCATGTGCTACAATAAGTATGTTGATATCTTTAACAGCTAGCGGTTTCGACATGGTCTCTCACGTTACGACATGGATTCTCTGTCCATTTGTGACACAATTTCAGTGTCGACACAGTACTCTTATAAAGCATTCCAACCACCACGAACAAACACAATATAACAATTGTGCTGCCTAGTGCAACAACCCCCTAAGTCCATTGTTTTAATAATGGAGAAAAACGCAGTCAAAGTTTCATCAGTTATTTTCATAGTTACCATTCTTTGTAGCACAGTTCGTTTGTTATTTCAACTGACTAGCTGCTTAACTTGATCATCTCTGCAAATTATCATGGCTAATTAACGCTAATTAGCTGAATTAACGAACGGGGTAATTAGTGAAAATTTTTATTTTTTACGCACCACGTATTTTAAGACTCCGTTAAATGCCCCATGTAAGTTTGCACTGCAAATAGTTGCTGTTTTTCTGCTAATTAATGTAATTAAGCAAAAATTCATTAGGGAATAATTTCCCCACTCTGCAGTTATCCATATTAAGCAACAGGTATTGTTAGCGAAGTGCTGGTTTTGCTTCGATCGAATTTTGGATCGAAGCGAACGGCCGCTTTCACTTCACTTTCACTTCACTATTAGCTGTGTGTTCATTGGCTAAGAGCTCGCTGTGCCCTGCATATGACCCGCAGGGACTTGGGGGGTTGTTTACCTAGTAGCTATGGCATTATAGGGCACTCGGTGGAATGTGAATAACAGGACTTAGGCGCACAACTCCACATGTGTGATTATATATGCAGATAGTAGAGACACCTAGGGAGCAAATAAAAATGAAAACTAAAATTTCTCCAAATAAGGACTTAGGGGGTTGTTGCACTAGGCAGCACAATTGCTACAGTACATGATACATGTCCCGGATACGTTTACCACATTTAGAAAAGTACCATTGGAGACTAGCGAAAGTCAGAATACGCATTAATTCCTGTCTGTTTAAGCAAATCCTTTGTTAGAAAACCTAATTCTAAATATGCCTTTTGTGCTTCACTTGTAAACCAATAATATTCTCACGAAACTTCACTAGCTGATCATGGGTTTTAGCTAATTACTGAAAGCATTTGGTTTACCGAAGTTAATAAATACGCTTGTTTCGTCGGCTGTAGAGTCGCACTAACGTTGGCATTCACGAACGTCGATGTCGGTCGCTGGTCCAAACAATGTTTTTGACAATAAATCGAACATGTCGAGTAATCCTCGTTATACCGTGCACTGTATATCGGGATGGACATTTGTCTTTTTAATTTCAGCGATACGTATACTCTTAGACTCAACTGTCGCGTCTGCTACGTCGTGGATCGAGTCATGTCGCCAGTCACCAATTTGAAACGTTGTATTTTAAAGCGTAATCCCGGGATTTCGGTCGGCGTTGCTATCGTAATGATAACTACCCATGTCGCCATGTGATCTGATCACCGCCTGTTACAAGGAATCTGTTAAGTAGATAGGATTTATAAAACGTACGTCCATATGAACGTATTCAGTCGATTTTGCAATTGCCATCAGTGTGTGAAATGCACACAGAGTGCTATAGCTGCGCATTTCTGTCGCTTTATTTCAGTCTCAGTCGGCGGCGCTAAGTTGATAATGACTCACTGTCACTGTCGAATCTGTCCGCTGCTTCGCGAGCAGTCACAGACCGTGTCCTGGGGCGGAGCGATCTGTCCGTCGCGCGTCGGGTAAGCCTCGCAGACGACTTGCTGCCCATACTGACAGTAACGACAGACCGATGAACCTTTACACTGGCCCTAATCAAATTCGAGAAGGTCCCTCTGTGAAGCCTGGTCAGGTTACACGTAAACGACTTAAGCGACGTAAGCGAGAACGCAGCTTATCATCCAGCGATGGATATGTATGAAGCGCCATTCATGTCAGTGAAGCGCGCATGTGATTGGTTAGTCACCGCTCCGCGTCGCGCGGTTCGTGTCAGTGAAGCGCGCATGGGATTGGTCAACGGTCGCGACGGGCTTCCCTCACGGTCCCGAAATAGCTGTCCTGCGTTGCAGTGACGCCAGTGACTGTGGTCACCCCTATTTTTCTCGAGTTGTGCCTATGAGGGGGGTCACTCAATACATCGCCAGCTAGTACGTACATCATATCCTCCCGACAAAATCCACGTTTTATTTTCTGTATCCAACACACGTTAACGCATGCAAGTTATAATGCTATTAAGCTTACTGCTTTCATATTTCGTACTTTAAATAAGATAAATGTATATTTTATATAAGTGACGTTAGTAGCCTCTTAACTTGGCTAGCTGCGCAGATATAAATAGAACGTTGCCGGTGATCTCAGCCTGTTTGAGGGCATGCCGTTGGCCAGAAATAAGTGTCCGACAGTGAACTCGGCCTGTGCGGCAGTGATCTCGGCCTGTAATTTTCTGTAAAAACAGACGTTAGATAAAGCTTCTTCTTGTCTAGTCAGTGATCTCGGCCTGTTTGAGGGAGTGATGTAGGCCAGAAATAAGTGTTTGTAAAATAAAACGTTGTATTATGTGTTGTGATAATTGCTGTATACTCCAGTAATCGACTCAATAATGTACAATATTGCATCCCAACAATCACACTACGTATATGCAACGTTGTATGAAGGTAATGGTTTGGTAACGTCAGGAATTACGCTTTATTAATGTTGTGTCAACGTATTCTATCTACGTTGTGACAACTACGTTGTGCCAGTACGTAGCAAAGACGTAACAATATTACGTCGTGTCCACGTACTCCAACTACGTTGTGCCAGTACGTAGCAACGACGTAGCGACATTACTTATAATTATATTATCTTCCTACAATTTTTCTGACATTATTATGCCGTTTCCAGACATGATTGGCACCTTGTCACTACCTTTATAATACGTTTATACCACGTAAAATAAAAGGATTTCCTGACATTATCAAACTACCAATATTCTCGTATATGCAACGTCTTTTACTGGGATAATCCATTATAATTTTAGAGTCCGTCGTAAGGATATATGTTACATAGAAATAACGATCGTTACATGGGGCGGCTCGATTCAATACTGTCAGATATTTACAATTTTATGCATAGTTATAACAATATTTCTACAAAACTTGTCCATCAAATGAACTTTATTATGAAGAAGCGTTTTAAAATTTAAATGCGCCACCCATGGTAGTTTCATGTCACACGATTGACACTGGTATAATCGGCAACAGCGTGTTAATCGCTACGACATTCTGTGGACAAATTTGTGTCCAGACATGTGTCATATAACTGGTTCAGAACACGTAAATTCACATATTTCAACTGGTTTAAATCACCTGTTTACGCACGTGAATTCACGAAATTCTGTGGACAAATTTGTGTTCCGTAACTGGTTCATTTGACTGGGTGAATCCCTGCCTTGTGGGTTAACCATCTCGTGAGCGCAATGACAAATCTTAAAGTTAAATACCTAAACCGTAAGACGCAGTGTATGCCATGCTAGTGGATGTAATTGTGTCTGTAAGACGCAGTGTATGCCATGCTAGTGGATGTAACTGTCTCTGTAAGACGCAGTGTATGCCATGCTAGTGGATGTAACTGTAGTGTATGCCATGCTAGTGGATGTAACTGTCTCTGTAAGACGCAGTGTATGTAATGCTAGTGGAAGTAACTGTCTCTGTAAGACGCAGTGTATGCCATGCTAGTGGATGTAACTGTAGTGTATGCCATGCTAGTGGATGTAATTGTGTCTGTAAGACGCAGTGTATGCCATGCTAGTGGATGTGACTGTCTCTGTAAGACGCAGTGTATGCCATGCTAGTGGATGTAACTGTAGTGTATGCCATGCTAGTGGATGTAACTGTCTCTGTAAGACGCAGTGTATGCCATGCTAGTGGATGTAACTGTCTCTGTAAGACGCAGTGTATGCCATGCTAGTGGATGTAACTGTAGTGTATGCCATGCTAGTGGATGTAACTGTCTCTGTAAGACGCAGTGTATGCCATGCTAGTGGATGTAACTGTCTCTGTAAGACGCAGTGTATGTCATGCTAGTGGATGTAACTGTCTCTGTAAGACGCAGTGTATGCCATGCTAGTGGATGTAACTGTAGTGTATGCCATGCTAGTGGATTTAACTGTCTCTGTAAGACGCAGTGTATGCCATGCTAGTGGATGTAACTGTAGTGTATGCCATGCTAGTGGATGTAACTGTCTCTGTAAGACGCAGTGTATGCCATGCTAGTGGATGTAACTGTCTCTGTAAGACGCAGTGTATGTCATGCTAGTGGATGTAACTGTCTCTGTAAGACGCAGTGTATGCCATGCTAGTGGATGTAACTGTAGTGTATGCCATGCTAGTGGATGTAACTGTCTCTGTAAGACGCAGTGTATGTAATGCTAGTGGAAGTAACTGTCTCTGTAAGACGCAGTGTATGCCATGCTAGTGGATGTAACTGTAGTGTATGCCATGCTAGTGGATGTAATTGTGTCTGTAAGACGCAGTGTATGCCATGCTAGTGGATGTGACTGTCTCTGTAAGACGCAGTGTATGCCATGCTAGTGGATGTAACTGTAGTGTATGCCATGCTAGTGGATGTAACTGTCTCTGTAAGACGCAGTGTATGCCATGCTAGTGGATGTAACTGTCTCTGTAAGACGCAGTGTATGCCATGCTAGTGGATGTAACTGTAGTGTATGCCATGCTAGTGGATGTAACTGTCTCTGTAAGACGCAGTGTATGCCATGCTAGTGGATGTAACTGTCTCTGTAAGACGCAGTGTATGCCATGCTAGTGGATGTAACTGTAGTGTATGCCATGCTAGTGGATGTAATTGTGTCTGTAAGACGCAGTGTATGCCATGCTAGTGGATGTAACTGTCTCTGTAAGACGCAGTGTATGCCATGCTAGTGGATGTAACTGTAGTGTATGCCATGCTAGTGGATGTAACTGTCTCTGTAAGACGCAGTGTATGCCATGCTAGTGGATGTAACTGTCTCTGTAAGACGCAGTGTATGCCATGCTAGTGGATGTAACTGTAGTGTATGCCATGCTAGTGGATGTAACTGTCTCTGTAAGACGCAGTGTATGCCATGCTAGTGGATGTAACTGTCTCTGTAAGACGCAGTGTATGTCATGCTAGTGGATGTAACTGTCTCTGTAAGACGCAGTGTATGTCATGCTAGTGGATGTAACTGTCTCTGTAAGACGCAGTGTATGCCATGCTAGTGGATGTAACTGTCTCTGTAAGACGCAGTGTATGTCATGCTAGTGGATGTAACTGTCTCTGTAAGACGCAGTGTATGCCATGCTAGTGGATGTAACTGTAGTGTATGCCATGCTAGTGGATGTAACTGTCTCTGTAAGACGCAGTGTATGCCATGCTAGTGGATGTAACTGTCTCTGTAAGACGCAGTGTATGTCATGCTAGTGGATGTAACTGTCTCTGTAAGACGCAGTGTATGTCATGCTAGTGGATGTAACTGTCTCTGTAAGACGCAGTGTATGCCATGCTAGTGGATGTAACTGTAGTGTATGCCATGCTAGTGGATGTAACTGTAGTGTATGCCATGCTAGTGGATGTAACTGTCTCGGCCATACACGATGGCGGCCAGTGGTCGATTATTTGCTGCCCCGTACACAGCTGGCTTACCGCTCAAGTCTACAGGAAAATCATCAATCATGTGTCTATGTAGAGTAGTAGATATATTAGGTTACATTTTAAACAAGCCAGAATCAGCTATTTCCCACTCTCCTTGAAGTGGTATAATCATTAATAACCCTACGTGGCGACTGGGACAGGGTGTTGGATTATTCCGTAGGGACCAGTGCATTAAGGACAATTGGCTATACAGTGACGGAATGTTAAGGTCAAACAGTCAGTATTCACGTGAAATAGTCAACATGATTGAGCCTATTGTGTGTTGTAATTATGTTTATACGCATGAATACTATTATTAACTATTTACGAACATGTTTGTACTTGCACAGGTTACGGCAAGTCCTGCATGGCTCACTCCTGATTGTGGCCAGTCGTCTTCTTTTCTTTCTTCTAGTCTTTCTTTTTGACGTATTAAATGTAGCCGAACCTAGAAGTTTTCACGACAAGGCAAGGAAATACATCATTTATTTGGGACCCTGTATGAATCCAAGCATAAGGAGAAACAGAAATATTTGCCGTCCGACCCAATCTATATACCTGTTAAAATACTGGAAATATGTTTTTATTATATCAGTCTGAAGACATTGTGGGTGAAATAGTTTTTTTGCGCTCGAGTAATATAAGCCATATACGGTACTCGAATCTTATCGGCTGTGGGTCATTCGACGATAGCAGGACAAATTAGTGTCCCGGCACTTTCGTGTGGAATTTTTCGGTAAAGAAAACTGTTAAAATGATACTTCTTATGTGCTCTTCCTCCTTGTTCCCTGCTGTACATGGGTGAGAGTCAGGTAAAGTATTGTCGAGCCACTCTTTCTGTTCTTTCTTTCCATAGTTTTCTATCGGCCGCCCCATCTCTACATCTTTCATCCTCCCCCGATCTTTTCATGTCCCTCCTCACGCAGTCCTCCCATCTCACCTATGGCCTTCCCATTTTCCTGCGTCCTTGATATTTTTCCACCCCTGCTCTCTTTGCTAGTTTGCCTGCATCTATTCTTACCAAGTGGCCAGCCCATCTCATTCTGCTTCTCACCAATATTCCTGTTAGGCTGCATATTTTTTGCATCCCAACATCTTTCCTCAGGTCGTTCATCCTTCTTCTGTCCACCCTCTTTGTTCTCGTTATTCGACGAACCCAGTTATTCTCACACTCTTGCAGCTTCTGTTGTTGTTGTTCTGTCAACGCCACTGTCCCCAGACCATACAGGCATACTGGTGCAACACACGTTCTCAGGACTTTCAATTTCAACTTTTTGAAATTTTTCTGTCCAACTTGACTCCCTCTAACTTTCTCCAAGCATTCGCTCCCGCTTGTGTCCGACGTCGTACTTCTGCCGTTGAATGTCCATCCTCAGTAACCATTCCTCCAAGGTACACAATTAAGCCATCCACTTACTTGATTTCCTTGCCATCCAACCTGATGTTCAACTCCTCTCTCTGGTGTCCAACCCACATCACTTCTGTCTTCTCTAGGCTCATTCTCAGTCCGTGCTTTTCGAACACCCCCTTACATTCCTCCAACACTTCCTGTAGGTCTTGTTTGCTTTCTGCTATTATGGCCAGATCATCTGCATACATCATCTTCCTGAGAATATTCTTCGTGCTGATCTTCCTGCTGATTATTTCCATCACCGTGATAAACAATAAGGTGCTAAGGGCACTTCCTTGCGTCAAACCGACGTTATAATAATAATTATGTGCGCTTTATAAAGGAACCCTTCGTCATGTCCGACACCATCTTTAGATGGGACTTTTTTATTTTCGCTATTTCTCGAAATACTTCCCAGTGTTCTTATTCCAAAATCGGCTGACCCCATTGCCTACAGTCCTCTATTTACATATTATCTTATTAGGGACAATCTTGCTCATGAATTGAACGGTGTATAATCTACGTCACGGTCATCTATACGTCACCGTTTTTATAATTAAAATATTTGACGAAGCGCCTCTATAGTGAAAGATTCGGGAACCTGGTTATACATTTTTACAACCCTCTTCTAAATTAAATTCGCATACAATTAAAGCTTATTCACTGGAAAGGTTATAATTACGATGTTCGTCATAATAATATAAAACTTGTCAAAATGCGTTCGTTTATTTGTCGTCACGTACATCTACAACCGTACAAGTTTCCCTTGTTCCACACGTGCAGCAACACGTGAATTTATGTGAATACACGTAAAGCTACCATTACTGTACCAGTTTCACTTAAATTAATTGCTCCACACGTGAATAAACACGTGAATACACGTGAATAGACGTACATCTAAAACCGTGCCCGTTTCCCTTGTTCCACACGTGCTCTCAGCTTAATTAAAGTTAATTATCAAATAAGAGTAGAACCCAAAAACTTGTTTTTTCAATCAAAACGGGGGGCGTAAGTGCGCGCCCCTCTGGGTCAGCGCCTGATGTTATAGATGAATACACACATGAGTAGTTCAAGAGTGTATACGTAATTGAGAATATCCCGTTTTCGTCTTTGTCAGTAAATTTAGCGGTTTCTTGTAGTGGTCGACATAAGGACGGACGATCGTAAGTTAGCCTACCACGTCTTGTGAACGAGAAGAACCGATCATTTCAAATGGACTTTAACTTTTGGAATGGGATTAACTTCCACTCGTAACAGAAACATTAAGAATCCTATATTGAAACTACTACATTGGGTGTATCATGTAGGAAATTTTTATTGCGTAGATTAAAAAAGAATTGGAAACAGGCCTGGTTGTGTCATTGACAGTGGCTGGCATGGCGGTTGCTGCGTTGACGGTAGCTGGCATGACGGTTGCTGCGTTGACGGTGGCTGGCATGGCGGTTGCTGCGTTGACGGTGGCTGGCATGGCGGTTGCTGCGTTGACAGTGGCTGGCATTGCGGTTGCTGCGTTGACAGTGGCTGGCATGGCGGTTGGTGCGTTGACAGTGGCTGGCATGGCGGTTGCTGCGTTGACAGTGGCTGGCATGGCGGTTGCTGCGTTGACAGTGGGTTGCATGGCGGTTGCTGCGTTGAGAGTGAGGTGAGATGGCCTCTGTAGTGTTATCACTAACTGCCAGCAAGACATTGCTGCACTTAGAACACTGCTGTAAAGCACCACGACTTCCTGTTGTTGTGTACGATGACCATATATGAACGTCGAATAAATACGGGTCCAAACGCCATGTTGGTATTTCTTGTTCTTCTATAAAAGTGTTATCTTACGACACACACACACGCAACATTACATGGTGGCAGCGGTATAAAACGAACACACAACCTTCAGAGACATGGCAGACGCCGACCAGCCGGTACAGTACGCACAACCGCATCAGCCGGTACAGCACGCACAACCGCACTTCAACCCCGTCCAGGTACCTCTACCAGACAGGTTCAATTTTACCTCGCCTGACACATGGCCAGCGTGGATCAGACGTTTCGACCGATTCAGAATCGCGTCAGGTCTATCAAACCGCCAAGCGACGGACCAAATTAGCACTTTGGTGTACGCTATGGGAGATCAAGCTGAGGACATTTTGAACACATTACATGTCCCAGACGATGCGAATTACGACCAGTTGAAGGAGTCACTGAACACGTATTTCGGGGTTCGTCGAAACCTGATCACTGAACGAGCAAAGTTCAACAGACGCGTGCAACAGCCGGGTGAATCTGTGGATGTGTTCATCCAGGATTTATATCGATTGGCTGAACATTGCGATTACGGTGGCCTGAGAGAGGAGCTAATCCGGGACCGCATCGTAGTCGGGGTGATTGATGACGCGCTCTCCGACCGACTGCAGGCGCAGGCCGACTTGACACTCGATCAATCAGTACAGGTCAGTCGGCAAGCCGAGGCCCGAATCAGCAGCGAAATGTCGTACGCGGGGACACGAAACCAAACCCGGCGGCTATCGAATTCGTGAAGAGGGGTCAACAGTCAACGACGAGGGCTAATGCAGCCACGGCCAGAAACCATGGTGGGAAGTGTAAGTGGTGTGGCCAACAACAGCATGACAGGAAGGTCTGTCCTGCGAGACAAGCCACATGTCACAACTGTCAGAAAGTTGGCCATTTCAGGTCAGTTTGTCGGAGCCGGCCAGTAAAGAAGCCACGTGGTAAATCGCACGCGCACAGCGTCGGCGATGTTTTCCTGGGGGAAATTGGAAACCAGGACGGCAGTATCTGGACAGCTGACATTACGGTAAATCACACCAACAGGGTCACGTTCAAGCTGGACACGGGCGCAGCTGTATCGGTACTGTCCGATAGAGTACCCATGTTACAACACCGGAAACTTATACCCGCTGAAAATACACTGAGGGGTCCAGGAGGCATCAAGCTTCGTGTGTTGGGAACGCTGGTTGCGAAGTTGCAGTACAAGAACAAGACATGCAGCGAAACGTTATACGTTATCGAAAACCAGCCAACTTCTCTCCTATGTCGTGACGCTTGTTTGCAGCGAAACCTAATCAAACTCATGGTAGATGAGGTAGCTGTACACAATGACTTTCCACACTTGTTTCACGGCCTTGGAAAGCTGAAGATGCTACACCATATCAATCTTCGAGACGACGCACGGCCGATATGCTTGTATGCTCCACGCAAAGTACCACATCCATTGCTTCCGAGAGTCGAAGAAGAGCTCCGAAGAATGGAACAGCAAGGGGTCATCTCCAAAGTGATCTAGCCAACAGATTGGTGCTCCGGAATGGTTGTTGTGCCGAAGGCAAACGGCAGGGTTAGGATTTGTGTTGACCTTACCCATCTGAACAAGGCGGTCAAGCGAGAAATACATCCGATGTCATC
Source organism: Lamellibrachia satsuma (assembly GCA_033239005.1). Classification (NCBI taxonomy): domain Eukaryota; kingdom Metazoa; phylum Annelida; class Polychaeta; order Sabellida; family Siboglinidae; genus Lamellibrachia; species Lamellibrachia satsuma. The sequence goes on from BSQZ01000039.1 coordinate 6,000,966, forward strand.
AGTCGATGAAAGCTTGGCAAAGCTGGGAAAAGCATCGGTGTTCTCGAAGCTTGATGCGAACAGTGGCTTCTGGCAATTGCCATTGGATGAAGAGTCAAAACTGCTGACCACATTCATCACACCACAAGGGAGGTTCGCCTTCAACAGAATCCCATTCGGTATCTCATCAGCACCAGAAATCTTCACTCGCACGATTTCTGTGATCTTACAGGGACTCGACGGTGTCATATGTCACATGGATGACATCCTGGTGTTCGCATCAAATGAAGCCGAACATGATGACCGACTGTGGAAGGTTCTGCAACGACTCCAAGGGGCAGGACTGACACTTAACGAGAAGTGTGAGTTTGGCAAGAAGTCTATACGCTTCCTGGGTCACGTCATTGACGGAACAGGAGTTCATGCTGATGAACAGAAGCTGGAAGCCATCCAGAAATTCCCAGCACCAACCAACACAACAGAACTGAGGAGGTTCACAGGAATGGTCAATCAACTGGGTAAATTTGTGCCGAACTTAGCACAACTCACAGCGCCTATCTGCTATCTCCTCAAGGCAGATGTCAACTGTCAGTGGAGTCCTGTACAAGCTGAAGCGTTTGTGAGAGTCAAACAAGCATTGACGTCTCCTACTGCACTCGCTCGCTATGAACTACAGCGATCAACGATTATCGCTGCTGATGCATCCGGCCATGGTCTCGGGGCTGTACTCATGCAAGTCCAAGACAATGGCGAACGAAGGCCAGTGTGCTTTGCTTCAAGAGCACTTACTGCAGTAGAACAGCGATACGCTGTCATCGAGAAAGAAGCACTAGCTGCAACGTGGGCGTGTGATAAGTTTGCAGACTATGTTCTGGGCATGACATTCACGCTAGAAACCGACCACAAACCGCTGGTCCCACTCTTGAGCTCTACTGACCTCGCAAAGATGCCTCCACGAATTCAGAGGTTCCGTATGCGCATGATGCGATACAATCCGGAGGTGCAGTACGGTCAAGGCCGTCTACACGTCTCTGCAGACGCATTGTCTCGTACACCAGTCGGAAGCCCATCTACTGCAGACATGCAACTCATCGAGGAAGTGAACACATTTGCAGACATGTCAAGCAATTCTCTGCCCGCATCTGCAGTCAAACTTCAACAGATCAAGACGGCACATAAAGAAGACGAAGTATATATATATATATATATATATATATATATATATATATATATATATATATATATATATATATATATATATATATATATATATATATATATATATATATATATATATATATGCATGTTATCAATTAAATATACATTACTAAGAAGTTGAAATTGTATTGGGAAATATAACTATTTGTTTTAATGCCACACGTGTAGTGCTAAACACAAATACATCTGAGTTAATGGTCGAGGTGCGGTAGAAGTGGGACGTTGTTTCCTAAAGAATTAAAGGCAAGTTAGCCACCAAAACAGATAGGAGATGGGAGTTTCAGACCTCTGTCACACCTCGTGAAGCCTGTAGCTTGCGTGTGCACGCAGGACTTTATTAGAAGCCTGCCCTCTGGGCTACGATTAGATGTGTTTTTATTACAAGACAATACTGACTGGGAAATCAAATCAGAATCATCCGTGTGGACGTCTTGCTGCTGTTGGTCGTTTTGTTCAATTTCTCGAAAGGTGGTGTTAACTTGGGTCAAAATGCTATTTAGTCGCTCTCGAATATTCGACATTTTCGCGGTTCTTTTGATGTTCTGATCGGCATGCGAATAATACGATTCCTTAATCCGCGCTAATGACCCGCAGGTTAACTATAATCCATCATTAGTTGCACTACCCCACGGGGGCCACTCAATGCACTGCCAGTATACCATCCTTGAGAACTGACCGAACTGAGTCCCTGAATACGTTTTACACTTTCAGTGCCGTTTTCACATTGAGCAGTTTGAAATACACACACTTTTCCTTGGACAGGAGTCACATTCCACAAGTTACGCAAAATTATATTATCTTTTCAAGTTAAAGGAGTAAAAGAAAATACGCATTTTTTAGCGTATAAACTATGCAATGTTTCACGATATGTGATGTAGATTAATTCATTATCATAATATGTCGGTGAATTATTCACTTTAATTAACATTCTAATATACGCATAACATATTTTTTATTACTACATTTATTTTATTTAAAGTACGAAATATGAAAGTAGAAAGCTTAATAGCATTGCAACTTGCATGCGTTAACGTGTGTTGGATACTGAAAATAAAACGTGGATTTTGTCGGGAGGATATGATGCACGTATAGCTGGCGATGTATTGAGTGACCCCCCCATGGCCACAACTCGGGAAACGTAGGGGTGACTACAGTGGCTAGTTTTAGTATTGCGACAGTTGTATTACTATTGCAATACTATTGCGATTATTTACCAGTTATTGCTATATATAGTATAACGTATTCGCGCTTAGCCAGGTGAGCTGCAGTCCCGAACATAATTTAATGGTGGCGCCATCGCGTGGCCTTAGATGCAATTGATGTGTAAGTCACTGCAACGCAGGACAGCTTTATCGGGACCGTGAGGGAAGCGCGTCGCGACCATTGACCAATCCCAAGCGCGCTTCACTGACACGAACGGCGCGACGCGGAGCGGTGACTAACCAATCACATGCGCGCTTCACTGACATGAATGGCGCTTCATACATATCCATCGCTGGATGATAAGCTGCGTTCTCGCTTACGTCGCTTAAGTCGTTTACGTGTAACCTGACCAGGCTTCACAGAGGGACCTTCTCGAATTTGATTATTGCCAGTGTAAAGGTTCATCGGTCTGTCGTTACTGTCAGTATGGGCAGCAAGTCGTCTGCGAGGAACCTTATGACGAATTGCACGAGTCCCAATTTTGTTCGGGGGGGGGGGGGTGGTACAAGTCTCGGCGTCTACCCGAAATTACTGTGTTGCCGACGGAATCAGGTTAATTCAGCGTAATATTCTTAACGTTTATTTAAACCGGAATTATTAGCTGTTTTGCTGACCATAATAGGCGAAACATGTAACTTGGGGAAAATAAACGCTTGAGTATTAGCTAAATGTTCTGGCTGTTTTGCTAAGCTCTTATATATAGCTAATGGCTTCATGACGCTAGCCTAAATAATTATTTCTGTCACATGTTTCTTAGTGGGAAGAACCGTAATTTCACACAACTAAACGTTCTTTAAATCATCACCCTCGTTGACCGACCGCAACAAAGCTATAATAACTCCTTTGAGTGAACGGTCGAGCAGTTCAACCAACTTTACCATATTAACCATAATTAACCCAATAGTACCAAAAATGTCTATGCCAGTGGCACCTGCAGTCATTTTGGCCTATCGATGGGTTCAACTGGCTCGGATTACTGCAATAATCCATTCGCGGATAAAGTTTGCTCCATTTAAACATGGCGTCCCACATCAAATCCTTACAAATTCTCAATTTGTAAATAAACCCAATTTTCATAGCAACTGTTGATCTCTATTCGGTCACACCAAATCCAATCGACGACACAAAAATGGCCATAAGGACGCATTAATAATAACGTACGTTGATCTTTTTGGTTTAATTGCCACTGAACACTTTAACAGTGACTTCATTCACTGTTCTGAATGTAAACTTGCATTGTTTTCACAGCAACACAACACAACAACCTATATATTAGATTGGGGCTCTTTTCTTTCAACTGAAATCAAGTTCCTAATCTTGACTTCAGTAAATCGTACCGTGGATATAATGTAACTTCACGCAAATATGTAATTAATTATTTCCAGTTAACATTTTAACTCTATTTCTCCACACGCAAATATACAACCAGGTGCGTTTTAATTAAACTCCCCTAAATAATGATCTCTTCAATATTTAACCCAATACCAAGTATACTGGGTATATTGTGCAGCCAAATAATTTAGAATATATTGTAAGACATTCCGTTAAAAACAATTTATAATTTATGTAAATTATGCTCAATTGTCATGCACTGTTGTTAAATACACTTTTTAAATACAACATCAAATCGAAACAGATCAGTCAAGACATAAATCGGCAACATACCATACACGATCCCAGGCAGGTTTCTCCACAAAACATAGTCCTACACATAAATGTGTTTTTTTCTTCATTAAGTCCTGTAGTTTCGTCTCGTCCCCCGTCTGCGCATCGCCGTGGCGTTCGGTGGTCAACGTGTCCGAGCTGTCCGTGATACGTGCCCTCGACGGCAGTCATCGTCCTCGGTTTGCTGATTTCCGGGGCGCGTGGTCAGTTGTCCAGATTGCTGCCTGTCGTCGCATGCGTGTCGGGTGTCTGGCTGGTGTCTGGGCCATTTCACGCGGCCGTCCGGTTGACTTGTCGTTACATGTGGACATCGTTTTAAAATGTTCGAAGCTAAGCACAAATGAAAAGTCACTGCACGTTTTCAGATTTCACTGTCACTGTTCTTGAGAATTTCAACTTCGTAAGCACGTCAAATGGAAGAATGTTTCTCTCCGCATATCGTCAGTAGGGTAGTGAAACATCGCATTTGTAAGTTCGAAAGACACATACCTCTCTAATAGATCGTCGCTGGTAATCGTCGTGAATGTACGTTTTAAAGTGCGCTCGTCAGTGTACGCCGAAAAATCGCTCGCGCGTCTCGCCAGTGTACGCTAGTCAGTGTACGCCGAAAAAAATCGCTGGCGTCGCTCGCCAATGTAAGATATATGTCTCCCTCTTCTTGTCTTCTTCGGGGCCGCACGCAATGGTCCAGGAGGCATTTCTCACAACGAAGGATATTTTGATTGTCCGTCGTTTTTGCGCTCGCCAGGTCGAGATTTATAACTGAATTTATACTCACTCGATCAATGAGTACATGGAGTACTACAGAAGTGTAGTCAACGCATTGTTCTCCAGGTTCGAAACGATTTTAATCTTGTACAGCAGACGGCTACGTACATAGTAGCAATATAATCACTCACGATGACAAATTAAAAATAACAGTGAAGACATCTATCACTGTAAACCGTAAAGAAAAGTAGTGAATGTAAACATCACTCAAAATGTATACAGATTCTTAAAATCTAGAAGATTTGACAATAAAATTCTGGCCGGAAATTTTGAATTCTAATGCTAAAGCAGGTATGGCCCGCCAGGACCACCCTTACTGAAAATTTGGATGCCTAAAATTCAGCATGACTACACACCTAAGTGTGAATTTAAAATAGTCTTGCCGCCCCCTTGTAAACGCTCCTCCGGGGTATTTATACTCCCAGTTTTCCAAAATCAGACGCCGTCACTAGAGGCGCTGTGGTTGCTTAAATACCCAATACGCTTTACTATTGGTCAACTTGTTAAATCCACCCACCCTCTCAACCGCTGGGCAATGACGTCTGCCAGTTTTCCTTTCCCAATTTTGCAAGTTAAACTTTTGAACTCTTGGAGCTGCGCCAAATCCAGGGTTCCCAGGGCTCCTTCTCGGTTCCCCAATTACGTTGACCCTCGGGTCAGAGCAATTTAGCAAATGTCAGGATTAAAGGGAAGGCTGAAGTGTCTAAACAGTACCATCAATCTTTGACACCATATGGACTGTGTCCATATCCACTTGGGTGATTTAACTATAAACTTTTAGAAACCTGTTTTTCTATTGTTAATCTAGGCTTAACACATTGAATAAACTTCCAAATGACTTACTAAACATTAACGCATAAACACTAATTAAAATCAAACTGGCCTATACTTTACAACTGGACGACTCCAGGTAATGTGAGTCAACCTTGACCTGGTTCTCTTGAGTCTGTCCAGCTAACTGCCTTTGTACTTTTTCGCTGCCAGGTCTGGTCATAATTGTAGAGTTTGATCCAGCGTCGGACGGGACTACCTCCTTCGGTCGTTCATAGGTTGGCTGAAGCTCCGTTGCTGGGTTGTCAGTCCCGTTACCTGGAAATCACGATTTTCGTTTGACATAATTGTAAGTTTGTGTATGTAGTTAAATACGACAAACGGCCACGAATAATACACATATGTACATATGTTTACGTTATAATACACATATGTACATATGTTTACGTTATAATACACATATGTACATATGTTTACGTTATGAGTGAGTTGGTGACAATGTCATCAATCACAATGCGTATCTCAGTATATGTTTTATTGTATATAATTACATGGATGGAAACAATGTTTGCAAACAACTGCAAATACGAATTTGAAGATGTATTGTACATACACAATTCAGCTGAATGGCAAACCTTATTAAGAAAATGGACAAAATGTTACTAAGGCAAACCAAAAATATGCTACGAAACCTTTCACTGTTAATTTACACTGTACGAGTGGAATATTGTTTTTATAAATACCCGGATTTCGCAGTCTACGACGACGTCTTCTCGCACAAACGACTGCGACAATGACGATAATGACGACAACAATGACAACCACTCCAATGTTGACAGGGTTCCAGTAAGTCAGCCATGGGGACGATGACCCTTCTTCAGTCGGCCTTGACGTTGTTGTTGACGTTTGCTGGCCAAATGACGTCGTCGTCTCGACCAAGCTGATGGGTTTTTGTGACGTTGTCGTCTCGATCAAGCTGGTGGGTTTTTGTGACGTTGTCGTCGCGACCAAGCTGAAGAGTTTTTGTGACGTTGTCGTCTCGACCAAGCTGAAGAGTTTTTGTGACGTTGTCGTCTCGATCAAGCTGGTGGGTTTTTGTGACGTTGTCGTCTCGACCAAGCTGAAGAGTTTTTTGTGACGTTGTCGTCTCGACCAAGCTGAAGAGTTTTTGTGACGTCGTCGTCTCGACCAAGCTGGAGCAGCCGTCCGGGTCGCTCTCCCGGATGTTGTCGTATCCAGACAGACAACGGTCACAACGACGGCCCGTCACGTACCGCTTGCACGCACACTGACCTCCGATCTGAAAAGGTAGATGCGTCATTCAGTTTAAATTTATTCAGATGACCTCAACATTTGAGAAAAAAACGTTTAATAAAGTAGTATTGAAAAATAGTAAATTAACGCCACAACGCTGATTTTACATATCATGAATTTTAAATTGGCTGTAATAATCTCGTTGCATTCGACATTGCCGTCAATAATGCCACGGATATCGCAGTCACACAGCAGACAGGTGCTACTGGATCCGTGCTCCACATAGCTGGATACACCACACCGGTTGGACAGCCTGTAACAATACCATGAATTGAATGAATATAAGGCACTAAATTGTTGACTATGCTAAAAATATGTAAACAAATATTATACATTATTAACATTTACGTCATTCAGAAGAAGTTGTGCGCTTACCTGCGACTGATGACAAAGCTGTAGAGGCCAAAATACAAGATGTTCCGGAGATGAGCGGCGCCTTCGTGTCTGTGACCAGACAGGCGAACTCGTAGCGACGACGCCCGTCGTTGGAGCGGACCTAGGCTGGCGACCAGCAGGTTGTACGTCAGTCGTTCGTCGTCAAGTTGAAGAGACCTAAAATAAGTTCAATACAGCAGTGAAACAACGACATGAGGAAGAAGGCTGTAAAATTGACTTTTTCAGATGAGCATAATACTGTTCGTAACATATGGGAAAATAAATGTCAACAAAACACATCCCAATATATGTTACACCTTTGTTATACATTAATAATGTTTAAATACATAACAATAATTGCACATACATAAACTTTCGTATGTATAATATCCTATGCAAAAGTCAATAAATATGGCTAATTTCATGTATGGCACATTTCTAAAACACATACCTCTCTGATATATAATCCGACAATATCACCCAATTTTGTTGCAAAGGTTTGAGGTCGTGTATCCTGGTAATATCATTTGTCTAACCATGGAGATAATGTCATGTTTTTTAAGAGTTGCACGTGACACACACAACGCTGTTGGACGTACCTTTTCAGTTGACTGCACATCGAGTCGTTGTTGCAGTCATCACGGAAGACACGCCACAGTTGACTGCACATCGAGTCGTTGTTGCAGTCATCACGGAAGACACGCCACAGTTGACTGCACATCGAGTCGTTGTTGCAGTCATCACGGAAGACACGCCACAGTTGCCACGAGTTGTCCGTAGTCACCTTCTGGAAGATCGACACGACGAGTGGAACAGGGCCGAAAAACGTCATCGAAATCTCCTCCAACTACAGAAACAACGGCATTGTTAATTATATAAATAACAGCGAATTATTGCTAACAATTCTTTAATACTGTTTTATATCGTATACTACCAGATTGATCAAAATATCAACGTGTGAACCCCGTATATTCAATTACGTATGCGACGAATAAGTGTAAATATTCCTCTGATATATGCTGTTTTGTTGTAGTAACTGTTAATTGAACAGTTGTAAAACATTAACCAATATATGAAACTACCAAATACATGTTTTAGTAAAGGTGTACCACAAATCGCATTAATCGATGGTTTTTAAAGTCAACATTGTTGAACAAAATAGGTTTTGTATTACTTAAAGAACGTTGCAAGTAACATCGTTTAGAAGATGCAATCCCGTGGCATTTACAACTTACAAACTTTGATATCGTCACAGTGGTGCCTGTAATTATTATTGCACATGTGTCAAGTAATGCCTACTTTGTACACTCCTCGCAAGTCAAACAGTAGATCGACCGATGGTAGACCAGACCGACTCAACCAGAATGTGGAAGAATCTGAGTCAACGGCGTAGTCGATGGGATGTGAGTTGATTCCCCACGTTGGACAGCTGGTACTGTAAGGAACCTTTAGACATGTTAACCGAGTTTCTAAGTAAACAACGAATTAATATCCGGAAACAAATTAGATCTTTGCCAAATGGTGTATGCCAATGTAGTACAATTGATTTTGCTCGATGGACATGCCAACAATCTTCTAATGTGTATTTGTCATCATATATGCACTATTCATGCGGAATTATATTTATTAAGCGCTGCATTGGCTGTGTTAAAAATAAAAACACCACCCCATCGGTACTGCTAAAATGCTTCAAAGTAAATTGGCATTACCTGTCAAACAGAGCGACGTCATACAGTCGAATGTCCCCAACTGACCAAGAAACTGTCTCTCCTTTGTATCTAAAATCATACAGAATGATACATACGTTATTCTTCAATAAGCGTACATTTATTTTCCCTGTAGTATCGAAATGTCTTTTTGATTAGGACCCTAATTTATTTACATTATATGTTCATGTTGTTGCATCTCTTAAGCAAAGCGTACATTCCCCGACGAAAGTTTGTGTCGTGCGGTTGTACGATTCAACTGAATTAATGTTTCCGTTACGTGGTTGTGTAATTGGGTGAGCTTACATATCACATACTTATGAGACAGGTCAGCGTACGTTGCACATCAAAGGTTGCTGCAACTCGCGTGCGTGCCGCCGCGATCCTAGCTTTATTTTCTGGAACAGCATTCACGCGCCCCCTAGTGTTGTGGTTTGGCGTGAACGCGACACGTACCAAGCGGTTTTTACCGGAACAATTGGCGTGGCGCATACTTTTGGCTAATAAAAAGCGAAAGCTCGCAATTGTTCTAAGTGCTTTCATTCTGATCGATCGACATCGCTGAAAGAAGTGTAGGAAAGGCAGACATTGGGTCAAACCGTACATTGGTTAACACGACAACCAGGGTACAGACCCTGTCCGACAAGGAGAGGGTGTGCTTGCAACTCCCACCGAATGCTTCCAAACCAATATGGCTCAATGTCAAGTATATCTTCGCCCACAATAATACGAATCTCCGAAAGTCAATCTCGGCTGGAGAGAGATTGACCATTACCTTCGTTTTCTGACGACATGTAATTATTTTTAATTATTTTAAAATACAAATGCAATTAAAACACCCACAATTGCTAAAACGATAATCGATAATGTCTTACATATAACGACTGAGTTTTGTTGAGCTGGAACCAGCCTACACTGCTCGACTCCGCGCGACGTTAAAGTCCGTCACACATCGCGCAACGTTTGTTGCCGCGATTCGGAAATGTTTAATTTTTTTAGTTTCTCCCGTCGTTTATAGAAAAGTCTAATTACGCAAATGTATACTTACCAAACGTTTTCGAACATTGTGCAGTATCAGGCACACATCGTTTCATGTTCCCTGACCACATCAGACCTTCACGACAACTTTCCACCGTCCACAGCCCGTTCTGACAGCGCCAGTATTTGCGGCAGTCGTAGCTGTACGCGCGGACGTCACTGTTATTACACCACAAATATGGAGAATCGGGGGCATCTACAAACGCACAAATACTGAGTAATACGGCGAACGGCAAAGGTTTTTCTGTTTATTTAATGTAGACGCAATAAACAATAAGCACATATTTCTGCTGACAAAGCGATAACTCAGCAAACATTCACCTGCTGTTTCTGATAAAATATTACATCATCGAAACTAGTGTTACATAACAAATGAAATTAAAACTTGTCATCTGGACTTCGTTGTTTTGGATGGCAACCTTCTTAAATTCGCATTACTATTATAAATGTCATATATTAAAACTATCCATCTTGCAAGTTTCTACAAACGTATATAATTGTCCAGTGCAGCATCTAGTTGTCCACAAAGAAATGGATTGCGAAAGAAGTGTCAATGATAACATTAATACAGTGCTTATCATCATCAGCACAATAAACTTACCACTTTACACATATATCTGTGATATGTCGGTGGATTTGTGGCATGGATTTGTTGGTGTAGGTTCTGTGGCAACCAGATAACCAGTCATGCGTGACCATGACACGCTTCAATTGGCTTGTTTGCGGCCTGGTTTTAATAACCTTATGTTGGTGATAGTTAATTATTAAAATGATGTGCAGCGATTTTAAGGAGTGGTGTATGCAGCTTTGATACATCCAATAAAAAGGAACTTAATCAAAGAATCAACATTCCGTGCTTATGAATTGACTAACGCAACCGCGCTCTCGGCTCTCATCGCATTGGCTGCTCTCATCAAGCAATATCAAATTTAGCCAGCCGGTACAACGACATTTAGTGACCAAATGACTGGTCATGAGCCGGGCGATCTTCAGTCACCGCGCATCGGCAAGATTGACTCATCCTCGCTACTCATCTGTGGGACAGGTTTCGTACCGCAAGCAACCCAACTGTTTGGATGAGGCTTCCCTATAGTTACCTGGATGCAAGGAAACCATACAGGGCTGTAGAACCCTGATGCATAATTGGGATACAACCAAGATGCCACTACCGAATGTCACTGTGGAGAGGATCACCAAACGATGCCACATCTACTAGAGTGTCTTCTCCTACCAGAGAAGACCACTTGGCCGTTTACATCTCCTGTGCCATTGGGTCTTCCACCAGTAAAACAAACTGTTTTATTGAATTTCCAGCACTGTCTTCTACTGGTCCAGTCTTGTTTCGAACGTTTTGTTTATTCCTAACATATGCATAGCAACTTCTTGCTGTCGTTTTTAATTACATTTTTGCTCATTGCTTCTTTTAGATTTCCTAATTTCAGTCGTAGCTGCATTAAGTGTCTCTTTGTAATTTGTGTAGTTTTTCTCATCTCCGGTACGCATATAAACACTCGACATAGTTTGCTTGTTCACTATTTTTCTAATAGTTCCTTTTGACAAGTGTTTCTTTCTAGACCGTCTTCGTCTTTTATCAAGAGAAAAATTTTTTCAATGATACTCTCAATTTCATATTTTAGAATGTTCAACAATCAATTACTTATCTTATTCCTCAGCATGTTATTCTAATATGTTGATGCTAAGTATTTTCTCATATCTTCGTAATTACCTTTGTGGATGTTTCTCCTGCATTTATTTTTATTTTTACTTTCTTAATTTATTTTGATGTCTAATATAGTTGATTGTGATCACTATTACCCAATGGTTCATATATTTTGACATTCTCCACTAATTCATTTTGTGAAGACAACATTATATCTATTACATTCTCACCCCTGGTTGGTTCAGCAACTGCTATGTCTATGTTGGCCCATGATTCGGTTATACCAATTATGTGAGGGTCAGTATCTTCTACCATAATGTTTAATTCGTTTTTCTTATTTACTACACTCCTTGCACTTAAACACATGCATTTAAGTCCATCTTCATATATGTTTTCCTGGCATTTTGTTGCTGGTTTGTGTGTATTTTTTTTGCGTGGACTTTTTTGTCTTGTTTGAGGCATATTTAAGTAACCCCCTTCGCTTCTAGTTTAAACAATATCTGCTACCAAAAATATATTGTATGCTACCCATGTCACTGTCGACTGCTGCTGAGAATTCATCCGCAAACAGTGCGGGACCTTTTCAATTTAGATGAAGTCCATACCTCATGAACATGTCAGCCCCCTCAAAAAGCAACCCCACAAATCCACAAATCCAACTTTCTCCTCCCTACATAACTGCTGAACTAGTGTAATTGCAAATTCCTATTACTGGTATAATTATGGTTATGTAAATTAAATGTGTCCCTTTGTGTATGCTGATCATCTTGATACGAGTAACGGTTCGCTATCGTGAACATAAAATAAATGTAAATAGTTGATGGTTTATGACGCCGCCGCCGCCGCCGCCGCCGCCGCCGCCGCCGCCGCCGCCGCCGCCGCCGCCGCCGCCGCTCTGAATTAACTTACATCCGATTGCGTCTGTTGGGCAGACTCCACCCTCCACACACACACACCAGTGGCAGGGTTGACGGAATGACGGGGCGAGGGACAACGGAAGGACGTTGTCGGTTGTATATGTCCGTGCATGAAAGGCACAGCATCGCCCTCCAGTGTGACCAGTGTGCCGTTAATGCAGCCGTAGATGACGCACGGAAGACTACCTTCATGGAGCTTGTAGTAAAGGCCGTCCTTATGTCCCGTGCAGTTAGCGGGATGCAGCTCCATAATACAGGTTACTGGTATTTGGGAACCCACTATTTCTTCACGATCACCTGTGGAGAAAACAAGATCGTGTATGCATCGGTGGATAACTATGATAGCGGCGGTGGTGGTAATAAATAATACCAACAACTGGAAAGTGGTTTCTATGTTCATGACCACCAAAGTTTTTGCATATTTGGGTTGCATAGTACATATCATCGTCATCGTCTCAGTCATTGTCAACCCACTGGTACCATTTACCTCTGTCCTGTGCAGTTTTCATCCATGTCATGCCAGCAAACTTTACAATTTCATCTTTCCGTTTAGTTTTTGATGTCCCTAACTTCGAGAACCTGTCATTGGTCTCCAGTATGTTGTTATCTTTGTCCACCTATTGTCCGTCCTAAGTTCTGGCAAGGTGTACCGCCCATCTACATTACTTCATTTTATCTTTTTTTATGATATCCTGGATATTAGTTTGCTCTCTGATCCATTTGCTACTTTTCTCTCTTGCCAAAGTGCATTTTTTAGCATAACCCCTTTTCGCCAGATATAGTTTTTTTGCTTGTTGATTATTCATCTCTAGCATGTATAATGACATCTAGAGGGTGTGGAGTTCTCACCCTTGAGCATTTTGAATTTTTTTTATCATATCTTCGCAACCAGACAAGATACAGACGTGATTGAAATGTTATTTTATATGTTTCCAGGCATGAGGAATTCGATTCCACCATAATTTATATGAAAAAATGTAAAGAAAACAAGATGACGACCATAAGTATGCTACAAATGGTTGCCGACTATGCAAAAAAGACTATATTTCAAGTTCCGCGAACAAAAAAACATAAGAATACGAAAAAATATTTATTTTCCATGTGTTACCATATGAGGAGAATTACATAAGATCAGAATTTCGTGAAATGCTTACTTTTCTAAGCATCAGTTCTCTTCATCTTCATAATGTACAACGTACTTGCCGCTCGCATTATGTTTTTTTAAGAACAATATCATCACATCCTCATCTATGTTGATATCGGGTATTGGTAGTACTTTTTACCGGAATACATATCTTGATAGAATTATTCTACCCTGTTAATGATTTCATTTATATCATTTTTTATACTTCCATTACTGGATTTCAGGGTAATTATCTGTGATTTTCCTCGTACGATTTGTCGTTTAGCTCGTTTGATGTTTTTTGTGTTCTTGGGTGGTCTGTTCAATCGTTTTCATGTTATATTGACGGATTTCATCTTTCATCCGTTTCCTGATGGTTTCACATATTTATGCTTATTATATACTTTGATGTCCTTTTCTTGTTTCAACTCCCTTCTCTTTTTCAACAGTTTGAGTGTTTCCTCAGAAAGTTTTTCTGGTTTGGTGTATGTCTTTTTCCCTGCTACCTTCATTGCACTTTGTGTGATGGTGTCCTTGATTTTCTCACACCATGAATCTATCTCCGCTTCCTCTACTTCATCATGCAAGGCATCAAAGTTTATTGTGCGGTCTTCTGTCTCACTAGTCTCGCCCTTTCTAGACGCATGTCGATCTTGATTTTTTGCTCTAACTAGGCGGTGATCACTTCCTGTGTTGAACAGAGAAATCACCGAGACGTCTTTCACAATTTCTTGGTTGTTGGTTAGGATAAAGTCAATTTTGTTTTTGGTCTCTTCATTTGGACCTTCCCATGTCCATTTCCGTATAGGTTTCTTTTTGATGAAAGTATTCATGACTTTGAAGTTTCTATTTTCAGTGAATTCTATTAGCCTGTCACCCCTTTCATTTCGTTGACCTATTTTGAAGTTTCTCATGGTTCGTTCATGATTGTGAGCTTTTGATCCACCTTTGGCACCGAAATCGCCCATGATGATGGTATGTTGTGTTTTATTTTGGTTCAGGATATAATTTGTTTATTCATACATAGCATCTACTTCTTCCTCGGAGTGGCTAGATGTTGGTGCATAGACTTGAATAATATGCAACCTCTGTCTTTTAGAAAGCTTGATAATCACTTGTGCAACTCTTGAAGTGCTTTTAAAATTGATGACGTTTGCTGCTAGATCTCGATGTACAATAAATCATACTCCCCGTGGCTGTTATTGTCATTTCCTCTGGCATAGAGTAAGTTCACACTTTTAAGCTGATCTGGTTTTCCCCTCTCCTCGTTGTTTCACTGATCCCAAGAATGTCCCAGTTGATATTTTCCAATTCCGTTTCAAATTCAAGAAGTCTTTCATCTCCAAGTAGTGATCTGGTGTTGCACTATCCTATTCCTGTTAAGTTAGTCAGGGAGCCTATCCGAACCCAGGGATTCTCAACAAGCAACTGCTCCCGTGGCTGTTGACTTGATAACTGCTGGGGACTGAGGCCGTTGTTTTGGTCGTTCTATCATAATTGCTTGAGGATTTGTGCCTATACTCGCCATGCTGGCCACATTTACAGGTTGGCGAGTTGGCACCTATACTAAAGTTCATATGGAGATACGCCTTCTCCGTCAACTTCGGATCTTGTATCTGTACCCCAGATGACATATGTGATGTATCGGTGTTTCCCGTGATCAAACGCCTCTAATCTACCTATCCGATGAAATGCTTGTTCCCTTGCCAATTGCATGTGAAGAAGAGAATAAGGACTAGAACAGTTGGAACGAGCATGGGAGGGAAAGGTAGCTCAACACCTCACTCTGGCTAAAGGAGCCAGGCCACCACCATATAGAACATGTATTCTAATATAAACAAATAGTGGCATAGCCCCTAATATTTATGTACTCCCTCAATTTATCATACCTGCGTATGGACGTGGATTTCCATGGACTCGTTTTTGATTTTGTAAGGAAAAGTGTCCCATACATGCGACATTAACATATAAGTATACCATTAATTAAGGAGTTGCTAAGCAGCTATGCTTTTCATGACATAGTATTCAATCATGAATGGAATGAGTCTTAGTAACTATATGTGCAGTAGTATTCTAGCAAAAAGTTATTTGCTGTTATGTGAACACGTTTACATTTTGACCATTAAAATTCCCTCAAGCCCAAAGTGGAAATTTACTTTAAAATTAACTAATATTTATGAGTTATTCATATCAGAGGATAACGACCTTAAGTGTTTTATCAATTGTTGCCACTTACACGGGTGATTCTTGGGAAAACGTTCGTCGCAGGAGACAGACTGGAATCGTTCACACTGTCCGTGTTCGATCGACCAGCGGTCCGGGTAGACGCACTTTTTATGCTCGTACTGACCTTTCACGCAAACGTAATAGTCATCACAGTATTTGGGGTGGGCCTTTTGCTCACCATCGCGACACACGAATCCCAATGCGTCACACCCTGCAAAAAAGTTAAATATAACTTGTCTATGTTCATAGCAAATTGTTGTTATATTTTTATGTATTGTTTTGTTGTACTTGCAGAATATATTTGATAATAACTGAACACTGTAACACGAAATAGCAATGAGGGATATAGACTTCTGGACACAGATGATTGAAGCCAGCATAGTTTGCCACAGTGGCCGACATAAATCAGTGAGTGAGTGAGTGAGTGAGTGAGTGAGTGAGTGAGTGAGTGAGTGAGTGAGTGAGTGAGTGAGTGAGTGAGTGAGTGAGTGAGTGAGTGAGTGAGTGAGTGAGTGAGTGAGTGAGTGAGTGAGTGAACACAGAATGATATGTGGAAGCAATAACGGGGCGCGGTGGCTATGTCGTAGTGTCGGACTGTCGGTCGATGGGACCGGGGTTTGAACGTCGTGGACTCACAGAGTGGTGGTGTTTATCTGGATCCCGCTTATTCTAGCTCCCGAGGCCGGCTCAGATTTTTTTATTTACGGAAAATAATAATAATTAGAACATCATAAATCGTAGGTCAGCGAAACATTATGGATGGATACCGTTACGAGTGGTGGCCATCTGGTTGAGAAGAAATTACAAATAGAGAAACAACGTGCAAGAGATTTGTCATTTGTCCCTTTTTGATCGGAATCATATTTCCTAACTATCCCACTACATTTGTGCTTATACATGGCGCCTTCTTATATAAATGACTATATCTAATTAGTGTTTCAAAAACCTCCCGATTTGTTTCACTTAAAAAATGTGTGTGAAAAATGGGCCCCCTTCACATCCACTTTTACTAGTACGCCATCATCATTTCGAAAGCAAATTGCCCACACTCGTACCACGAACAGTACTGGTGTGCCCACGCCATACATTGTCCACAATTTACCCATTGTTTTCCTTCCTGGCTGTCTGAAAATAGCAGCAGTACAAAGGTGTATTATCGTTTTCTGGTTTTTCGAGTATTATATAATTATTGTTCTGTTATTATTCAATTATTATTTTATTATTATTATTTTTATTTTATATATTATATAACTGTTCTATATATGGTATACCTTGCAATTCTGGTGTATAGGCTACACCAACAACGTACCGACCAAAGCGGGCCTCTGATGACAAAGACTGAGGGGCCCGTTTTGAATAAGACCGGTGCTTGTGATGTATATATCAGAGTACACACAACTGGGTTATGCATATCAGAGTTTCCATTGTTTTCAACGCGCACAAATGGAAATGTAACGTTTGGAAAACAGTGCTAATAGTTTAAGAAACGTGTGAAAAGCAATATGTTTGGTTCATATGTTTGAGTTGGCGTTGCCCCCTTCCGACCAACGTTCAATAGTGATCCCTTGTGATTCACTTAGCAGTGACACCACCAAATTTATTGTATGTAATACAGTAACGCCAAGCTGGCGTGGACCAGCTTGGCGTTACTGTCAATTCTGTCAGTTAAGCATATTGCTGCTGCTTTCGTCGCATCTGCCATCCTGCTGCCGATGGTGTCTAATGCATTTCCGAAATCCCCCATATGATAAGCCTGGCACCTCACGGAGACCAGTATACATTGGTTACCTCGTGGGCGTTACGACGGGAGTCTTGTATTAGGAAAGGCCATTGTACTGACAGGCAAGGCTTACGCACTCGGCTTGCCTTTCGCAGAAGTTAACGAAAGGTGGAAGCTGTGACCTAGTGTGAGTGCACCAATCAGGTACCTACGTCACGTCTTGGATGTGAACACATGCTGATGGAGATTAGTATTTGTGTACTGTATATATTGCTGCTATATCAGAGTAGTTGTTATAGTGTGTGGTAGTAGATTATCAATGATTATGTGTTGTTTCTTTCCCAATGTCTCCCAACTTTCAATGCGCTAAGTCGAATAATACTGAGGATGTATGCAATAATATTATAGTGATAATTGTAAAATTGTATTTTATTATTTTGCAGATGACATCGGTGCGGGTCGCAAATTTTTCATTCATACTTCAAGTGTTCAACAAAGCATCTATATGAGTTTTATATTAACACTTCTGAATATTTTGTTTATTATCTTCTTATATATATATATATATATATATATATATATATATATATATATATATATATATATATATATATATATATATATATATATATATATATATATATATATATATATATATAAATATATATATATATATATATATATATATATATATATTTATATATAAACACATGTATATATATATATATATATATATATATATATATATATATATATATATATATATATATATACATGGATGTATACATGCATGCATGTATGCATTTATGTATTCTCCGTTCAACTAAACTGTAAGAACTGGTAGTGATACACATTCAAGAATATCATGTTAGAACAATTTGCATGTATTTGTTAGGATAAAATATTATGTATTATGGGTAATATTTGAGGAATATATAAGTAAAATTACATTTGAAAACGTTGATGTGCATGAATCATATTATGGCTACTTAAAAGTAAGTACGGGGACATACATGTTTAGACCATGCTTTCACTTCCACAGTAGTTAAGGAGAGGAATGTACTGTAATACATTCAGACAAATATCGTTTATATCAATGTAATTGTAACATTTGTCTCTAAGTATATGTACTCACGTTCTTTGCCGTTACCGTCCGCGCAAACACGTTCACAACTGCAAGAGAATGTGCAGAAATGGCACGCATATGAAATGCTGACTCCAGGAGGTTTCCCACAGACGTTTGCATTCAAATGGCGACCGTTTACAAACTGCGTGTAACCTAGTCCTTGTGGATACCACCCGTCACCCTTATATCGGCAGAAGTCGTCTCTGATCGACGGTGCATCTAGGAAACATTCGAATTACCTAACAAATAGTTGAAAATATAAATTTAAGTATTTCTTGTGTGTGTGCGTGTGCGTGTGCGTGTGTGGTTGTGCGTGGCTTGTGCGTGCGTGCGTGCGTGCGTGCGTGCGTGCGTGCGTGCGTGTGATACATGCATTTACAAGGTGATTGAAATATTTATTTTACTAAAGCCCATTTTATGAACACATTATTATTAGCTTAATATAAATGAACGCAAAGTTGGGCAGAGTCAATAAGTTGTATCTAATTTATTACTGAATGTGCGTAATTTATTATTATAAAACATATATTTTGCAGAGCGTGAAAAGCCCGCTTTTTATCGCAATTACTTGTTATATTATGTTGTCGGTTAAAGATACTCTGCAACGATGCTATGTTTAAAATCCGTCAAGTGGCGTAACATATTAAGAATAATTCATACAGTGGACAAAGCTACGACACCTGCGAAAGCATAATGTTCGCATGAGAAGGAATAACGGCCGTCCTTGTGGTTGTCATAGACTGTTGTCAGTGATTCGCTGATACATTTCACACGCACGTGGTCCACTGTGTAAGGGTACCAGCCGTAATATTTCCGGCCAAGACAGAAGTCATTGTCTAGCAATGGCAGCTCCTCGACCATGTGAGACTCTGTTAAGTCGCCTACACAGACACAACGACACTCTGTATCCCGGTCAAGTGCATTTGTATCCAGACCGGAATGATGCTACATCTTGTTTTAGTGGGAGCTTATATTATATCTCATACAGAATATTATGCAATCTAGTTGGTTCGTAGAGTATAACAATTCAATACAAATGAGCTAGTTGACGGTCAAGTGTTATGATGTTATTTCAAACCTCGTATTTGAGATTTTCCACAATATGCACGCTCGTGACAATTTCATGCGGGTAGTGTTTATGTATCAAGTGTTAGCATATTCATGAATATCTGCACGTAATATCCATGCGTGGTTATTACAACATCGTATTTCTGCATCCGATATAACTTTAAGTACGAAAGCTACAATGTATTCACCGAGAACAAGGCTAGTGAGATATTTACTAAATTTGTATTCGATACAATATTTCCCGAAATGGAAAATGTTTGCTTGTGTGCTTAGTTGCAACGTTTAGTCTTATCTCGTTGTTATAGCAGCAAGTAAAGAATGTTAAGTACCTGCAAATGACTGTCCAATTATCAAGTGGAGATTCGATTTATCACCCACGTTATGGAGGAGCTGCAATGGCACTGCTGTTGCTGTTGCGTATCCATTCACAAATATGTTGACGCCACTCTGACGAAACTGATACATGCATGGTGATGTTGAGGCAAATGGGATTATTAAATAATAAAAGCTGGTACAATCTGGATAGTTACCAGTGATAACTATATGTTAATAAACAACTGCATGAGGATGAGCAGCTACGTATGGAAGAGGCAGTTGGTTTCATAAATAAAACATATTTATGAGGGGTGGGCTCATATCAAGGTCGTTTTAGTAGACACAATATAAGATCAGTTAATAACATATAGCATTAATAATTTTTTTCAAATCATTCAATTAATAGGAGGATTAAATAGTGCAGAAAAAAATTATATGTCACAAAATTATTGTAGCGGCATTTAAATGTACATGCTTAAATGACAGGAGTTTAATAAATAAAAAACTAATACAAAATACGGTACAGGATATTGACTCTCATGCAAAATAAGATTGATTTAGTCTTCGTCATGGATAGGCAGTATCGTCTGTTACAACCGGTAATGTAATAATCGACCGGTAATGTAATAAATCGACCGGTAATGATGGTGATGATGATGATGATGCTGATAATGATGACGAAGAAGGTGATGATGAGGGTGTTAAACGATTATGATGATGATGACGATTAAGGGGTCATCTTAGTGACGATGATAATGATGGTAATGATTATGACGATGATGATGATAGCGATTATGATGATAATGATGATGATGATAACGATGGTGATGATGAGGGTGATAAATTGTTATGATGATGACGAGGAAGAAGCTGAAGACAATTAAGCAGTCTTAGTGATGATGATTATGACGATGGTGATGATGATTATAAAGATTATGATGATGATGATAATGATGATAACGATGGCGATGATGAGGGTGATAAATAGTTATGATGATGATGAGGAAGAAGATGAAGACAATTAAGTGGTCTTAGTGATGATGATGACGAAGATGATGACAATGAGGGTGATCATTATTACGATTATGAGGACGAAGACAATGACACCTTCAGCCTCATCATCCTACTCCTCCTCCTCATCGTCATCATCATCCTCATGTTCACCCTTATAATGGCTAGCCATGTTGACACCCACTCGACGTTCACAAACGTACGATTAACATAGGAATCTCAGAACGAGTGAGCCGCATGTTTTCTGGGAGGACATATGGAATGCCGTTCATATAACCTCCCAGGTAACGCACGGCAGTAACTACATGTTAGCAAGTCATTACTAGTTGTAACAATCGTCTAATTCTTTCTAATTTGGTGGGTTTATTTGCTGAATGCATAACAATAAATAATCTAGCTACGCAATATTCACGAAACCTTCATCGCTGTATTATAAATGTATTATGTATCATTTCAACACAGATATGAAGTATTTATTTCCTTTCCTTCTTTTAATCACCACTATGTAAATAAAACAATTTTTATCGTCCTTGTAGTTAAAATCGAAAGTAAAGCACGTGGCCCCTAAAATCAACTATATCCCAAAAGCGTGTACTATAATTATAATCGATATAAAACAAACGTGTCAGGTGCAATTCAAGCGACTTACGAAATTGCCATAGGCGTACATCATTTATTTCTTTTAGTTACACCAAGAAACCAAAGTTAAGCGTTAAAACGTTCTTCGTTAAAATAAAAATGCATGCCCCACGCATGTCCAATGCTGATGAATATCATGAATGGGGGTGTGAGGAAAAGACACCAGATGTGAGGAAAAACAAAAATAACCATTGACAACATGAAGGCAACACTTGTGAAGGGAATATTAAAGCTTGGCCAATTATGCATCCTGCCTTCAAGGCTGCACTAAGTGCAGAGCGCCAATCTGGCACCCTCCCTCCCTCTCCCTCCCTCTCCCTCCCTCCCCTCCCCCCTCTCTCTCCCTCTCTCATCCTCTGTCGACCAAGCTCCAGAGAGAACGTTTACAATGTGTATTTGGTGGTAACTGGTACATAGGCAGAAACAATGAAACGGATTTCGAAGATGGAGAGATCTGTATTGACTACCTCACCCAACGAAAAAGGATATATTTTCAACGGAAACAAAATATGATATGTGGATGAAGGAAGATGATGTGCTGTATACAATTGAAGAGCAGATACACTAATATCTATATTGAGCACGAGAGTAAGTTGAATTAAATTGCTGCACTTTTGAAATCATTCTTTATAGCTGCTTACCTGTACAGCGACGTGCGACCAGGCGTGACGCGGTATTCTCCAAGTCTGACGCGTGACACTAGTCAAGCCAGACATGACTACGACGTCGAGATCTGAGCTGAGTTTCACGTTAAATATTTCGCTTTCCGTTACCAGCGCCGTGTATGTCAATCACATAACTACGGGATAGTTGCAGTACTATATTAATTAATTCAGTAATATCGGTATTGTGTGTAATGCATTTTGTTGTTGTAACATCGTCGGAGAAATGCGAATTACTGTGTGTGTGTGTGTGTGTGCGTGCGTGCGTGCGTGCGTGCGAGCCAGCGTGCGTTCGTGCGTGGTGCGTTCGTGTGCGTCTGTGTATGTGTGTGAGCGCGCGAATGCCTTCGTGCGTGTGTGCACTTAAGGGACCTCAGTAGTATGTGTGCGGTTTTGAATCCTGGTAATAGTGGTTAATAGATTTCGGGGAAACCCCCCAGGGAAATGATCTGATTGGTCGAGAGCTAATAATCCGCCAGGAGCGCTCTTCCCTTGTGACGTCATCCTGGGATTCCCCCTGTGACGTCATCCCGGGGATTCCATACCAACGGGGTTTCTCATAGCAACCGGGTTTCCTCTGAGGATTGCGCTGATAAAATCGCCACGGGTCAAGGTCACCGTCCTTTTGCGCTGATACAATCGCCAGTTACGGTTAATAACCGTAAAGTTCGCGTAGTAGTGAACCCTACTACCCAGACTCCATAACCGAACTCCCTGTGAAATGTGATCTGACCCTAAGCACGTGTGTTAGACTCGGTCTGCGGTGTGTGCTTCTATCCGGCCAGCTAACGCTAACCCCAAATCAGCGACCATGTTGCGCGAGCAGCCCCTAATCCACCACCTTCGGACCCCCAACCGTACAACGTCGACGATTTGTATGTAACCATGGCCGAGTCGTTGCATTCGATATTGTGGTTTCGGTAAATTCTACGCGTGTTTGCTTATTCGTCTAAAAGGCGAACGCGTAGTTTGCAGTTCCCGTATACTAGAATCACGCACATTTACGGGCGAAGGGTTGTTCTAACGCGTGTTTAGGAAGATGTTACGGTTACATAAGTTTTATTTGTTTCCCGAACCCTTCTGTATGAAAATTAGCATCGTGAAGCGCCTTGGCTATACACGTGCGCAATGTAGTTTTTTTTCTGGAATGTTCGATCGAAGTCAAGCCCAGAAAAAGAAACACGATCCCACATTTTCACCCTGCTAGCAGACCGTGATCTAGCGGATGAATGTTCGTGCATGCAGCGAGAAAAACGTAGCCATGCATGTAAGCTATACAACACATATCGCACCATTGCATTATATCGAGAACTTTTCGACGTATGTCGTTTTGAATCGACACCTATATAACGCCTATACAGCCACGAGTCTGCATAAACACAGCGAGGTCAAAAAGGTCAAAAGGTTAAGGGCAACAATGCATACACACCGCCGCACCTGCGAGTTGTGTGTGTGTGTGTGTGCGTGCGTGCGTGCGTGCGTGCGTGCGTGCGTGCTAGCGTGCGTGCGTGTGTGTGTGTGTCGATATTTTCTTCTGCGTTAGCAATCGTTTTTCTTTGTGAAACCTACAACATGCCGTTGTCCAGTAAGAAGCAGTCGCATCGTTTCGGCACAAAGAAAAGTAGCCTGCGAAATAAGCTGCAATTAGCACGTGCAGCGAAGAAGAGCACAAATGGTGAGAAAACCCGACGACGAGAGTCACGACCATGCGGTTCCTGGGGTCGAGGCTGGAGATTTGGTGCCTGGACCTAGTGCGCAAGCGGACGATCAACACGATACGTCGCATGAGGTAATAATCTGTGATTATGTCGTTGAATGAAACTTATGATTCTGTTTACTTGTTTGCTAATTTTACAATGCATGTACAAGTGTCGTAGTATTTTTTTTATTTTATCAATACAAAAAATAAAACATCAGTTCTTTATTTCAAAATGAAAATATAAATTTACAATGTATACACATACACATCAAATGTCTGTAATTCAAATCGAAAGGGAGAAAGTAGAAGTGTATTACTTATTAATCACTTTCCCCTAATATCAAAGTAACATGTACATATTAATAGTAAACATATATTTATAGTATATTGTTAGTAATAACGAATAACTGAAACCCATTTACACATGTATATTTCCAACTATTTTATACCGCACAGCAATTTATACTCTTCAAGGAAATACATGTTATACTGTTTTTTTAAGATTCTGGATAGTAACTGAACTTTTTATCTACTCATCTAAAGAGTTCCAGAGTTTAACACCATACACAGATGTACACTTAGCTTTTAAAGTTGTCCGTGCATATACATGTTTTAATTTATTACTTTGGCGTGTTACATGCAACATGGTATATTTTACATTGAAGAATTGTTGAAGGTTACCAGGCAACAAATCATTGTTGGCTTTAAATATTATCATAGAAATTCTTAATTTTATTAGATCAAACAGCTTAAGAATGCCTAGATCACAAAGCAGTTTATTAGAATGACAATGAATTCTCATTACAAATGAGTCTGACTACCTTTTTTGTAATATATAAACACCATTAATATATGTTTTATACGTATTGCCCCATACTTCACAGCAGTATGATATATATGGGAGAAATAGTGAACAATATAAAATAAAAAGCGATTTTTTTGTCTAGTAAGTATTTCACCCTATATATAACTGCAATAGTTTTTGATAATTTAGATTTGATCATACCAATATGTTCCTTCCAATTGAGCTTATCATCTATTAAGATTCCTAAAAACTTAGTAACATATACTCTATCTAAAATTGTATTGTCGACTTTTATGTCAATATTTGTTTTTTTACAATAGTTGCCAAACAACATATAGTTTGTCTTAGCTACGTTTAAGGATAATCTATTTACTGAAAACCAGATAGGTAACTTTCGTAGTTCAGTATTGATAATTTTGCTGAGCTGGGTTGGATCTTTCACCTAGCAAAAATATATTTGTATCGTCAGCGAAAAGAATGAATTTTAGTAATGTAGAAATATTACAAAGATCATTTATATATAGTATAAACAGCTTTTTCTTTGCCCTCATGATGTTCGATATAACCTCTCGTCGCACGAATTTGCACACGATGGCCTTGGCTTGTCCTGGTATCCAATGTAAACATCACTGTGACAGTCACAATGATTCAACAATGTGTCAATGGGAATGGCAAAATGGCGATGTTGTATGACTTTCTTATTTTTTTAGCACTGAACCTGAACGTTTTTTTTATTCTACAACACCTTATAAATAGAATAGGATTTTGTAAAGGAAAACGAATGCCCTAGGCCTAGGGCCTAGATGCTTGCACTAACATTGTGACAGGTGACTGACATATCACCTGACTGGTGTGACACGGTCACCGAGTGTACCTACACTAATGCAGTCATAAAATGGGATTTTACATGGACATTGAATTACGGTTGAATTATACATGTCAGTTATTCAGGTGAATTGATGTGTACAAAACATTGGTGTATGGACATATAAGTTGATATGAGCACATTTCGCCCACACACCATTTCTAAGCTTATAATCATTCACTAATGTTATCTATTTCATCAGCAAATAGTGGACGAACCATCAACATCAACGACTATGTCATCAGCGACTAAGAGGAAGTTTGCATTCCGTCAGCTGTCTGATGCAAGTGAGTCGACTGAAGGTGATGGTTACACCACTGACGTGAAAGCGACCATTCTACGGTGTGACGTGATATCAACGCTGGTTGAGGATTTGTTGTGTATGATGTGCTGGCGTGCTACTCTCATCATTCGGTCTGTGGACTGCAAGCTTGGTATTGTATGTCTGCTGCGTGTAAGTCCGTGCTGAAGTCTACATACAGCAGTGATAGAGTCTGCGGTGTAGCAGCCAGCAATGCACCATTTGTTGTGACGCGTTCAGTCATCTCTGCAACGATAGACATGGGAGTGGGCTATGGCGGGCTAGTGAAGCTCTGTCACCATCTCGACATGAACGCCATGACCAACAAGACATGCACGAGTCATGTGAAAGTGGTCGCCAGTACAAGCATGGTGGCAACATCATCCCTTCTTGACGACAAAGTGGAGGTGGTCCGCAGCACCTACATTGAACGAGAGCTGTCCACTCCGACCGAAGAGGGCATCATTGACCTTGCGATCAGCTTTAATGGCACGTGGATGACGCGAGGCCATACAATACATGGTAGGCTGCATACACCAACTGCAACATAAACTATTATGGCCCGTCCGGGAGGATGGAGGTGGAGGCTGCTGAGCAGCTGTGGGAACGTTCTGGGAACAAGTTTGGGCTCCGGTACACAACCCTCTTGTCCGACGGAGACGCCAAGACACACAAGCATCTCTGCAGTCTCAAGGTATACGACGACACTCCTATCGAGAAGGAGGAATGCGTAAACCATGTGGCTGAGTGACTCAGCACGGCTCTCCGCAAGCTTTGGATGGAGAGCAACGGCGGTCGTGGCTATGGCAAATTAACGCAGGCCACCATCACCAAACTCACTGCCTATTACTGGAAGACCATCCGGGCACACAGAGGAAAGCTCAACGACATGACTGATACGGTGTTCGCCACCTTCTACCACGCCATCTCAACTGACGACCGCCCACAGCATGACCGGTGCCCTGATGGTGAGGACAGTTGGTGTTATTAAAAGCAGGCCACTGGTGAGACACCCGGCCCCCACCGTGACAACATCGGTACGCCTCTGTCACCTGAGGTGGCACCTCATGTGAAGGAAGTTTACGTGCGGCTCGGTCATCCCAGTCAGTCTTCTCGGTCGGTGCGTGAGAGGGGTGACTCAGAATGCGAACGAGTCCCTACACGCCAAGATCTTGGCAAACAAGATTTGTTGGCCTTGAAAGGTTAACTGCAGCGACATGTTCTGCCGTTGCATAGTTCAAGAGTGGTGTTGAACTCACAATCCGAAAGTTGTATGAGGCTATGGACATTGTGTCAGGCATGCAGGGGGTGACATCAGCCAAGAAGGCTGATACCCAGCGACTGAGACAGTCACTGCGTCAAGCACAAGCCAGCACCAAGGAGGCTAGACGGGCGCGCAAGCTCGCACGACAGCAGCACTGGCTATGCACCAGGTGCATTTTAATGACATTCATGTACAGTAATATATTTGTATACTGTAACCATGGACACATTATAAATATGACAGACATTGATAGATAACTTTGAAGCAACACTTTATTCACATAAGTACAATTAAAAAATTGGAAAGTTTTTGTTTTTTTCGTCAAAATCTTTATTTATCAGTGACATTTCTGTCAGTATATCTTGAAAGCATTCTCCCAAATATTGAAGAACTATTTGTTAGATATGTATACATTATTTTCTGAAGTATGCTATCAATGTAGATTGTCATCAAAATGTTTGGTTACATAATTGTAAAATATATAATGCACTTTAGTGTCTGCAGTGCTGTTTTCACTGTGAACACACATGTACAATACCACAGTATTTTCACTATTACCAGCACTGCCTTAGGCTGGTGGAACATTTCAACGGTGGACCATGTAAATGTTTGTATATAAATGATTTTTGGCGTATAACGCATACCTGTTGTTGCTTATTTAGCTATCATGTAAATACTGAATGTGGTGGTTGGACATGTACGTTGCCTGAGAGGCATATACTTTGAGTGCGTTTTTCTCAAATGCAATATTTTCATCACCATCTTTACTTCCAAAGGGTACCAGTGTAATCTCTTCAGATGTGTGCCTGTGCACGATGAGTCCATGCTCCAGTACATCTAAAAGCAATTTCTTTGTTATGTACATATTATTCTCAAAATGTGCTATGAATGTAGACTATTATCGCTAATTTTGATTAAAGTATGATTATAAAATATATGAAAAATAATTTTTTTATGTTATTGCACAATCCCTCTTACATATATTTCAGTTTCATTTCAAGAGTAAGCGCACCAATTTTTATTGAATTTGGACTGCCAATTACCAAAATACACTGGTTAGAACATTAAAATCTAAGATGGCCGCCGTTTCCATGGTAACGCATCACACAAAAAATAGAAACAATATGGTGTATTCTCCATGTTAACATACTGTAAAAAATTCAGCTTGATTGGTAAAGGAATAATAAACTAATAATCCCACTACGGAGGTCAGTAGTATGTGTGCGGTTTTGAATCCTCAAATGTGGTGGTTACTCTAAATAGATTTCGGGAAAAACCCCAGGGAAATGATCTGATTCGATCAGAGAGTTGATAATCCCCCAGGAGCGCTCTCCCCTTGTGACGTCATCCTGGGGATTCCCCTTGTGACGTAATCCCAGGGATTCCCTAGCAACGGGGTTTCCCCTAGCAACGGGGTTTCCCCTGAGGTTTGCGTTGATACAATCGTAAGGGGCGCTACGGGTCGAGGTAAAAGATACAATCGCCAGTTAGGGTTAGGGTTAGTAACCTTAAGGTTGGCGTCGTAGTGAACCCTACTTCCCAGACTCCATAACCGAACGCCCTGTGAACTGTGGTCTGACCTTAAGCACATGTGTTAGACTCGGTCTGCGGTGTGTGCTTCTATCCGGCCAGCTAACCCTAACCCCAAATCAGCGACCATGTTGCGCGAGCAGCCCCTAATCCACCACCTCCGGACCTCCCAACCGTACAACGTCGTCGATTTGTATATGGCCGAGTCGTTGCAGTCGATAATGTGGTTTCGGTAAGTTCTACGCGTGTTTGCTTATTCGTATAAAAGGCGAACGTGAATTTTGCAGTTCCCGTGTAATAGAATCACGCCCATTTACGGGAGACGGGTTGTTCTAACGCGTGTTTAGGAGGATGTTACGGTTACATAACTTTTATTTGTTTTCCGAACCCTTCTGTATGAAAATTAGCATCGCGAAGCGCCTCCGAGGGATACCCTAGGTAAGAAAATACAAGCCCTCGACGACAAGATGAAGACCATCCTCGATAGAAAGGACCTCGACAACGGGACCAAGGTAACATTGTATAATCAGAATGTAAAGTATAGGCCAGTTTGGTTTAATTAGTTTTTTTATGCGCTAATGTTTAGTAAGTCATTTGGAAGTTTATTCGATGTGTTAAGCCTAGATTAACAATAGAAAAACAGGTTTCTAAAAGTTTATAGTTAAACCACCCAAGTGGATATGGACACAATCCATATGGTGTCAAAGATTGATGGTACTGTTTAGACACTTCAGCATTCCCTTTAATCCTGACATTTGCTAAATTGCTCTGACCCGAGGGTCAACGTAATTGGGGAACCGAGAAGGAGCCCTGGGAACCCTGGATTTGGCGCAGCTCCAAGAGTTCAAAAGTTTAACTTGCAAAATTGGGAAAGGAAGACTGGCAGTCGTCATTGTCAAGTGGTTGAGAGGGTGGGTGGATTTAACAAGTTGACCAATAGTAAAGCGTATTGGGTATTTAAGCAACCACAGCGCCTCTAGTGACGGCGTCTGATTTTGGAAAACTGGGAGTATAAATACCCCGGAGGAGCGTTTACAAGGGGGCGGCAAGACTATTTTAAATTCACACTTAGGTGTGTAGTCATGCTGAATTTTAGGCATCAAAATTTTCAGTAAGGGTGGTCCTGGCGGGCCATACCTGCTTTAGCATTAGAATTCAAAATTTCCGGCCAGAATTTTATTGTCAAATCTTCTAGATTTTAAGAATCTGTATACAGTTTGAGTGATGTTTACATTCACTACTTTTCTTTACGGTTTACAGTGATAGATGTCTTCACTGTTATTTTTATTTGTCATCGTGAGTGATTATATTGCTACTATGTACGTAGCCGTCTGATGTACAAGATTAAAATCGTTTCGAACCTGGAGAACAATGCGTTGACTACACTTCTGTAGTACTCTATGTACTCATTGGTCGAGTGAGTACAAATTCAGTTATAAATCTCGACCTGGCGAGCGCAAAAACGACGGACAATCAAAATATCCTTCGTTGTGAGAAATGCCTCCTAGACCATTGCGTGCGGCCCCGAAGAAGACAAGAAGAGGGAGGCATATATCTTACAAGGTGTTGCAGAGGTACAACGTCTTGTCTGATAAACACGTAAAGGAACCGGTACGCGTGTTCGCGGTGAACGAGTCGATGTCAGCAGCAGCGTCGGGGGTGCAGCGTCGTGGACACCGTTCCCAAGACCATGCAGGCTAAAGCCAGACGTTTGATGGAGCATCTCAAAAGAGATATCGAATGGACCTCTCGTGCCGAACTTATCTACGAAGGTATGCCTGTTGTCGGAAGTGGGGTGGATCTATTGAATGATCTGTTGCGTAAGAGAAAGACCGATCCGACAGGATGGCAGCCATTCATACGACAACACCGTGTCATCAACCTACTCATGGAGTTGGTCGGTTATGTCGTCAGGAGAGCCTACATACGTCAGGCGACGACGCCCATTCCGTCTCGTCACCGTCGAGCGCCGGCTACTCCTCGAGCTGGTGTGGGTAGTGCACGAAGCTCACTCAGTTGGACACCCCTCGTTCGTCGACGCAGTCAGATGGAACATTTCATACTCACCCCACCCCCGAACGACGACGAAAACGCAAGGCATTGGCGTCAGTTGGGAAGACAGTTAAGGCAAGTGTCCATAGCACAGTGTGCGCTGAGATGAGCGTTCCACAGGACACGTACCGTTCCGTCGTCGTTGCGCTACTTTGCGGTGGACTTTACTTGCTCGCTGACATTATCGCCAGAAGTCTGATACAACAGTCGCTATTCAGGATATTGTCTAACTACTAGACTGTCGGTCGTTCGTCATCGTTGTGGGTGTGGTAGTGTATGTTCTGCTTTACGTCAAGACCCGTGCTGCGCAGTCACCACCACCACCACCACCACCACCACCACCACCATCACCACAGCCAATCCATCGGATATATTTTAATGGCGCCGAGGAATAAACAACTGAAGAGGGTCTACTTCGATCCGAAAAGGGTGTCGAGTTACATCACGCGAGTGCCGAGGAAAATCGTCGAAGAATGGTTGTCGGAACAGGACGCCTATACCCTACACAAACCGGCGAGACATCATTTCAGGAGACGACATGTTGTCGTGCGAGGTTCACGTCAGCAGTAGCAGGCCGATTTCGTCGACCTGTCGAATTTGAAAACGGACAACGACGGTATGACCTTTCTCCTCACGGTGATCGACGTCTTCACAAAAGTGGCCTGGTGCGTTCCGCTGAAGAACAAGTCCGCGGCGTCGTTGGTGACGGCGCTGAAAAGCACATTCGCCAAAGGCTGGCCAAAGACGTTGCAGACAGATCAAGGACTCGAATTTCTGAATCGATCCGTTCATGCTCTGTCGAAGAAGTACGGAATCCATCTCTTCTCCACTCACAGCGCGGAAACGAAGGCGAGCATCGTCGAAAGATTCAATATAACGTTGAAGACGTGCATGTGGCGATACTTCACGAAACACCAGACGTGGCGATACATTGATGTCCTTCGGGAGTTTGCGCAGTCGTACAACAGCACCCACCACCGCAGCATCGGCATGGCACCGTCACAGGTGAGTGCAAAGAATCAAGAAGAGGTGTGGCAGCGTCTGTACGGTCACGACGGTAAGGACGTGCCCATGTTCCGTGTGTCGGACCGCGTGTGCATCAGTAAGTTCAAGAGACTGTTCAAAAAAGGCTACATGGCGAATTGGAGCGAAGAGATGTTCACCATACACGAGGTTCACCCCACCGATCCACCCGTGTTCCGATTTATCGACGATCTCGGTGAAGTGCTGGACGGCACCTTCTACGAACCGGAGCTGCAGAAGGTGTCGGTGCCCGTTGATAAAGTGTACCGCGTGGAATCGGTCCTGCAGCGCCACAAGAGGAGGGCAGACGAACGGAGGCTTTGGAGAAATGGTACGGCACCCCTCCAAGATCAACAGTTGGATCGATGCCAAGGGCCTCGTTCGGTATAAAGACTAGCCGCGCGTCTTTTTTCGCTTCATTAGAGCGATGACAGACGAGTCGATAACAGAGGACTTCACCACCGCCGCCACCACCGTCATAGAAGAAGAGGACAGTACTGACACACAGAGCGAGAAAGACATCACTCCCAGGCATCTGTTCGGTACCGTGTGTCCTCGAGGGGAGATAGTGTTTCTGTGTCAGGTCGTCGTCTTGTACACGGTCATCCTGATAAGCATTTACATCCTGACGACAGGTCACGAGAATTCTAATCTGTGGAAGGCTCTGTTGAGTAGTTCGTTGGGTTACCTGCTGCCCAATCCCACTTTGAAACGTCATGACAATTGATTTATACCTGACGCTGCCTAGTAACGCTTCCATGAAGATGTTTCCAGATAATACGTGGGCTCAATACATCAGGGATTCAACATATCGATCTGACTGACCAGTGGGTAGGCGGGTTGGCAGAGATACAGTACCTACACACTTGGTACAACATCGGCGTGAACGACAGCTGGTTCTTTCTCAACGAGCACGAACCTATGGGTCTACAGTTCCATCACTCAAAAAATGACGTTGCACATGACACCGAGCACCGAGTTCACTGTACCTTACCACAGCGCGCTGGTACGAATGTGGAGTCTCGCGTCGTCGAGTCTCGCATAGTCGGTGACAGTCCCTTTGTTGCGAGCCCTTCCAGTTAGCGGAAGTCACGGCGCCACGGTATCTGATCGGTTCACTAACATTCACTACGTGCCTGTGTTTTACTCGCACTTCCACTCGATCGAGATGGATATAAGAGACGACACCGGACGACGCGTACCATTCGAGTACGGTAGAGTGACGGTGACGCTTCATTTTCGACGGCGTAGGACCGGACTGTTCTGAATCATCGCCGACGACGTTTTGTCCGGACAGAGCATAAAAAGGGCGGCAAAACGACAAATCACGGATGCCGGTAAAACTATGCTGCGTGATCTTTTGATCCGTGACATGCGACTTCGTAAACGTATAAATCACACGTCTGCGAAGAAAGAAGAAATGTGAAGCCGACATATTCGACGACGACGATGGCTTTCTTACATAGATATTCATGCGAGGGGGTCAAGAACCAGCTGGATCTCTTTACCGTACCCCCGACTCAGAACAGCATCGTCGACAGTCGTATAGTGGAACATCAGCCCATGGCCTCTCTGGACTCGGGTGGACCGATAGAATTCCTGATACCCGGATCGGGAGACGAATACCTAGATCTCGCCAACACGTTGCTACACGTGCAGGTGAAGGTGACGAGAGCCGATGCTAACTGGCTGCATTCGCTGTTCAGTCAAGACGACGTCTACCTGAACGGTACGCTCGTGACCCCTTCGACCAACACGTACGCGTATCGTGCCTACATAGAGACGCTGCTAAGTCATTTCACCGATGCCAAGGTCACGCAGCTGAAGGGTCAGTGTGGCACAAGGACATGGCCACTCATATGAATGCCGTCTTCAAAGGAGCCGCGGCTAACGAATAATAATAATAATAATAAAAGGACTTCTTTAGCGCCAATATCCTCGGAAAATCCGAGCTCAGTGGCGCAACAAAACCAAAGGATTAGGCATTCTCGTGACCATATACAATGCAAAAAGTCGTCAACCGATGGATGGAGGTGCCAAGAAGCTAAGGAGGATAGGCCATTTTGAAAAGATAGGTTTTAAGATTACGGCGAAATGAAGCTATATTTCTTGCTGATTTTACGCTGTCGGGGAGTGAATTCCACAGAGTTGGTGCGGCAACCGAGAAAGCTCGAGTTCCAGCGAAGGGTTCGTGGCTCGACAAGCGAACATCGTACGGAGTCGGGTCGTCGAGAAGATGGGTCGTCTACACGTGGATCTGTTTCTGCAAGATCTATTCCTGATCAACGGCGTCGATGTCAAGATACGCCTGGTGCGCAGTAAACCTGCGTTTGCGCCCATGGCTGGCGGGGACAACCCTGATTACAAGATCACCATCGTCAATGCCACTTTGTTTGCAAAGAAGGCCACCCTGAATCCGGCCGTGCAGATGGCCCACATCAAGGCTCTCGAGAAGAGCACGGTCAAGTATCCGATGCGATCCGTCGACTGCAAGGTGTAGTCCATTCCAGTAGGCACTCGGTCGCACACGTACGAGAACCTGTTCCTCGGCACCCTGCCGAAACGTCTGGTGCTGTGCTGTGTCGATAAAGATGCGTACAACGTTGCGTACGAAAAGAATCCGTTTCACGCCAAGAACAACGTCATCAGCTTCCTCGCAGTGTACGTGGATGGACGACAGATACCCTCCAAACCTTTCCAGCCCAATTTCGCATACGACCTCTTCGTCAGGAGCTACATGAGCGTGTTCACCTCGAACGGTAAGATTTGGCAGGATGAGGGGAACGGTGTGACTCGCAGCGACTTCCGGCACGGCTACACCTTCTACGGTTTTGACCTGACCCCCGATCAGTGCGATGGCCCCTGCTTCCATATGGTACAAATGGACAACCTGCGCATAGAGCTGCATTTCCGTAACGCGCTGCCGACCACCGTGAACGTCGTCGCCTACGCCGAATTCGAGTCCGTGCTGGAAATCGACAAAGAACCGCAACGTCATCTACGACTACCGATTACTGAGACACGCTGCAGATCGCCAGACTACTGGCAATGGACCCACGCACCAGATCGATATTTCGCGGTGTCGTACCCAAAGACGGACTGCTTTTGACGACGACGATAGACGGCACTCTGCCTGCGGCCTTCGTGTGCAACACCGACGACGGCGACGAACCGGGCGAACATTGGATAGCGCTGTACTTAGATGCCGACGGATGCGACGATTACTTCTGCTCGTACGGTCTACCGCCACGACACGCTGCGTTCCGCACCTTCATGAACGAACATTGTTCCGAGTGGACTCATAATACCAAGATATTTCAGAGTCCTCTATCTAACGTTTGTGGACACTATTGCATAGCTTATGTATTGTTTCGTTGTAACGGTTTTCCGACGAGAACTTTTATCAACCTATTCGGCACCGATTTAGTAGCTAACGATTGCCGCGTGTTTGATTGGCTTAAACGATTGCCGCGTGTTTGATTGCGACGAGGTAGACTGTACTATCGCACATCGTACATCGATTGAGCCTCTGTCGCGGGGGATGCACCACCCCTAAGCTCGCGACCTCTGGCGTGATGGGAAACATCCGAAAGTCGCCTCATCATCATCATCATCACCATCGAGCCTCTGACGAGGTGGAGGCACTCCTGAGCTCGCGACCTCTGGCGTGATGGTCAACATCCGCAAGTCACCTCGTCATCATAGTTGTCTTAGCGATATTACACGCTACCCTCGTTGTGTCATCATGCCGATTGTGTCGTTCAATAAAATACGTGTGCACTCGTACGATATCGTGTTGTGTTCGTTTCCTCATCTCCTCGTTAGCCTCTTTGATCCCTATTAACGACCCTGTTAATGACTACTGCTGCTGCGCCGCTGCTGCTAACAGACCCGTCGATCCCTTATGAAACCCCTCAATGACGACCGTATCCAACTTACACATTTTCATAACACAAACTTTCAAAACAAAAAACTTCCAACTTACAAACTTTCATAACATAAAATTCAAAACATGAACTTTTCACATCACAAACTTCCAACTTACAAATTTTCATAACATAAACTTTAAAAACATGAACTTTTCACATCACAAACTTCCAAATAAAAAAATGTCATAACACAAACTTTAAAAACAACAAACTTCCAACTTACAAACTTTCATAACATAAATTTTCAAAACATGAACTTTTCACGTCACAAATTTCCACTTACAAATTTTCATAACACAAACTTTCAAAACATATGTGTGTGTGTGTGTGTGTGTGTGTGTGTGTGTGTGTGTGTATGTGTGTGTGTGTGTGTGTGTGTGTGTGTGTGTGTGTGTGTGTGCGCGCGTGTGTGCGTGCGTGTGTGTGTGTGTATAAAGTAACAAATTGCCTGTAATATACCACTAAAAAAACAAAGTTTGTACGGGCAACCATGAAAATATTATCGCTAAAACATGGATAATTGCATCCTAACTTCGTGCATAGGTCATCACATAATATCGTGATAACTCGGTATTACAACACAAACTGATCACGCGATCAATGAATTTGTCTCTTTCAACAGAAACTAACACTAAATAAGATATGTTAATAATTAAAATGCTTAGTATATATTTGGGATACAAACTGTTTGTATTGTTGGATAGACAGGTTGCCTAAAAAAAATAAACAAATCAAATATACAATAACTTACCTTTTTGAATGAAGTTAACATGTTTCTGAGCGACACCTGACAGTGCATACACGAACACACTTTCCCCGCCATGTTTTTGTACTGACTGGCAATTATTAGACCTGATCACGTGATCAATGATTTTGTCTCTTTCGAACTCGCTGACATTTATTAGCATGGGAAACTTTGACTGGTCATCGGAGGGTCGCCATTGTTTTATTACAAATTAAACAAATTGGAAGTTTGCATGTTGAAGGTTATTCCCGCCCTTACTCGGCCTACGTAAGTTGTATTTAGAACACATGGACCGCATCTTGACGGGAAGAAACTGAGCTTTCTGGCGTTGGGCGCCGTGTTGTAGTTCAATATTTACCTGGCGCAAAAACATTGCATGAATCGGAAGATGTTTCGCTTCAATGCGTGAAAACAAAAGACTTTTGAAACAATAGGCATCACATAAACACGTAGTTTATTATATGAATTTTTTAATTTCATGATATAAACAACATAGTGAAAGCATGTTGGATAATTTATTTAACATATAATGCGTCAGAAAATTGTATTTATTTGTTTACCCGTAACCTTTCTCGCGCCTGCAATTTGAATACGATATATATTAACATATTTAATATACAGGGTTTTTGGTGACAATATAGGGCTTGTGGACTGCTACTTACCTTTCCTTGCTCATGTCGTCAGGACTTATCCAGAAAGTCAGTGTGTACTCGTCCAGTGCTGTCATATTTACTCTCCCCTTCAGAAAAGCGAGACTAGCTGCCCTATTAAACATAGCAACGTTGACGCTGCCATCACCAAAGTCGTTCGTCGTCGAGTTGTTCACACTACCGTCATAGTTGAAGCCGCTGACACCACGCAAGAGATCTCTGTACGTGAGACCTCGACTGTCCTCGCAGACAGTCCGGCAGGTTTCGCCACATCTAGTGCTGGCATCGCGGCCTATCCGGCAGAAGCTGTCGGCCGACGTCCGACCACACGTCGCGTCATTCGGATTCAGGGACACCGACGTTGATCCAGCGATGTTAATCAACTGAGCTCTCGTTGTTGTTACTATTATCGTAGTCAGCACAAGAACCGCCGGAATAAAACCGTTCATCGTCGCATTAGCCCTGTCCTTGTGCAGCAGCTGTGGGTTGTTCCGGAGCTCTGTTCAGTGAAAGTCTCACTCACTCACTCACTCACATATATTGCAGTTCAGTGCGTGGTACTGCAATGCCGTTTACATACTAGGTCATCGCCTGAATACAGGGATTGCCACTGAAGCGTGAAATGTGATAAGAGCTAGGTTACACACAAGGCGCAGTGGCCTGCCCTAGATACCCAGTTTTTTCAATGCATCCGGTGAACGGACCTTACACAAACACGTACAAAGCTACAACGAAGCTTTGACCCTGCTATAGCACAGTGACAGTCAGCCAACCATTTGCCGACCGTTGGCACAACAGCAGCAACTATTGTTGGCGCAACGTTACTTTGCGGGTTGGGCCAACGTTGCACCTACGTCAACAGCATAGTACCAACGCTACCCCATCCATCAACCAACGTTGCCCCAACCTTCGCCAACGTTGCCCCAACCATCAGCCAACGTTGCCCCAACCATCCCCCAACGCTACCCCAACCATCAGCCAACGTTGCGCCAACCATCAACCAACGTTGCCCCAACCATCCGCCAACGTTACCCCAACCATCAGCCAACGTTGTCCAAACCATCCGCCAACATTGCCCCAACCATCAGCCAATGTTGTCCCAACCATCATCCAATGTTGTGCCAACCATCTGCTAACGTTACCCCAACCATATTTCAGTGTGTTCCCAACCTTAAAAAACGAACATATTTATAATGGGACGCGTTACTGGGTCACGAGACGTCGCGAGGTTCCGCGTTGGTTAAGCCGACTGGCGACCTCCAGAGCAACGCGTCTTAGCGCCGACCTAGTTACCTTAATTGTTTACAACTAATTTATCGCTTTACTGTACCTTTATCAATTGTATCATGGCATTTTCGCTCCAGTTCTATATGAACTATACAGCAGGGAAGATTATATTAAAAAAAAGAGTCAGGCGGCAGTGTATTAATGTATAAACACTTTTATATGATATAGCTTATGCTATAATTACAAACGTTATGCTTTAATATTCTAAGGCATACTCAGATATGGTTTCGTACTGCAATAAATTTGACACAAAATATATACAATAACAGCTAACACATTATGGCTTCACAATTACTAACCTATCGCTAGAAGTAGAACACAACAATTTTACAATTATTTCACAGATATAACCTGACTAATTCACATTAAGTCCCCTACAATGGTGCATTCCACATAATACCCATGCATGGCATATTATGGCATACATGTGAACGTTATACTAGTCCCAGTGTATATACTAATGGTGATAGGTGAAGATGACACAGCATCAGGATTTATATTCGGCCCTCGACACAGCAGAAGGCATCCTGCAAAGGTCCTACGTGATACTGATTTTGCTGACGATATTGTTCTACTGTGTAACACAATCAACCAAGCCAGGGGCTACTGTACAGAGTTGAATCAGCATATAATTCAGTTGCCGTCTATCTCAACTCACCCAAAAACAAAGTACGTTGCATTCTGCATGGACAGCCCCCTCGTCGAAACCATATCTGATCAGAGAAAATCAGGTGGAGGTGAGCCCAAATTGAATGCCTAACTTATCCAAAACTATTCGTCTGAATTTGGGATAACAATTTCCGAATTTGAAAATGTTTTGCAGGACAGACACCAATGAAGAAGTATCATGAACAAATCCTCCAGACAAATAGACGACACGATAAACTAAACATTAAATTGTACTTGTAAACACACCACAAACACAGCTTCCTTTACAATCACAACACATGTACTGTTGGTGTCAACAGGATTGTCAAGATTCCCAAATTTAGGTCCTACTACAGCAATACTGTTGGCATTGCTTCACCATAATTGTTTTTAATTAAGTTTGAAGGGTGATATAATCAGACCTGGGGTCAATTCTGAATTGCATTAGAATTGATAACAACAATGGTTTAATTGGAATTGAAGTCTGCAAAGTACACTGCTTGTAAGCTTGTGGTGATGTGTGTAATATAATATTGACCTCAGGACTGGATGTAGTGTCAGTGTTGTACTAGTTCCTCCTCAAACTAAATGTGTTGCAGTTGTAACTGTTCCCTCCTCCCCTGCTCCCTCCTCCTCTGTTCCCTCCTCCTCTGTTCCCTCCTCCTCTGTTCCCTCCTCCCCTGCTCCCTCCTCCTCTGTTCCCTCCTCCCCTGCTCCCTCCTCCTCTGTTCCCTCCTCCTCTGTTCCCTCCTCCTCTGTTCCCTCCTCCTCTGTTCCCTCCTCCCCTGCTCCCTCCTCCTCTGTTCCCTCCGCCCCTGCTCCCTCCTCCTCTGTTCCCTCCTCCTCTGTTGCCTCCTCCCCTGCTCCCTCCTCCCCTGCTCCCTCCTCCTCTGTTCCCTCCTCCCCTGCTCCCTCCTCCTCTGTTCCCTCCTCCTCTGTTCCCTCCTCCTCTGTTCCCTCCTCCTCTGTTCCCTCCTCCCCTGCTCCCTCCTCCTCTGTTCCCTCCTCCTCTGTTCCCTCCTCCTCTGTTGCCTCTGATGTCTTCCACCATCTCGGTGTGCAGTAAATCGCAGCCATTGTTTCAGGGTCCACTCAACATCACTGTTGTTTGCATCCTGAGTGCAGACCGGGGTTCCGACTCACTGCACCTGTTGAAAATGTTAACATATTTGAAATATCTACCATTTTAAAGGCAAATGCAGAGTAAAATGGTGAACAAAACTATGTATCCAACAACTAACTTGAAACACGTATACTCTATAGCATAAGGGGTTATATCAAGTAGACGTTAAACTGAAATTCAGGATTTGTTATCGTCCATGAGCATTCAACTGCACAAATTGTGTTTGGGGCAAGTTGTTACCACTGTAACAACGCTCTGGCGGCTTGCTCCGATGGCTCAGTCGGCGAGTTGTTTGCTTACAATGACTGTAAGAAAAACATTTATTTAACCACGATGTGTGAACGGTTTGTTTCACATATGACATCTAACGTACTGGTATATGGCACAGTCCTAGTTGTTCAATTTAAATATTGCAGGATTCATGTGAAATGTGCATGGATGTTCGTGCGAGTGTGTGTCATCCAATAAAGCAGAACTGGCATTACAGATATTTTGAAATTTATTATTTCATACCCTATTCAATCATTTATATTCCATTCACCATTGTTTGTTATGTGAGAATCTGGGGAATTAATGTGTCCCCTTTGGTAACTAACAATGAAAAGCTTAATATATATGAAGTTGTGAACTCCTATACACTGTTAAGCACACTGTGTATAAGATGGATAAGTGTGTGTAATCCAATCAACAGTAACATGTACTAATGACACTTGCTTAACCTTCGATTCACACGTTCTTTGTTACAACAACGTACCCCGCATGCTTGGTTAGTTGCTACATTCAACCGCGCCTGGGAAAGTTCACATATCTAGCTATAATATGGAATATCATTGGAATGGTACATTTTATTAATAGGAATAATACATTTAATGCATACATTGTCAGAAAAAATGTGCCATGCATACTTTTCGCAAATGTCCCATATTCTGCCCAAAAGCACATACAGACGAAATAAATCGTTTGGATAAAATCTTCATTTTAAATGTCCATGCA
Source organism: Lamellibrachia satsuma (assembly GCA_033239005.1). Lineage (NCBI taxonomy): Eukaryota > Metazoa > Annelida > Polychaeta > Sabellida > Siboglinidae > Lamellibrachia > Lamellibrachia satsuma. The sequence goes on from BSQZ01000039.1 coordinate 6,042,384, forward strand.
TGGTTAATATAAAATTGTATATTTGCAATGTTGTACTAAAATATCGCCTGTCCGTCATCAACCGCCCAGTGTATCGCCTTTCTGTCGTCCAGTGCACAGTCTGTCCGACAGGCTATCGATAACGGACAAGCGACATACTAGGCACTGGATGACGTACAGTCGACATACTTGGAACTGGATGACGGACAGGTGACATCCTTGGAACTGGATGACGTACAGTCGACATACTTGGAACTGGGTGACGGACAGGTGACATACTGGGTGTTGGATTGCGGACAGGCGATATATTGTGCAGTGGGGAGAACACATTGGGCGGTGGATGACAGACAGTTGACATGAAGGGAGAAACGACATGCTGGGCGTGGATGACGGACAGGCGACAGGCTGGACGGCGGATAACGGATAAGCGACAGATTGGGCGGTGAATGTTCGACTGGACTTGGAACTAGATGACGGGTATTGTCAGACTGGGCGGAGCATGACGAACAGGGGATAGACTCGGCGGTTGATAACGGAGAGGCTACATACTAGGCTGTGGATGATGGTTAGGTGACAAACTTGGCACTGGATGACGTACAGTCGACATATTTGGAATTGGATAACGGACATATGGCAGACTGGGTGTTGAATGGCGGACAGCCGATATATTGTGCGGTGGATGACGGACAGTTGACAGAAAGAGCACTAGACGACAGACACTATAGATGACATTGGATAGCGCAGAATCGACATGCTGGGCGTGGATGACGAACAGGGGACAGACACGGCGGTGAATAATGGAGAGGCTACAAAATGGGCGGTTGATGATGGATAGGTGACATATTAGGGTTCAGCCTCCTGTTGCGTTTCCCATTGACGACCATGTTAACGTTTTGCACGATTATAAGAAAATGGGACCATAAAAAATTCTGAAACTTCTTACCTGCCGTTGTCATCATCTCATTGACATGCTGCTCGAGTTTAGTCAAAGTCTCATACTTCTAACTCTTTTAAAATGCCTGAACGTGCTATACCGGTCAATGTTTACCAATTCCTGCATGAATTACAACGCACACGTGCCTTGCGGTGAAAAAATTGCCAAAAATCCTTCCGCCCATTGAAATCATCTACAAATCCAGTTGGCAACATGTTCTACCAGCAAACCTGCCAATGTGTCTGCTCAAATGCAGTTATGTCAGATGATATAATTTTTTATTAATAACACATACCTAAAATTACTGTGCCCTACATTCGTAACACACCAGGAAGTGTAACTGAGGCATGACCCCATTAACTGAGCGGTGGCTGGTGGAAAGGAAACAGACGGGTCGGTGGATAACGCAGAGGCGACACAATGGACGGCGAATTGCGGACGGGGCGACATACTGGGCGGTTGGTAACTAACAGGCGACATACTCTGAATTGGGTAACATATAGTTGACTGATTGGGCGCTGTATGACGGATAAGTGGCATACGGTCAACGACGGACAGTCGACAGACGGAGTTCTGTAGACAGGGATGACGGTGGATGACGGACAGGCGACTGACTGGGCGGTGTGTGACGTACTGGTGACATACTGTGCACTGGATGACGGACAGGTGACGGATTGGGCGATATATGACGGACAGGTGACATACTGGGCACTGGATGACAGTCAGGTGATAAACTGGGCGGTGGATTCCTGACAGTTCACAGCCCAGCTAGCACAGCCAACATCGTAATAAGCTCGCCACGGTCGCGGTCTGCATGTTGACCATGTCAACGTTGGGCCAACCGTGGAAGCTTGTAGTGGGCAGACGGCAACGCGGCGACGTCACGCCTACGTTACGCCAACTATTAAAACATCGTAGCGACACCTAGCGAAGAATCTCGCATATGCTCATTGGTTGGGGTTCCGTTGTCAAGTAGTCGCCACCGTCGCGATCTGCATGGTAACGCTTCCCCCATCGTTTCCGACATCCAATATACGATTAATCATGTAATCCGAAGAGCGGCTTGCCAACCGGGGATAACACGTATACGTAGCGATAGAGCGTGGGAGAAGAATGTCAGAAATGCGATATGTAAGATAATTGGCGGTTAATTTATTCACCCGTTCGGTAGCAAATTGTGATAACGTTAAACCGTTAAATGTACCAGCAGAGAAAACGTTATTTCTAGATAGCAATTTGAGGTAATGTTTTATTATAGTAAAATATAGCGATCGTCACATAAAGCTTGTATTTCATAAGAGATTAGTACCATAAACGGGTTATTGCATTTTAATTGTGTTTATTGCTGGGCGAGCGATAATGGAACTTCGATCGCGTTAGCGTAAAATTGGTCGCTCAACAGAGCGAAACATGTTTATCTGTTTTTACTGTAGTTTTTAGTTATTACGGGAGCTTCTATAAAATATTTGTTATATACTTACCAAAACGTAGGCGGGTTCATAACAATGTTGTTGACAATTTTGCAACCGGTTTATCCAGTCCTGGCGGGCTTGTGGAGATTGGAGGAATTGTAGAAGTTATTCTCTTTGAGATGTTAGTGAAGAGCAATAGCTACATTTGACTCTATGGTCTGTGCTTAAAATATTCTCAAGCATGTAATTAATTTATGGAGTTTAGCTAGTTTGGTAGCATTTTGCTTATTTTATTTGTTCTATGGAAATGTAATATATACCCCACTTTGAACAGAAATACACTATTGTTGGATGCATAGTTTTGTTCACCATTTTACTCTGCGTTTGCCTTTAAAATGGTAGATATTTCAAATATGTTAACATTTTCAACAGGTGCAGTGCGTCGGAACCCCGGTCTGCACTCAGGATGCAAACAACAGTGATGTTGAGTGGACCCTGAAACAATGGCTGCGATTTACTGCACACCGAGATGGTGGAAGACATCAGAGGCAACAGAGGAGGAGGGAACAGAGGAGGACGGAACAGAGGAGGAGGGAACAGAGGAGGAGGGAACAGGGGTGGAGGGAACAGAGGAGGAGGGAACAGAGGAGGACGCAACAGAGGAGGAGGCAACAGAGGAGGAGGAAACAGAGTAGGGTACAGAGGAGGAGGGAACAGAGGTGGTGGGATCAGAGGAGGAAGGAACAGAGGAGAAGGCAACAGAGGAGGAGGGAACAGAGGAGGACGGAACAGAGGAGGACGGAACAGAGGAGGAGGGAACAGAGGAGGAGGGAACAGAGGAAGAGGCAACAGAGGAGGAGGGAACAGAGAAGGAGGGAACAGAGGAGGAGAGGAACAGAGGAGGAGGGAACAGAGGAGGAGGGAACAGAGGAGGAGGGAACAGAAGAGGAGACAACAGAGGAGGAGGACTGAACAGAGGAGGAGGCAACAGAGGAGGAGGCAACAGAGGAGGAGGGAACAGAGGAGGATGGAACAGAGGAGGAGGGAACAGAGGAGGAGGCAACATAGGAGGATGGAACAGAGGAGGAGGGAACAGAGTAGGAGGGAATAGAGGAGGAGGGAACAGAGGAGGAGGGATACAGAGGAGTAGGCAACAGAAGAGGAGGGAACAGAGGAGGAGGCAACAGAGGAGGAGGGAACAGAGGAGGACGGAACAGAGGAGGAGGGAACAGAGGAGGAGGGAACAGGGGTGGAGGGAACAGAGGAGGACGCAACAGAGGAGGAGGCAACAGAGGAGGAGGAAACAGAGTAGGGTACAGAGGAGGAGGGAACAGAGGTGGTGGGATCAGAGGAGGAAGGAACAGAGGAGAAGGCAACAGAGGAGGAGGGAACAGAGGAGGACGGAACAGAGGAGGACGGAACAGAGGAGGAGGGAACAGAGGAAGAGGCAACAGAGGAGGAGGGAACAGAGGAGGAGGGAACAGGGGTGAAGGGAACAGAGGAGGAGGGAACAGAGGAGGACGCAACAGAGGAGGAGGCAACAGAGGAGGAGGAAACAGAGTAGGGTACAGAGGAGGAGGGAACAGAGGTGGTGGGATCAGAGGAGGAAGGAACAGAGGAGGAGGCAACAGAGGAGGAGGGAACAGAGGAGGACGGAACAGAGGAGGACGGAACAGAGGAGGAGGGAACAGAGGAAGAGGCAACAGAGGAGGAGGGAACAGAGAAGGAGGGAACAGAGGAGGAGAGGAACAGAGGAGGAGGGAACAGAGGAGGAGGGAACAGAGGAGGAGGGAACAGAAGAGGAGGCAACAGAGGAGGAGGACTGAACAGAGGAGGAGGCAACAGAGGAGGAGGCAACAGAGGAGGAGGGAACAGAGGAGGATGGAACAGAGAAGGAGGGAACAGAGGAGGAGGCAACATAGGAGGATGGAACAGAGGAGGAGGGAACAGAGTAGGAGGGAATAGAGGAGGAGGGAACAGAGGAGGAGGGATACAGAGGAGTAGGCAACAGAAGAGGAGGGAACAGAGGAGGAGGCAACAGAGGAGGAGGGAACAGAGGAGGAGGGAACAGAGGAGGAGGGAAAGGAGGAGGAGGAGGGAACAGAGGAGGAGGGAACAGTTACAACTACAACACATTTAGTTTGAGGAGAAACTGGTACAACACTGACACTACATCCAGACCTGAGGTCAATATTATATTATACACATCACCGCAAGCTTAACAAATTTATTTGCATATCTTATTCCAACTGTTATTATACCTGGTAACAGCCAGAGAGCAGTGTACTTTGCAGACTTCAATTCCAATTAAGTCTGTTTTGATTTTTATTAATTCAATTCCAATTAACACATTATTTTGATCAATTATAATTCAATTCAGAATTGACCTCAGGTTAGATTTCATCACCATTCAAACTTAATTAAAAAATAGCTGTTGTTTGTTGAAAGTGACATATATATTTCCAAACATAAACAATTATGGTGCAGCAATGACAATAGTATTGCTGTAGTAGGACCTAAATTTGGGAACCTTGACAATCCTGTTGACACCAACAGTACATGTGTTGTGGTTGTTAAGGAAGCTGTGTTTCTGGTGTGTTTACAAGTACAATTTAATGTTTAGTTTATCGTGTCGTCTATTTGTCCGGAGGATTTGTTCATGATACTTCTCCATTGGTGTCTGTCCTGCAAAACATTTTCAAATTCGGAAATTGTTATCCCAAATTCAGACGAATAGTTTTGGATAAGTTAGGCATTCAATTTGGGCTCACCTCCACCTGATTTTCTCTGATCAGATATGGTTTCGACGAGGGGGCTGTCCATGCTGAATGCAACGTACTTTGTTTTTGGGTGAGTTGAGATAGAGGGCAACTGAATTACATGCTGATTCAACTATGTGCATTAGACCCTGGCTTGGTTGATTTTGTTAGACAATAGTACAATATCGGAGGACAGATCCCATGAAAGTTGTTCATGATACTTCTCCATTGGTGTCTATCCTGCAAAACGTTTTCAAGTTCGGAAATCGTTATCCCAAATTCAATAGTTTTGGATAAGTTAGGCATTCACATTGGACTCACCTCTATCTGGTTTTCTCTGCTGAATGCAACATATTTTGTTTTTGGGTGAGTTGATATAGAGGGCAACTGAATTATATGCTGATTCAACTATGTGCATTAGACCCTGGCTTGGTTGATTTTGTTAGACAATACTACAATATCGTCAGCAAAATCAGTGTCACTTAGGACCTTTTTTGCAGGATGCCTTCTGCTATGCCGAGGGCCAAATATAAATCCTGGTGCTGTGTCATCTTCACCTGTCACCATTATTATCTACACTGGGACTTGTATAACGTTCACATGTGTGCCATAATGTGCCATGCATGGGTATTATGTTGAATGCACAAATGTAAGGGGCTTAATGTATATTATTCAGGGTATATCTGTGAAATAATTGTAAAACTGTTGTGTTCTACTTCTGGCGATAGGTTAGTAATTGTGAAGCCATAATTTGTTAGTTGTTATTATATTTCTTTTGTGTCAAATTTATTGCAGTATGAAACCATAAGATTTGATTTTTTGTATTTGAATTAGGATTATGCTGTCAATGAATTGTTATGATTGTTAGTATGATATTACAAGTCTCATTATGACTACACTCTCGGTGTCTAAGAATGGATTGGAATGTTTGTATATCACAGTATCTATGAATACATAAAGATATTACACAATATTTTTGTACGTTCAACTATACTTAGGTGAAAACTGATTGTAATTTTACACTGTGAAACATATTTGAAATAAAATGATTATTTTATTATAAACATGTTCGTTTTTTTTAAGGTTGGGAACACACTGAAATATGTTTGGGGTAACGTTGGCGGATGGTTGGGGCAACGTTGGCTGATGGTTGAGGCAACGTTGGCGGATGGTTGGGGCAACGTTGGCTGATGGTTGGGGCAACATTGGCTGATGGTTGGGGCAACGTTGGCTGATGGTTGGGGTAACGTTGGCGGATGGTTGGGGCAACGTTGGCGGATGGTTGGGGCAACGTTGGCGGATGGTTGGGGCAACGTTGGCTGATGGTTGGGGCAACATTGGCTGATGGTTGGGGTAATGTTGGCGAAGGTTGGGGCAACGTTGGTTGATGGTTGGAGTAACTTTGGTACTATGTATGCTGTTGACGTAGGTGCAACGTTGGCCCAAAGCGCAAAGTAACGTTGCGCCAACAATAGTTGCTGCTATTGCGCCAACGTTGCGCCAACGGTTGACACATGGCTGGCTGACTGTCACTGTGATAGCTGGGAGACTGGCTGATGTATGACCGACAGGCGACAGACTAGGCGGTGGATGACGGAGAGCTGACACAATGGACGGCGAATTACGGACAGGCGACAGACTGGGCGGTTGGTAACTAACAGGCGACATAACTGTGTAACATATAATTGACTGATTGGGCGCTGTATGACGGACAGGTGGCAGACTGGGTTCTGTATGACGGACTGGCGACACACTAGGCACTGGATGACGGATAGGTGACGGAATGGGCGATGGATGACATATTTGGAATCGGATGACGAATAGCTGACATACTGGGCGGTGGATAACGGACAGCTTGCAGATTGGGCCGTGGATGATGGACAGTCTACAGATTGGGCGTTTTATGACAGAGAGGCTACATTCACACTGACAGACAACACACACACACACACACACACACACACACACACACACACACACACACACACACACACACACACACACACACACACACACACACACACACACACACACACACACACACACACACACACACACACACACACACACATTTTTAGACGTAGAGTCATTGTTTAGTTGTCACGTTTCCTCCGTGGTGGCCATTTTGAATCCAGCATGATCGAAAAAACATGTTTTCATCAGTGTCTTCACTACTAGATAAGAGAGCGTAAACATATGGTGTTTGCACCCATGGTTTAATGGTTACTACGATGCTATTGTGAACACCATAAAATGTACATCTTATTCCGTAATATGGAAATTAACGCGGTTTTTAGTATAGCATCTAAGTTTGACACAACTGCTGCAGTATAACAGGCACTCTCAGGATAGATAAACCCCTTCCCAACGTATGTGGAGTTCAAAACTAGCAAACTGTGTGATAGTGCTGCGATTTGTGGAGGTATAACATGGCGGAATGTCCATGACGTTGTGTTTCTCACATCTCACATCGACTTTCTTTAGAAAAAAATAGAAATTAGGAGGTAAATTGTTTTGGGGGAAAACATATTTCCCACCGAGTGAGATATGCTTGGTTTACTTTTAAGGACTGGTAGTATATACATGCGAGTTATTCTTGTTTTGTATGTAAAGGTGTGAAGTAAATAGTCACGAACGTTTGGTAGATATAGCACATTTGAATCCACTCTAAAAACATAATAAAACCTGAAAAATCATTTTCAACTTCTGTATAGGAATACATTATGACAATGCAAACATAGAGAATAATGTGCTCCAACTAATTCAGATAAGTCTTCTATTTATTATAAGAGTAACATGACGGAGCCGTGCCTTTTATATATATATATATATATATATATATATATATATATATATATATATATATATATATATATATATATATATATATATATATATATATATATATATATATATATATATATATATAAACACATATATATATATATAATATAAACACACACACACATATATATATATATATATATATATATATATATATACATATATATATATATATATATATATATATATATATATATATATATATATATATATATATATACATATACATATATATATATATATATATATATATATATATATATATATATATATATATATATATATATATATATATATATATATATATATGTATATATATATATATATATATATATATATATATATATATATATATATATAGAGAGAGAGAGAGAGAGAGAGAGAGAGAGAGAGAGAGAGAGAGAGAGAGAGAGAGAGAGCAAGCAATGGTTAATTAATAACATTAGCATGCCAGAAACAACAAAACTGCTACCATAGTGAACTACTGTAAATAAATAGTGAGTTTTGACTGAAAGAGTACGGTAAATTACCCCACACCTGTTGATTCTGGTAACATCCTTGACATCCTCCATAACTCCTAACCCTCTATAATCACGAACTATCACACAACGCCTGGCATGCACGATCCGATCATGAAGCTGTGAGGTGTGACGTTAATCTAAACCCAATTCGTAACAGAAACCTACCACCACAAATAGTCAAATTCACATCAACATATTGGGACCAACTGATTACGACATAACTGAGATGTATGTAATAAGACCATCTTGATTCGCACCACCAATGCAAAATACCTAATCTCCTGGATAACGATTGAATGAAAATTAAAAATTGGATCAACTCATTACATTGTACATTATAGATTATGATTAGATACCTTGTTGGCAAGAAAGAAACTGTTGGTGATATGTGTTGGACAATTAACTTGAAATCGACCTTCAAAACGGACCACAGTTATGTTTCATCTAAGAAAGGCTAACGTGTTGCACCTGACAACCTTGGACATTGTGTTGAGGCCAACATTTCATTGGGGAAAACCCATTCAGCCACGTAAAGTAATGTGTGACCCTATCCAACCTTAACCTGCATAGCCTTGGTATTTCACATCCCATTCTAGCATAATTTGTATCCCATTCTATCAATATGACTTTTCCAATTGATGGGTTTATTCATTGTCAGTAACATTATAATTTATTTATATATTTTTATATTAAAATTATAAGATGCCCAATATTGAACCGGATGAAGCAATGGAGTGGCTCATCCTGCGCAACTTCAGTCTCGTTATCTGGACAGTCATCATCATGTTGTTGATCATCAGCTAAATTGTGGTTATCGGTAAAAAAATTGTATTTAGTATCATTAAATCCAACAAGATAACATTGAACACATTTTTTCAAAAAGGCAAACATTGTTTTCCCATAAAGTTAGGTTTAGACAGATGGTTATGGGAGTTGCACCTTTATTAATCTGGCAAGCATGTTTATCATTTAATTCCAGTGCAGTGAGTTCAGTTTAATAGTATGTCGTAACTCAGTATTGAGTTATAATTTCTTTATCATTGAGTTTGGTTTACTATTGTTCTTAGTTGTTCAGTTAACTCAATAATAGTTGTTATACCTTCTCATATTGTGCTCACGGGTTGTTTTGTTTGTTTTATATGATTGTAATCAATAATTATTGATTGCCTGAACGTTTGTCCCTGCTTTTATAGCGGCACAATTCTAAGAGTAATCCACGTTGATTTCATGTATTTGTTATATTTTGTACAATTACAAAAAAACTTTTTGATTTATCAAAACAAGTGCTAGTGAAATTACCGTTATTTTCAACAGGTTCAAGTTCAAGCTACGTGTCATTGTTGACATGGGTTCAATTGAGCACGTGTATTGCTGTTATAAATTAGAGAGTTCGGAGGTCAACTATTCCCAGTTGTCAATCATGTCCGCCTAAGGCGCTGCTTGCCAGGACCCATTATGGGGGAAAATTGCGTACGGGAAGACCATCGCCAACGTGGATCGGCATTGCAATGTGAACTACTGCAGGGAGGTTGGAGCGTCGAGCATGAACATCTATCGATGATTCCGTCAACTCGACATCATCGTCGACAAGGCGTACAAGATCGAAATAAATAAAAATCATCAACACATCATCAACATACTCTGCACAGCCAGGCTTATGGGGGCAGTTCTTCTTATTGTTATGTGTGATTTCTTCACCAACATGTAGAAGTGAGCTTAATATGTCATTGTACATTTTATTTACAGCATGTGCATGATTTTCATCACTGCCGTTTATGTTTTCACAACCTATAACTTCAGTAGGAACATGTATCTCAGGCAGATATTTGTCAGTGTGCATATAATATTCATCTAGGTCATTTTGTATCATATTGTTCCATCTAATCTTTGCTGCACAATTGTCAGTGCTATTCTTTATATTTGGGATATTGCCACTATTGACATGCACTTTGAACGGTATACGATCCTCGCCACTTACATCTTATATAATATCAATATTAGTTATAGTATTGTAAAAGTCATTACTTGTCATAACATGATCCAACCAAGATGTTGTATTCCATCGTTCACTTACATATGTGTACGAGTTGATAGGAAGATAATCACAGAATAAATGGTGTAGATTATTCTCCGAAAAGAGATTTAACATATGTCCACCAAACATTGAGTTATCTATGTCACGTATGTTTGCATTCCAATTACCAATAATAGCATAGCATAGCTTTTCTAAACAGGAAGATTCATTATAACTATATTGGTATGGCATATATACATTAAATATTACCCATTTCTTTGACCCCATTATAATTTCAACTGCGACACACCAGTCCAGATTTAGGTTTAGAGGTTTAATATATTTCTCGAATTTAACATTCCACATTATTGTAACTCCCCTGGGGAGGTGACCATGGATTAATCCATCTGAGTTGTCTGTTGCTGACACTCCTATTCCATAAAATGATTCATGCAAGTTGTTAATAATAATCCGAAACAGGTTAAGAATAGATGCTTGGTCAAAGTACTAGCAATAAAGACCCCACAAGTTGTAACATGACCACGAGGAGTCCCCGATAAAAGTTGATTCATGTCTCACCGCCAGCCGATGATACATGGCCAACCAACCTGACAGTGTCTCAACTTCCTCAGGACTAGTGCTGGACGCCGCAGGGCCTGGTGCAGAAGTATAGTAGGGATACAATCAAATTGATCCTACCGAATGTGAATGAGAAGAAGATCCTCAAACATCTCCTAGGATGCCATCTCATACCAGAGCCTTCCATACCAGTCGAATCTGGCAGTGCTCGACTCCTGTGTCAGAGCCGATGTTTTGCAGTGGCCTAAATTAAGTAAACAAGTTGCACAACGACCGAGCATGTCATAGTGGGTATTAGGTGCACTAAATGACTCTGGCACGAGACGAGCGTAAAAATAGAATTCAGGAGTGAGACTTCAAATATTACAAAAGGTCACATTGCAGAACTGTGCCACCCACAGGAAGGTCATTTACTGAAACAATAATGCGGGAAAACAAAACCATATCCAAAACTATCATTTCAGTAGAAGACAGTGAGACAAACAAACTATTGCTGAATGACACCTTTTAATAAAACTTGAATAAATACAACATTAACATGCACGTTATGTAAAAAGCGTTTTATAATCCATATCGAAAAATGTAGTACCACTGTTTTGCGGTATGATTAAATAAATTTACCATTGGAACATAAGGTAGGATTTGTCAAATGATGTTTAGGGTAAAACATAGAGCATTAAGTACCTCTAAGTCTAACAGTTGTGTGTATTAAACAACGCCAAGCAACATTTTGTTGTACTTAAAAACATAAATCATGTTTCAAAAGTGTAATAAAAATAATCGTTATTAACAAAAGAGGAATCATATCCACATACGGAGTACCATCACAAAAGAAAACCTTGAATAATATTGTTTTGTGTTGTAGGTTATTGGTGAATGACACACTTTTTATCCACATCCACATTATGTGAAGAACGTTTTACGAAAGAACGTAGTAAGATTGTTTTGTAATATGATTCAAGTAACAAGTAACCTTTTATTTGTATCATTTTAACACTTGTGTTGAAGCAGAACATGTTAGCTAAACTAACCTCCATATATCTAGAAAGCCTAAATCACGTCTCAAACGTTTAATCAAAATTATCTTTATTAATAAAGTGAATTACGCCAATGCTTAGCAAAATATAAAATGGGGTACCTTTATAAACGAATAACTTGAATAATATTGTCTACACGTTATTGCTTTTAGAAGCGTAGTCACGGGTGTCACCTTCACCAAACAATGTAGACTACTAGAAACACGTTGTATCGACCTTGATCAGTCCCATCTTGAGTATGCAGTCCGGTAGATTATTAGACTATTCGTAGGTGCCATTACATCGCCTCTTCGTATTTCGACGGTTTATCTGTTTCGGCAAGAAAAACACACTATATTACTCACTCTCCAACAGCGGAAACACTCAGCATTTAACCACCACTGCCACAACTTGATTATAAATTCAATATGAAAAGTTGCGCAGTGGTATAAAGAAAGGGTTGGCTGGGCAACGTAATTGTTGTACACGACATGCTGCGTCATTGGCAATTGATTAACGTAAAACAGTTTCAAACAACGACGAATATGGTTGTGTTCCTAGACACATTTTCAATACAGACACTATCCACAATGGTATGCAACTGAAGCAGAGAGATTTCTTGAAAAACAACAGGAATTTACCAAATGAAATAAAGATGTGCAGAATCTGCACATCTTTATTCCAACATTCAATTGCGGTCTTATTCATCAGCATGCTATTCCAATCTAGCTTTGCTAAGTATTTTCTCATATCTTTGTAGTTACCTTTGTGGAAGTTTCTCTTGTACGCTTTCTTATTTTTTTCTTTCTGATTTTACATTGATGTCAAAATGTATTTGATTATGGTCACTCTTACCCAATGGTTCAAATATTTTTACATTGTCCACTAATTCTTTTTGTGATGACAAAACTATATCTAATACATTTTCTCCCCTGGTTGGTTCTAGCACGTACTGAGTAAGAAAGCTATCCTGGATTAAAAATATAAATTGTTGTTCCTCAATCCGTGTGCTCTCTAGAGAATTCCATTGTATGTGTCCATGGTTAAAATCTCCCATTATGATACAATCCCCTTTACTAACTTCTTTTATAGCGTTTTTATTTTTGTGTTGTCCTCTTCGTTTATGTTTGGACTTCGGTAAACTAATCCAACAGTTAATTTTTAATTTCCTGAAACAATTTTGCACCAAACAGCTTTATCGCAATCTGCTTCCGTTTCTAGTTTTATTTCATAAGCCTGAATAGATTCTTTAACATATAAAATAACTCCCCCGCCCCTTCTTCCTATTCGATATTTCCTAAATATTACGTATCCTGTCAGTCCTAATTCAGTATCTGATATATCTGTGTTGGCCCATGATTCAGTTATACCAATTATGTGAGGGTCAATATCTTCTACCATAATGTTTAACTCGTTTTCTTATTTACTATGCTCCTTGCATTTAAACATACGCATCTATAACCTTTTTCATAGATGTTTTTCGGATGATTTAATATTGGTTTATCTGTTCTAGTGGCCTCTTGTTCTGCTTGAGACACCTCTAGGTAATCACCCTGCACTTCTAGTTTAAACAATGTTTACTTCCAAAAATATTTGTCATTGTACCCATGTCACTATCTACTGCTGCTGAAAGTTTGTCCGAGAATACTGCCTCCCCATTTCCACTTAGATGAAGCCCATCCTTCATGTACATATCAGCCCTCCCAACAAAACTTCCCCATAAATCCACAAATCCAACTTCCTCTTCCTTACATAGCTTCTGGTCTAACATGTTAATTGCCATCCCCCGACAATTTCGATATTTGTGAACCCTCCTGCCCATTACAGGTAAATCCCTGACAGTATTACCTGCTCAACCCGCGTCTGTTTTAGTGTTCTGACAAACTGCCTATATTTCCTAACTATGGCAGTTGTACCCTCCCTCCCTACGTTATTTGTCCCTACGTGTACTAAAACAGATCCACCCTTTCCCGAACCTACGATGTTTTTTACCCTCTCATTTATCGCCTCTATTTTGACTCCAGGCAAGCAGACCACCAAATCATCTCCCTTGTTTAAGACTATGTCGGTCTTCCTATCTATCGAATCCCCCAAAAACACCCTCGCTCTCTTCCTCACCCCCTCTATCACTGCTGCAGAATAACTCTTCCGTTCGATCCCTTCCATCACATTCTGTCCTGACCCCTTCCCTCCTGTCTCCCCCGCTTCCCACTCCTTTGCTCTTGTCTCTCCCTCTCTCCTCTCCTTCACTCCGGTTGTTTCCCATCCCGTCTCCCCCACTCCCTTTTCCTTCCCTCCTGTCTCCCCTACTCCCCTCTCCTTCACTCCGGTTGTCTTCCCTCCCGTCTCCCCCACTCCCTTCTCCTTCCCTCCTATCTCCCCTACTCCCCTCTCCTTCACTCCGGTTGTCTTCCCTCCCGTTCCTTTCCTTCCCGTCTCCCTACAACCTGTCACCTTCCCTCCTCTCAGCTTCCTCCCAGGCTGAGGTGAGCTCTCCCTAGCATCTCTTGTGTCTTTCCCCACTTTATCGTCTACTGTTCCCCCACCGGAACTACTGGCATAACCCCCCTGTTCCCTTCCCACCAATGCCACAACGAGCAGCTTCAGCTCCTCCAACCCCACCTCTAGTTCCTTCATCTTCGTACTACACTCAAAACTAAAACTATCTGCCTGGACCTCAGCCCAGGACTTCTCGCACCCAGACTTGACGAAGTCCACCCAGTTACTGCAACTGCCACAAATTAAGTGCCTTGTGGCCTTTAACTGCCGTTTGCAGGGCGCCATCATACAATTTAGTTTTAACTAGTTTGCTATGTTAGCCTTGAATAAGGCTGTTTTTGTGATCAAAAGAACACTTTAGGCTAATATACTTGCTAACTATGTCTTCTATTAAGCTCGCATGAGAAAAAAAACCTGCCACCTAGCGAATACGGAGAACACTGTGTACTAAAACAACGAAATCAGTGTGTATTAATTTACGCTAAAATCCTGCTGTTAATTCCTTTTTACCGAAAACGTTTACTACCACTATGTCAGATATTACCTTATGTATGTAATTTAAGTAAATATATCACTTTATCTTATATATATATATATATATATATATATATATATATATATATATATATATATATATATATATATATATATATATATATATATATATATATATATATATATATATATATATATATATATATATTAGCCAATGTAAACAATAGTTCGATGCACGAGTTGAATTCACGATCTGTATACAAACTCCCTTTTATCACTCGTTGAGTTTGAATCCGGGAAAAATACTACCTCTGTTAACAAAAACGGTTTCTTAATATATGTCTTCAAGAAGTTTGTGAACAATATATGTATAATAGTAATACTTATTCTAACCAATATTCCAATGTTCCTGACTATTCACTATGCCGTCTCAATTTTCGAATGGTAAACAACCCTATTAACGCTCGTTGGCTTCCCTAGCCAGAAGTATATGCATACAATAATTATTGTGGATAATGTATGTATGGTATATTTGCATACAATAATTATTGTGGATAATGTCTGTATGGAAAATGTGTGTAGAAACACAATTTCGTTCGTTTTTATTTAAAACTGTGTTAGTTACTTTATATAATTAGTCATAAACAACAATGTCGTTGCCAACCATTTCTTCGCACCGCATCGCAACTATTCACTTAAAATATGTAATAAAATTATGGAAATGGTGATAGGCTGAGTGGCGCCTCTATCGGGTAGTGTGGGATAAAAATAAGAATGCAGTAAAGTCATGTACGGATGTGTCATGGATGTTTCATAGTAAATGCACTTCATATCGATTCTAAATCAATAAATCTACAAGTTGTTAAAAGGTACGTTCTTACATAGTGCGATATGCAGTCACTGGGACAAAGTGCTTTGTACTTCACTCCCTCGCAGACCTATTCATCCCAACACCATTTCGACTTCTCTGGGAAGCATTCAGTCACGCTGCAATTACTGCGCGAAGCCTATTCGTTCAGATAGCAATATCTGTCTGTAGTCAGGAACTCATTTATACAGCTGAGTGAACTATGGCAACGTGGGATGAACGAAATTACCAAAGCTTCGAAATGACAGCAAGATGATTCGAACTAGCCGGTAGTATACTAGCCAGTGATGCAGTCTATTTGCATAACAACAATATTGACTGACAAAACTTACCAACAATCCATGCTTGGTCGTCTTTACACGGGAAACTTTGCATCAGCCATCATAGGTCTCGGTCCCTGTGTCTGATTCATCGGGTACGCCCCATGTGGTTGATTCATCGAGTACGCCCCATTTTGGCTGTTTCATCGGGTACGTCCCCTGTGGCTGATTCATCGGGTACGCCCCCTGTGGCTGATTCATCGGGTACGCTCCTTGGACGACGTACGGACCTTGCTGCATCGGTTGTACGACATACTGGACACAAAGTGTATTTAACCACATTTCAAGTTACATATAATCAAAGAATGTGTTGCCACGTACGTGTATAAAAACAGACTATTAACAATCACAATTCGTGGTTTCACCAACAGTTCGTTTAGGAACGAACGCTGATCACGACCGATTTAGACAATAAGCGATTACAGATGTGGATGATTTTATGTAATGTTTAAACAAAACTCATAAAAGGACGCAATATCAATGATATATTAAAACACGAAGAACGTTGGTTGTGCAATTGCAATTGATGTTTCCATCATATATAATTATTTATAAATCGGATGATGTTGGTGTTCAACAGGAAGTAACACTGAAATAGGGATGATGGCATTCAGGGGCCGTAGACGAAACAGGAGGGGGTAACTGGCTAACAGGTTATGGTTAACGCAATTATGATTACCACTTCATGTGAGAATACGAATTAATTAATTAGATTATTATATGTTCTATTTACCGTGCTGTGACTTCCGCAGCACGAGACGCTGCACCCGATGGCGGACAACCAGATGGATACAACCGCCTGGTAGACGAAGAGGCCCATGTAGAGGATGACAAGTGCGGTCGTGTACTACAACGGAAAAGTAAAGTTTAAGTCGTCGCACAGACATCGGCCTTTTTAAAGGACCGATTACGTTACAGATACATAGCTACATAGCTACATGGCACAGTTTACCAAAGTCCTTTCGATGTGATAAGCCATTGGTTTTGGGGTTTAATTTTACTAGATATAGCACCCGACCCCGGACAATGTCCGTCACTGTCCATATGAGCGTCACACATATAGGTTCCTTAACGTAACCTTGCGTCAAAAACTAACGTACCATAACATGCTTTTGACATACCTCTGGAAACATTTTAAGAGACCATGCTCGACTGACTGATATTATAAAGTCAGCCGACTTATCGATTACGTCATAAGATATTTCGCGGGCTTTTGTTGACAAGTTTTGTTGACGGTTATTTGCAGGTGCATAAGTTGCGAACAATTGTTAACAATTATTGTTAACTAATATAATAGCAAACTAATTAATCATAATAGTAAATAGGTATGTAAATCAGCATCCTAAACCAGGTGCGTGTGTGTTTTGTGGGAGTGAATTTCCCAAAACAAAAGGTTGTGAGTTCATAATTTTGGAGAAAAAATATTGATAAAAATTTAAGGTAGAAAACTTTTATCAACATAATAAAGCAGTGTACATAAAGGCACGCAGCATGTCTGTCAAATATTTGCACTAAAATAAAAAGGTCATTACTAGTCAAGGTACAGCGTTACTGTATTCATTCAGGAAGGTTAACAAAACAAATGAATTTGAACGTTGGACATTTGAATAAGCATTCATACACAGCCTTGATATTTTCAGTGCCTTTGCATTTGAATGTGTACCCTAAACATTTTATTTTTTTTCAAATGCCTGATCATTGTTTCAGTAATAATTATTGTTATATTTTACTCCTGCTATTGCAGTGTTATATTATCAAACGCAGACGCGATATTTTCAGTCCCTTCGCACGTGAATAAAATGAAATTCATTTTATTTGACGAAACAACAATAACAACAACAAACAACAATAACAACAACAAACAACAATAACAACAACAAATAAATACGAATTTATGTATTTTATGATTAGGTGAATGGTCAGAAAACTCCAGAAAGGCATAACATATCGCTACCGCGGGAACCAGCCCTAGTAGATTGTTATCTGTATTAACTGTGTATCCACTAACGTGATTGTATTGTATCTAGTATACAATTTACTGGGGGTGGCTTCCGCGACAGCGACATTTTTGGAGTTTTCTAGTTGTTTTTGTTAATATGTATATATAAATAAAAGTTGTTAAAATGTCAAATGCCAAACCAAAGGCATTTCAAATGAAGAGGTATTTGTTTGAATAAGCAGTATTGTTAGATTCCGAACCAACTATAAAGATTTGTTGTCATTCATAATAAGCGTTAATTTGTCTACTATGCTTAATTACTTGATTCATATTTATCATTGATAAAATCAACTTTAAAACAAATTGTATATAAAAAGAAAACATATGAAATTAATTTCAATGCATTTACAATGAATTACCAAAACAATATATGATCCACAAACTCTAGTGTTTGCATTTGAATGCGATCCTAGAAACTGGAAGCAGCGTTTACATTTGAATACATTTTACAACTTGAAAATGCATGACCATTTTACATACTCACAGGATCTGAATTATCTGAGCGGTAATACACGGAAGAGTAACGGTTCCTTTCTGTTCGAGCAGCGTTCATTGCGGAAATGGCGACTGCCAAACCGATAACAGTGCAGATGGCAACAATGGATGTGATGATAGACAACACCATGGAGGCGATCACCTGCAACAAGAGAAAACACCACGGAGGCGATCACCTGCAACAATAGACAACACCACGGAGGCGATCACCTGCAACAATAGACAACACCATGGAGGCGATCACCTGCAACAATAGACAACACCACGGAGGCGATCACCAGCAACAATAGACAACACCGTGGAGGCGATCACCTGCAACAATAGACAACACCACGGAGGCGATCACCTGCAAAAATAGACAACACCACGGAAACGATCACCTGCAACAATAGACAACACCACGGAGGCGATCACCTGCAAAAATAGACAACACCACGGAGGCAATCACCTGCAACAATAGACAACACCGCGGAGCCGATCACCTGCAACAATAGATAACACCGCGGAGGCGACCACTTCCAATGAGAGACAACACCATGAAGACGATCACCTGCAACAATAGACAACACCACGGAGGCGATCACCTACAACAATAGATAACACCTAGGAGGCGATCACATGCAACAATAGAAAACACCGCGGAGGCGATCACCTGCAACAATAGACAACACCACGGAGTCGATCACCTGCAACAATAGACAACACCACGGAGACGATCACCTGCAACAACAGACAACACTACGGAGGCGATCACATGCAACAATAGACAACACCGCGGAGGCGATCACCTGCAACAATAGACAACACTACGGAGGCGATCACATGCAACAATAGACAACACCACGGAGACGATCACCTGCAACAATAGACAACACTACGGAGCCGATCACCTGCAACAATAGACAACACCATAGAGACGATCACCTGCAACAATAGACAACACCATGGAGGCGATCACCTGCAACAATAGACAACACCACAGAGGCGATCACCTGCAACAATAGAAAACACCGCGGAGCCGACCACCTGCAACAATAGACAACACCGCGGAGGCTATCACCTGCAACAATAGACAACACCACGGAGCCGATCACCTGCAACAATAGACAACACCGCGGAGGCTATCACCTGCAACAATAGACAACACCACGGAGGCTATCACCTGCAACAATAGACAACACCACGGAGCCGATCACCTGCAACAATAGACAACACCGCGGAGGCTATCACCTGCCACAATAGACAACACCACGGAGGCTATCACCTGCAACAATAGACAACACCACGGAGCCGATCACCTGCAACAATAGACAACACCACAAAGGCGATCACCTGCAACAATAGACAACACCGCGGAGCCGATCACCTGCAACAATAGACAACACCACGGAGGCGATCACCTGCAACAATAGACAACACCACGGAGCCGATCACCTGCAACAAAAGACAACACCACGGAAGCGATCACCTGCAACAATAGACAACACCACGGAGCCGATCACCTGCAACAATAGACAACACCGCAGAGGCTATCCCCTGCAACAATAGACAACACCACAGAGGCGATCACCTGCAACAATAGACAACACCGCGGAGCCGATCACCTGCAACAATAGACAACACCACGGAGGCGATCACCTGCAACAATAGACAACACCACGGAGCCGATCACCTGCAACAATAGACAACACCACGGAGGCGATCACCTGCAACAATAGACAACACCACGGAGCCGATCACCTGCAACAATAGACAACACCACGGAGCCGATCACCTGCAACAATAGACAACACCGCAGAGGCTATAACCTGCAACAATAGACAACACCACAGAGGCGATCACCTGCAACAATAGACAACACCACAGAGGCGATCACCTGCAACAATAGACAACACCACGGAGGCGATCACCTGCAACAATAGACAACACCAGGGAGCCGATCACCTGCAACATTAGACAACACCGCGGAGGCGATCACTTCCAATGAGAGACACAACCATGAAGACGATCACTTGCAACATGAGACAACACCACGGAGACGATCGCTTCCAACGAGAGATAACACAATGTAGGCGATCACATATAACGTGAGACAACACCACGGAGGCGATCACCTGGAAAAAGACAACACCACGGAGGCGATCACATGGAAAAAGACAACACCAAGGAGGCAATCACCTGGAAAAAGACAACACAATGGAGACGACCAACAGCAACGATAGACAACACCATGGAGTCAATAACCTTGAACAAGAGACAACACCATGGAGGCGAATACCTGCAACGAGAGACAACACAATGGAGATGATCACTTGCAACTAGAGACAACACCGCGATGGTGATTACCTGCAACGGGAGACAACGCCATGGAGGCGATCACTTTCAACGAGAGAGAACACAGTGGAGGAAATAAACAAATGTTTTACTAATTTCTTAATTGAATATTTGACTTACCACCGCAGCGTTCGACGCCAATGACCAAAATACTTACCACACCTCTCTTTTGGTTTCTGCCAGCTACAATCGCGCAGATGCCTGCTGCTACGTACTGTAACACATATCAGAAACGAAAATAATTTATCTTGTGTGACAGTGGGAGCGTGCGACAGCGATTCTGGTTAATATATATTGTCTAAAACAAGTCAAAACCAAAAACCGTAAACATGAAAGGCGACAAACTATGACAATTTCTATACAAAACTGCGAAAACCAAACCAGATATAACCTTAGAGAGAGAGAGAGAGAGAGAGAGAGAGGGAGAGAGAGAGAGAGAGAGAGAGAGAGAGAGAGAGAGAGAGAGAGAGAGAGAGAGAGAGAGAGAGAGAGAGAGAGAGAGAGAGAGAGAGAGAGAGAGAGAGAGAGAGAGAGAGAGAGAGAGAGAGAGAGAGAGAGAGAGAGAGAGAGAGAGAGAGAGAGAGAGAGAGAGAGAGAGAGAGAGAGAGAGAGAGAGAGAGAGAGAGAGAGAGAGAGAGAGAGAGAGAGAGAGAGAGAGAGAGAGAGAGAGAGAGAGAGAGAGAGAGAGAGAGAGAGAGAGAGAGAGAGAGAGAGAATATACATTAAGTATTATAGTAATGCTCTAAAAACAAATCTTAACCGTTTTAGCTTTTTTTCGTTTCGGTGCATTTGTTGGTGGTCGTTGTCGTTTTCATCGTGTCATTTCCGTCGTTTTGGATGTAGTCATTTTAGTTTTATCGTCGCCAATATAACACCACTTATTCCATAATACTTTTAGAACTGGGTCAAAATACGACACATTAACAAATACTTACGAGAACGGTGAAGATAAGGGTAGACACCATTGAACTTTTTGTCGAGCCATAGTTGCTGAGTATAGCCACAGCAGCAATGCTGATAACGAACAACACTGCGGAGATGATCAAATGGAATATGCCAAGGCAGGTCGAAGAAGTCTTCGCGTAGTTGGGGTACACGCCCTCCTGACTCGCGACGATGACATGCTGTGTCGTTGGTGCAGCAATTATCCTGGCAGGCAGTGTCGTGTCCTGTCGTGTCCTGTCGTGTCAAACTAATGATCCGTGACGAAACATACAAAGATGCAATAGTTTGATTTCACCATCATGCACAAGTACAAAAACACGTCTACAGGCTGATGCAAAAGACAAGGAGATGAAGTTTCACAAACATTTTCACTGCCAACTTGCTGGACATATTTGTTAAGACAGGACTAGAAGCGAAACAGAGGTTACATCATATCGTTGTCTTACATATGATATTGCATTTGTATACGTAATAACATTCGAAATGGAACCAATGCTTCAAGGAATAACTAATTTCGTAAAAAACCTGAACAGAAGCAGAAAATCAGTATAGAGGATGAAATAAAGGAAGAAGTTGAATTGTATGACCACCTTAACAAATACAATAAGGAAGAAAAACACATCAGAAGAAGAAATCACGACTAAAACCAAATGTGGTTGGAGCTTATTTAACAAGATTTAACCAGACTTAAAGGGGAAAAGGTCATCTTTTTGGCCTATGCACATGTAAGAGTTGATAAAATAGAACCATTTGTAACTACACTTAAGAATATTACGCCACGTTTTTTTTACCAGGAAAACCTCGTTGAACACACAACATCTTAATTTATGGGCCGCGCCTACTCCTAGATAACACTACGTCACTCGTGCGACATTCTGACAATATTGGGCTCGCCAATGGAAAATATATTTGTATACACTTATTCTATTCTTGCTAACAATAGGATATGGCCATGCTATTTGCTTCATAGTTCAACTTATGTAACATATGTTGGTCTTTGTTTACTAAACTAGTCTTCTTTCTGGAAAATAATACGTCATTCCACAGAGCTGCGCATACACTTATGGGTCGCGCAGGTTAACAAGTCAGTCCTCGGTCATTCGAAGAAATGACCAAAATCGCCGTCTTTCAGGACAAATAATGAGTAAACCACTGGCGTGGAAATTTTTATTGTAGTTGGTAATGGGTAGTTTTGATTAACTCTTTTAGATGCAATGCCCCCAAAACATGTCATTTGTTTCCCTTTAACAAGACTGCCATCTAAGGCAAAGGCCCAGATGACAAATGAACAAGGAAACCATTGGCTTAGCCCGAATATTAAAGCATGCGTTTCGCGTCGCGAGTTGTACTGTGTGGAACAACATGTCATTGAACATGTGTGCTGCACCAAAACACGCAACTTTTAGAAAACAGTTGAAACACTACATTGAAATATCAACTCCTTAGTACAGATGAATGTGTACCCTATTTAATGTAAGCGAATAAGTAATATGTGTAGAGTATTAGCATAGGTGAATGAGTAGTGTTCGAATGTAGTGAATTAGTACCGGTGAATGAGTAGCGTATGAATGAGTAGTGTATTAGTATACGGGAATGAGTAGTATTTCAATGGGTAGCGTATTAGTATAGGTGAATGAGTATTGTATTCGTTTATGTGAATGAGTAGTGTTCGAATGAATAGTATATTAGTATAGGTGAATGAGTAGCGTATGAATGAGTAGTGTATTAGCATAGGTGAATGAGTAGAGTATGAATGAGTATTGTATTAGCATATGTGAATGATTAGCGTATGAATGAATATTGTATTAGTATAAGTGAATTATTAGTGAGTGAATAAGTAGTGTATTTGTATAGGTGAATAAGTAATGTTTGAATGAGTAGTGTATTAGTATAGGTGAATGAGTAATGTGAATGGCACCACGTGGTCAATATGTCTTTATTCTCTTGAGGCGAGCAAGAAATTCATAATGTGGGGCTGTTTGTTTCAGCAGTTCTATGTTGACTGAGTTGCCAAGTTGTGTCGAGAAACATTCGTGGGATTATGGACGGATCCAAACACTGAAAAGTCTTAATTCTTAACAGGACATAACATAGCAACACTTCTACTCGTTCGAATGTCTACGGGGGACAGCGTTTTATACACTGGAAAGTTATAAATTGAACACAATTTCACTATTGTTTTGTAGTCTTTTATTTATATACGGGACGAATCATGTCCAACTGTGTTGAACCAATTAATAGGGCGGTCTTTGCCAGTTTGAAGTCAGTCTGCCAACGAGGGGCAAGACCAGTTCCTTTAACTCCCGCCAACCGTATCTGGTTTACTCCCACGAAAGGGTGACATTGGGGTGTATGAGGGTGGCAAAATTATAGCCATCTTTATAATTTAATACGTTAACTAACTTACAGAGGAATCAAAATAACAATTTGAGCAACATAATTCCAAAAAAAACGTTTGTTTTGAGAACTTGTTGAAGTTTGTGCAAAAGGCATAATTCCGTACAAATGCATACGTTTTGAATAACTATTCACGGTAATTGCACATTACTACTCACATGTTTAAATGATTTGTTACCAACTCGGTGGCATTTGTCCTTTTGCAAAATGGCATTCGTACAGAATCACAAAACTGCCCCAAAGGACATCGGGAAAATTAGGTTCTCACACAACAATTTTAAATGAACATTTTATTGAATTGGATCCCATGGAAGCCCAACGCTGCCAGTCGTGCATGGTAATATTACATATCAACACGTGCATGGAAATAAGTTTTTTTCGTTAGTTATTCGTTGAAACCTCTAAATGTACACGAAAGCGTGAAATGGAAGCCAAATGCGCGAGTCTCACTTCATATGCACGAGACTTTGTTAGCTTCGTTGTTGGTGATATTTCTTGGCCAGAATATTCGCATTATTTTGTGTACGCATTTGGTGTGATTAAGACATGTTTCTGTCATAAGCCAACATTATGATCCACAATTTGGGAATTACTTTTTTTGTGTTTGACGTATATTTCTGTCTATGTTGCATAGTTGTCAATGTATAATATTGTGTATATTCTTGCTGACCTCTTCCGTTCTCACTACCCTTTCAAGTAGGATATATAAATAACAAAATACGGCGAACATAGATGCTGGTTCTTCAATTAATGACGAACTTGGTAAAATGAAAGAATGGCTTGACATTAACAAGCTGTCACGAAACATAGACAAATCTAGATATGTGTTTTTCCATATGCCAAATAAACAAGTAAATGCACCTATGATCCAAATCAGTAACACAAATATTAAAAAGTAAATGGATTCAACTTCCCAGGCCTGACTCTGGACACACATTTTAGATGGGGGAAACTTTCTGAAAGCACTTCAAATAAGTGTTCCAGAACAAATGAAGTGTTAAATAAGCTAAACATGTAATAAAAAAAATTATATATAACACACTAGTCCTACCATATATCAACTATTGCATGATGCCATGGTGTTCTTAAAGTGAAAGAATATACAATGTACAAAAGAAGGATTTTAGAATATTAACAACGAGAAGATACAACTCACATACTGGACCCGCTTTTCAAAAGATTAAATTGATTAAACATCACATATTTACTAAGATTACAAGAACTCAAGTTATCTTATAACTCTATGCACAACCTGTTACATGCAAGATTGGCAGCTGCCACCAAATACAAACATCAACACTCACAACACACGAAGACAACATGAATTATATATATTCAGGACACAGCATGAATTTGCTAAGCGATGCCCGAGACACAATCTACCTAACACTTTAAACAAAGTACCAGCTCTGGTAAAAGACAAAATTAATCACAAGTAGTCTAAGTGGGTTTGCGAACTTCACCAAACATCAGTACATATAAAACTATCAAACCTCGTGCAATGTAGCAAATTGTTATAGGTGTAGGTGTAGGCAGAACCAACAATGACAAAACATGCAACTAAACACACGCACACACTCAACGAATGCACATATTCACATCTACACAAAGATAATACACACTTTTGTAGATTTAAGCACGCACGTATGCACGCATGACATTTTGTTTACCTTCTACTTAAAATAATTGCACTTGTTTGACGAACTCATTTAATAAAATGTTTTCTGTCTACGAAAGATCATAACTTGTTAGGCTAATTTACTAACTTATAAATATTCTATTTTATAAGGTGGCTCCTCGATTGCGACTAGTTAGTCTTAGAGGAGTCTCCTGACAC
Organism: Lamellibrachia satsuma; assembly: GCA_033239005.1. Lineage (NCBI taxonomy): Eukaryota > Metazoa > Annelida > Polychaeta > Sabellida > Siboglinidae > Lamellibrachia > Lamellibrachia satsuma. Next base: position 6,068,631 of record BSQZ01000039.1, read on the forward strand.
TACTGCTATTATTTCACCTTAATACGTACCACGTTCATAATACAATTATAAACGTATACTATGTAATATTGTTTTGTTGACATAGTTGTACGTCTGTATCTTTTGAAACATTACATTGGTCAATTAAACAAAATTATTCTCCTTTTTTCTCTTCTATATTTACTTTCCGTAGCGTTGCTTGCCTTTCCTTCAATTTCTGATCATTAATTTTCGTCAACTTTCCTTTCACTTGGTTTGTCCCCTTGATATACTTCAATGTGTCTTCACATACCCATCACTGTCTATAGCCAGTTAGTCATTTATATCACAACGACCATGAATCATACAGTGTAGGGTGTGACGTAGCACTAAGGCTTTGACTACACACCATTACGCGGTGATAGGTTACATACATGTTGGTAATTCGACAGTAAACGGACGATGCACGGCACAAGGAAGACGTATGTTGCCGGTTGATCGATATTGACCATTGTCAGAATCATTAATTTTCGTCCACTTTCCTTTCACTTGGTTTCTCCCCTTGAAATTCTGTGTGTGTTAAAACTTCCCATACCCACCACTGTCTATAGCCAGTTAGTCATTTATATCACCACGACCATGAATCATACAGCGTAGGGTGTGGCTCAGCACAAAGGCTTTGACTACACACCGTCACGCGATGATAGTTTACATACATGTTGGTAATTCGACAATAAACGGACGATGCACTGCACAAGGAAGACGTATGTTGCCGGTTGATCGATATTGACCAATGTCTTGTATTCGTAATCGTTTCTGACGTTGACATATTCACAGTGAACAACAGTGTTCATATTCTGTATCTGCCAAAGAAACACTGCGTCTATGTGACATTCCATTAATATATTCTGACAGCTTTGCTACAATTGTGTGCATACCAGCGTTATTCTTTATTCGGTTGTCAATCAACAACATTATGTGAATTCCATGCGTTTCCTGTGTGTGTTAAAACTGCCGTGGGACGTGACCGTACACTCGTTGTTACACTGCACTAGTCAGCCATCACAGCACATCTTTCTGACGCGTTGACAAAGCAATGTTTTACGTGCTAGGCAGCCACCAAAGGCACAGCACACCTGTCTGACGCGTAGGCAAAACCATATTTCAGTTAGCCATCCTTAAACTAGTTGTTAATGCAGATGGATAACCGCGAACAAGACATGTTACATTATTAGCAACGTCTCTGAAGAAGTAATACTCACCAGCAATAATCCCGCACAACTACGTCGTTGCGATATCTCTGGTTGCTGTTGACACTAAGGCAGTGTAGTCGAATCCTGTTTGCCCGCAAGGGGTATCGTTCGTCAAATTGTATGAATCGCCGCAGTGACATATAGGTCATGACAACAAAACGACGCGTCGTCTCTCAAATGTGTGGACAATAAAATGGGGGCGCAGAGGTGTTTTTCATGTAAATGACGCCAGTAGGTTTGACCCACATGGACTGAATGCAGCTTCGCGCCATCTAAAAATAACGATGCTGCCGGGTTTGGGGTGGTGCTTTGTCCCCGCTATAACCCATCGAAGGGGGGAGGGGGCGCAAAAAGACATTTATTTATTGGAATGACGCTAATGATAAAACATTGTAAAATGTTTTGGTTGGACCTTCCCTGAGCCACTATCACCCATATGATAAGAAAACTAACTTTGTTTGAGGGAATTCTGCCAATGGCAAAAACATTGCCAACTATTCAGTTTGGGTTCCCTGAGTACGGAATGAAGTATACAATAATACTCACCTGTATCGATGCAAGCAACAATTATGCACACCAAGTGTGCCGAGATCTCAATACATCCTGGTTGCACTAACATACTAGTTGAAACAGGTTTACCCGCGCATAAAGTATCATGTCATAAACAGTTTGTTGACTCGTCGACCCATGAATAGGGCGCGTCTTCGCTCAAATGTGTCAACCAAAAATATTCCATTGAATTGATTACTTACTCGAGTCTGGGAGGAACATTCATATTCATGAGTGTATGCTACCTGGCAGGAATGCTTTTCTGGCACACCTTAGTTCATTTCTTCGTCATCGTTCTTGTGAAATAGCAATCGGTGTTCGCGACTGCTCTAGTTATGTTGCGACTGCGTTGTCAGTCAACGGGCAATATCAGGCGATCGTTGTTTGTATAGTTGTCAGTTTGCTCTACGGCTGCAGAACTTGCTGTCGATGTGTGTAACTTCGCTCTTGACTCAACCGTGCATCATTCGAAACGGAGTCGAGTGTCCTAGAATGTCCCTTACTACTGGTGCATTGCAGATCATACAACGAGAAAAACGCGGCATGATCAGATCAACTATGTGACCAAACAATACTATTATCCAGATAAAATTCAGTCCATTTAAAAAAGGAGATAACGTATAATTACTAGTTACGTGCTTTTTAGTGGTAATGTTAAATTAAGTACTATACCTATGAAGTTAGTCGTTTTACCGTTATAATTAAACTGTTAATTTATTTAATGTATTAATACAAATGTTCCAAGGACGCGTTTTGTCATAATAGTTTCCAGTTCGTAAAAACAGTTGTATGCACTTCAGCACGATTTGTTGATTAGGTAAAGCTACCAGCTCGATAAGTTTATACTTCTCTGTTAGCCATCTCATCTGTGTTGCTTTTGTTTTGAATTATGTTGTATATTATGTGGATGAGGAAATAAAATGTATTTTCTTACTTACCTATGCAAATTCGTATGGTTTAAGAATTACACTGTGATTTATATTGTGTCAGCGTCTTTGATCAGGTTTACCCTGAAATACCAGTATAGGCTATCATGCTTTAACCGATCCTAATTTGCGCAGGATATATTTTAGATGTCACTTGTTTTGTTAAATCAATCTTCTAACCCAGTCCTGCCTGTCTTCAACTGTCTGTGTAGTTGTGGATATTTCACTGTGATTTTGTCATTGTGTTTGTCATACCTGCATTATATGGTATCCTTGAATACCGAATGCTGACTAGTTAGAAAAAAATGCGACCGCCGATAACTTCGTATGACAAGGTATTCGAAACTTCAGTATGACTACAGTGAGCACTGTTCCACAATAACAACATCGTTTTTGTCACAGTGACATCGTTGATCATCGGGCATCAAGACCACACATCTGGTACGTCGGTTTTATTTATCGGGTTTTTTCGATTAGCCACCATTTATGTAGTAGCCTAGCGGGCAGTGACGTCCGTGCTACGGTTCGTTCGATAATAATGTGTCCATATAATGAGCCGACGGGTTCCATTTAGCTAGCAGTCTTCAAGTGGTATCCGTGTGTATTATATTTAACAACAAATTAAAATACTGCCTTCCAAAACTACAATCTCCAGATGACACGTGGACAAGGAAGCCAATGGCTTATTGAGGCTCCAACAATTTATCATGCCATATATCAATTGCGTTGTTAAACATATACACAGTGCTAGGATTAATATAATCATTATATAAGATCTTCAATTCATTTACTTATTTTGCTCATTGAGAATGTGTACTTTTTCACATCAACGCGTTGTTGGTCCTACGTTGTTGGTCCTACGTTGTTGGTCCTACGTTGTTGGTCCTACGTTGTTGCTCAACTAATGATGCTTTGTGAATGTTGTCAGTGAATGCGGAAGACCGACAGTCAATTGGGTTGCGCCTCTATGCGGCTGCACCAAAACAAGCTCTGGAATATTTTGCATTTTTACCAGTTTTTAACCACGATACGGCAGCGCAGTTTTAATAGTTATTTTTTATGAAAGTCTCACGTCGATAGTGGAATACGTTGTTTTAACAAGTTTAACAATTTAATGACTTTTTAGTAACTTATACATAGTGTGTACCTGACTACCTGTACAGTGAACTGCACCTGTGTTGCAACATTGCTACTGGTCGACCAGCCGTGACGGTAACAACAACAAAATGGCACAGCCATTCTTCACAGCATGACGGCATAGATTTAACAAGATTTAACAAGATTTGACATTCAAGGCAAAGGCCCAGATGGCAAGTGGACAAGGAAGCCATTGGCTTATCGAGAGTCCAACAATGTTCATCTACTTATAACCCGCCCTCCTGAGATATGTGTCAAACTTGTTTTTAAACATATTCACGCTGCTAGCAGTTACACAATCTGTAGACAATTTGTTCCATTCATTTATTTTCCTCTGTGAGAACGAGTGCTTCCAGATGTCCAATCTACATTGATCCTTTACTAATTTTACCTCATGTCATCTAGTTCTGCTATCCTTCTTGAGTGAGAAAAACATATTTCTATCAATATTTTCATACCCATTCAATATCTTAAAAACTTCAATCTGATCTCCTCTTAACCTCCTTGTCTCTAGAGTTGTTAAACCACATTCTTTCAGGCGTTCTTCATAACTAAGGTCTCTAAGTTCTGGAATCATTTTAGTTGCTCTCCTTTGTATGCGTTCAAGCGTATCTATACCCTTCTTACGATATGGTCTCCATGCTTGTATACAGTATTCTAAATGAGGTCTAACTATTGCTTTATAAAGAGGTATAATTAACTTTTTTCCCTTGTATGTTATGTTTATTCTAATCAATCCAAAAATTGTATTACACTTTGAAGCTGCAATACCACACTGCTCTGAAACTTTCATATCAGCGCTTATTGTAACTCCTAAGTCCTTTTCTTTTACAGTAGTACCCAGAACAGTGTCTCCCATTTTATAGTTTACATTCAAGTTCCCATGTCCTGTATGTAGGCATTTACATTTCCCAAAATTGAACAACATCTGCCATTTCTCAGACCATTTGACTAATCTGTCTAGATCTTTTTGTAAATGTTGTTTATCACCATTAACCTTTCTAAACAGTTTTGTGTCATCCGCAAATTTCAGTACGTTACTTATTATACTGTCGTCCAAGTCATTGATATAAATTAAGAATAATATAGGTCCTAATACTCATCCTTGAAGTACCCCACTCAAAACCGATTTCCAATTTGAAACTTCTCCATCTAATACAACTTGTTGTCTTCTGTCAGTCAGCCATTGTTCTATCCAGTCAGTTATGCTTTCCCCGATACCATGGGCTTTTAATTTAAGTAGTAATCTTTGATGTGGCACCTTGTCAAAAGCTTTCTGAAAATCTAAGTAGATAATATCTACTGGCGATCCCACGTCTATCCACTTAGTGATTTCTTCCAAAAAACATAACATATTTGTTAAGCATGACCTCGCTTTAAGGAATCCATGTTGAGATGAATTTAATAATTTATGCTTAACGAGGAAGTCCACCATATGGCCTTTAATTAACCTTTCTAATAATTTACAAATCACTGACTTTAAACTCACTGGTATGTAATTATCCGACTTATTTCTCGAACCCTTTTTAAATAATGGTATGATGTTTGCTTCTTTCCATTCAAACGGAACAACTCCCTCTTTTAATGACAAGTTTAATACTCTTGCAAGTGGTATACTGATTTGTTCTACTGTTTCCATTAGTAATTTTGGAGGAATCCCATCCACTCCCGGTGATTTGTTATCCTTCATTGCCTTTATTTTCTTAACTACCAATTCTGGAGTTACAACTATCGGACCTAAATAGTCAGATTTAACCCCCTTAAATTTAGCATCAGCAACTGGTAATGAATTAATATCTTCTTTGGTAAACACTGAACTGAAGTAACCATTTAGATCTTCCGCCATTAAAAACCCCTGTGATATTATATATCCAGCACTGTCTTATAGAGGTCCAACCTTGTCTTGTACTTTTTGTTTACTCCTGACATATGCATAAAAACTCTTGCTGTCATGTTTTATGTTACATGCTAGTTTTTGCTCATAGCTTCTTTTATATTGTCTGGTTTCAGTTGTAGCTTCATTAAGTGCCTCTTTGTATTTTGCATAGTCTTCTTCCTTTCTGGTACGCCTATAAACCCTCCACATAGTTTGTTTTAGCATTATTTTTCTAATAGCCTCTTTTGACAAGTGTTTCTTTCTACACCGTTTTCCTTGTTTTTGGAAGGGAACAAATTTATCGATGATACTCTCAATTTCATATTTTAGAATATTCCAACATTCAATTGCGGTCTTATTCATCAGCATGTTATTCCAATCTAGCTTTGCTAAGTATTTTCTCATATCTTTGTAGTTACCTTTGTGGAAGTTTCTCTTGTACGTTTTCTTATTTTTACTTTCTGATTTTACATTGATGTCAAAATGTATTTGATTATGGTCACTATTACCCAATGGTTCAAATATTTTTACATTGTCCACTAATTCTTTTTGTGATGACAAAACTATATCTAATACATTTTCTCCCCTGGTTGGTTCTAGTACGTGCTGAGTAAGAAAGCTATCCTAGATTAAAAATATAAATTGTTGTTCCTCAATCCCTGTGCTCTCTAGAGAATTCCATTGTATGTGTCCATGGTTAAAATCTCCCATTATGATACATTCCCCTTTACTAACTTCCTTTATAGCGTTTTTTATTTTTGTGTTGTCCTCTTCGTTTATGTTTGGACTTCGGTAAACTAATCCAACAGTTAATTTTGAATTTCCAGAAACAATTTTGCACCAAACAGCTTCATCGCAATCTACTTCCCTTTCTAGTTTTATTTCATCAGCCTGAATAGATCTTTAACATATAAAATAACTCCCCGCCCCTTCTTCCTATTCGATCTTTCCTAAACATTACATATCCTGTCAGTCCTAATTCAGCATCTGTTATATCTATGTTGGCCCATGATTCAGTTATACCAATTATGTGAGGGTCAGTATCTTCTACCATAATGTTTAATTCGTTTTACTTATTTACTATGCTCCTTGCATTTAAACATACGCATCTATACCTTTTTCAGAGATGTTTTTCGGATGATTTGATATTGATTTATCTGTGCTAGTGGCCTCTTGTTCTGCTTGAGACACCTCTAGGTAACCCCCCTGCACTTCTAGTTTAAACAATGTTTACTTCCAAAAATATTTGTCATTGTACCCAAGTCACTATCTACTGCTGCTGAAAGTTTGTCCGCGAATACTGCCGCCCCTTTCCACTTAAATGAAGCCCATCCTTCATGTACATATCAGCCCTCCCAACAAAACTTCCCCATAAATCCACAAATCCAACTTCCTCTTCCCTACATAGCTTCTGGACTAACATGTTGATTGCCATCCCCCGACAATTTCGATATTTGTGACCCCTCCTGCCCATTACAGGTAAAATCCCTGACAGTATTACCTGCTCAAACCGCGTCTGTTTTAGTTTTCTGACCAACTGCCTATATTTCCTAACTATGGCAGTTGTACCCTCCCTCTCTACGGTATTTGTCCCTACGTGTACTAAAACAGATCCACCCTTACCCGAGACTACGATGTTTTTTACCCTCTCATTTATCGCCTCTATTTTGGCTCCAGGCAAACAGACCACCACATCATCTCCCTTGTTTAAGACTCTGTCGGTCTTCCTAACTATCGAATCCCACACAAAACACCCTCGATCTCTTCCTCACCCCCTCTATCACTGCTGCAGAATAACTCTTCCGTTCGATCCCCTCCATCACATTCTGTCCTGACCCCTTTCCTCCTGTCTCCTTCGCTCCTGTCTCCCCCACTTTCCACTCCTTTGCTCTTGTCTCTTCCACTCCCCTCTCCTTCACTCCGGTTGTCTTCCCTCCCGTTCCTTTCCTTCCCGTCTCCTTACGTCCTGTCTCCCTACGACCTGTCACCTTCCCTCCTCTCAGCTTCTTCCCAGGCTGCGGTGAGCTCTCCCTAGCATCTCTTGTGTCTTTCCCCACTTTATCATGTACTGTTCCCCCACCGGAACTACTGGCATAACCCCCCTGTACCCTTCCCACCATTGCCACAACGAGCAGCCTCGTCTCTTCCAACTCCACCTCTAGTTCCTTCATCTTCGTACATCCCCTACATTAAAAACTAAAACTATCTGCCTGGACCTCAGCCCAGGACTTCTTGCACCCAGACTTGACGAAGTCCACCCAGTTACTGCAACTGCCACAATTTAAGTGCCTAGTGGCCTTTAACTGCCGTTTGCACGGCGCCATCATACAATTTAGTTTTAATTAGTTTGCTACGTTAGCCTTGAATAAGGCTGTTTTTGTAGTCAAAAGAACACTTTAGGCTAATATACTTGCTAACTGTGTCTTCTATTAACCTCGCATGTGAAGAAAAAAACCTGCCATCTAGCGAATACGGAGAACACCGTGTAACAAAACAACGAAGTCAGTGTGTACTAATTTACGCTAAAATCCTGCTGTTAATTCCTTTTTACCGAAAACGTTTACTACCACTATGTCAGATATTACCTTATGTATGTAATTTAAATAAATAAATCACTTTATCATCTATCTTATATATGTATTAGCCAATGTAAACGGTAGCTCGATTCACGGGTTGAATTCACGACCTGTAAACAAACTCCCTTTTATCACTCGTTGAGTTTGAATCGGGGGAAAATACTACCTCTGTTAACAAAAACAGTTTGTTAATATATGTCTACAAAAAGTTGGTGAACAATATATGTATAATACTAATACTCATTCTAACCAATATTCCAATGTTACTGACTATTTACTATGCTATCTCAATTTTCGAAAGGTAAACAACCCTATTAACGCTCGCTGAATTCCCTGACAGAATCCGAAACTAACTTACTCTCAAATTCTCCCGCGTTTTTCTGTAAATGATCTACACCAAAGTCAAGTCGCTGCACCAAGTCCAAGTAGCCGGAAGTTATCAATAGAACTGATCTACTGCGGATTAGATGCTCTGTTTTGATCGGATTTTACTTCGCACCAGACGCTTGTGTGGCAGTACTTGGACGCTTGAACAATCGGCGGGCTCGTCGGGGCTGTAGGGCAGGCTGATCAAAGAAAATACCCATTGCTGGGTTGATTTACCCTCGCCCCCGCCATCGTTTACCGTGAGACGCAAAATCTGCATACATAATCTGATTCGACTTGACAGTGAACGCGATACGCCATCTGTACGCCAAGTGTATTTATAATTGCTGAATGCCAGATCTGTATGTGACGTAAAGCAAGCTGGGAAAGCGACCTTGATGGCGACCTCGCTGACAACTACATTGACATACTCGTCATCACAGAGACGTAGCTGGATGCTAACGACTCCGTCTATACTGGTTGTATCACATCTGCTGGCTACAAACTGCGACATGTCTCGAGAACGTGCGGCACTGGCGGTGGTGTCGCCGTCGTCTACAAGTCTGGCTCAATGACGCGACAACTCGAAATGCCGAAATCAAAGACATTCGAATCGAAGAGTCTACATCTCAGCAATGACACTCAACAAGTTCGTCTCCTCGTCGTCTATCGCCCTATGCCAAACACACAAAAATGGCTTTACAACTTCGGAATGTCTCGTTGAATTTGTCAATTTGATGGACATTATGGCGATGGATACGTCAAACATGTTGATTGTTGGTGACTTTAACTTACACATGGACAATGAGTTAAACAAAGACACGAAGTGCTTTGTAGACATCTTGGAAGCTGCAGATCTTACACAGCACGTAGAAGAACCGACACATGCTGCTGGATACACTATACATCTCTTCATAACTCGTTCCGCCGATGAGGTTTTGAAAAATATAGGAATAGACACTCCACACATGTCTGACCACTCGGCAATTCACTTCACTTTATAACTCGCGAAGGCACCACACATCCGTGTAAAGACGAAGAGTCGGAGCAAGAGACATATCAGTACTACTGCGACGTGTGAGGACATCCGATCATTGTTACTGTCAAAGCATCTGCCTGATGACGTGAACTAAGTTGCTGAGATATACAACGAAACCATTGTTGTCATCATCGACAAACATGCGCCGCTCAAGACACACACAGTGATTGTACGACCACACACGCCGTGGTATAATGATAACATACGATCACAGAAGTGTTAGACGACAGTTGGAAAGAAGATGGAGAACATATGGACTGGAGTGACATGCGTGCTTACTGCTTCCAGCGCCAGCTCGTCACTTCATCTAGACTGGAGTGACATGCGTGCTTACTGCTTCCAGCGCCAGCTTGTCACTTCATCTAGACTGGAGTGTGACAGGCGTGCTTACTGATTCCAGCGCCAGCTCGTCACATCATCTGTGCACCGTGCAAAACTTGAATACCACACGTGTCAAATCGCCGAAGTATCTGGTGACCAGAGGCAACTGTCCAAAATTGTCGCCAAACTCCTACACGATGATAACGACACACCACTTCCGTCATGTGACTCATTCGACACACTTGCAACGCCATTTTCAGATTTTTTCTCGGAAAAGATCTCGAAAATTCGGTCCGTACTTAGTCAGAATGTCAACAATGTAGACGCCTCCGTTGAAGATGCACCACAAACGTGCCTGTTGACTGCATTTGAGCCCGCCATCGAGGCTGACATTGGAACTGTTGAAGTAATTGCCGGTGAAATCATGTGAACTCGAGCCTATTCCGACATGGCTTCTCAGAGAGTGTGCGCATGGCATTGTACCTGTGCTGACGACAATGGTTAACCTGTCTCTAAGAACGGGCGCAGTGCCTTCTCACTTGAAGGGAGCGCACGGCAGGCCAGTACTCAATAAACTGAGCCTGGACAAAGCCACCTTGAATAACTACAGACCCGTGTTTAATCTACCCTACTTATCCAAGACAATAGAACGTGTCGTTTCTGCGAGACTTTCGGCTCACATGTCAGAACACAATCTTGGCGAGTCCTACCAGTCCACGTACAATCCCAATCACAGCTTTGAGACGGCCCGTGTTTGTGTGCAGAATGACATCCTGCTCGCAATGTCATCGTGGTGCTTTTTCACCTCCGCAACATCTCAAGAATCAGTGGTTATTTAACAGCTGTAGAGACAGAGCAAGGCATGCATGCGTTTGTCACCAGTAAACTTGACGTTAGCAATGCACTGCTCCATCGGCTCCCTCTGAATCAAATACGCCTTCAGAGAGCACAGAACTGGGCGACGGCGCCACGAAATTTAGCCATGCGAGACCGCTACATATGAAGCTACACTGCCTGCTGAGAGCAGTTCCAGTAGAGTTCAAGATCTTGCTCCTCGTACATCGAGCACTGACTGGTCATGCACCACCAGAGAATACCCGACACTGTATGAACTGGTGTCAACCGGTTAGATGGCTGCGCTCCAGTAAATGCAATCTACTCTTGCTGCCGCAGCGTCTAACGTCAACGCCAATGACGGATGCTGTTTTAAATCGAAGCTTAAGACGCACGTGTTTTGTGGAACATTCTGTACGCCAACATGAACAACGATTGTTGAAATGACGCCTTATCAATGTCACGTTTTGATTTGAATAGATAATATAATCATAACACTTTCTTATTGCTGATTTGATGTGACCTGGATGTGTTTTAGCTAGTCCGCAGTCACAAATCACATATATAATTGCATGCAACTAAGAATGAAGGTATGACCAACGTCGAATGTGCGCTACGATCAGACGGTTAACGAGTGAAGATTAATTCGAAAACAATAACACCAGGAATATACCATGCAGCAGCAGCAGACCCCGTAGGTCGTAGAGGGGAGTCTTAGACCACCTGTGTCCGTGGCAAATATTACGGTAAAGGACAACATCTATATTGGACTACATCGTAAGTAGTGCCAAAGTAAAGATTGATGTATTAGCAACCGGCTAAAATTAACCCTTATGTAAGTAGAACGACACGTGTGTCGCCCCCCCCCCGATTCGTAAGTAGAACGACATATGACTACGACTGACTGACATGCATCATAAGGTATCAGTAAGAGCAATATAGGTCATAATAGTATTTCATGACAAACCTGGTACGAGACGAAGGGTGTGGTGGATAGGATACAAATCATAATGCAAGTCTTAAATCATACGAATTTGTGCAACTTGATCAACAAACCATAATACAGTGCAACGTTCTTATTTGACATAATACCCAACCTAGAAGAAATTATTATGACTATATAACATTAATTTATATAGTCAGTCAACAATGCAGTTATTACAACAAAATGATTCGCATGCCGCATAGGACCTCCTTACGAAATGGGCGGACCCAGTTACGTCTTCAGCTACCTTCGTTAACAATATATTCACTTTCGTAGCCGAGGTGATTGTGAGGCTACTGTTTGAAACTACCTTGGTGAGTGCAAGTTCGTCGATATCATAGCATAGTTTTTACTCGAAGTTTTATAATAATATGCAGAAAATGTGTGCACTTTCATTTTAATATGTTTAATACGACTATCTCGATTGTCTTGTTTTTGAGCCATGTGGCTAATCAAGGGCGTTATGCCCCAAATCAACACAATTCAACTCTGCAATTCACAGTAACATTGGTCAAGCTCAAGAGGGTAGGGCCCATGTTTATATTGTTTACGCTATTATTTCACAAAATAATGGTAAATGATTGACTCGATCATATGGGCAGAAGAACTCCAAAAAAAGTGTGTCGAATTCAACGGTTCTCCTCGGAACAAATAGTACGGTTTTATCTCGTCGTCTCTTGGTCGAGCGCTGCTCACTTTGGCGCTTTTCGCAACTGGGATAAGTAGTTCCACACAGACAGATGCTTAGTCAGGTTCGATAGCGACATGTTTGATGGTGTCGGGGACAGACCGGATAAAAACATCAAACTTTTTTCTCTGCTTCCTTAGGTTATTAGCTATAACTCGTTGTCTTCTGTCAGTCAGCCATTGTTCTATCCAGTCAGTTATGTTATTCCCGATACCATGGGCTTTTAATTTGAGTAGTAATCTTTGATGTGGCACTTTGTCAAAAGCTTTCTGAAAATCTAAGTAGATAATATCTCCTGGCGATCCCACGTCTATCCACTTAGTGATTTCTTCCAAAAAACATAACATATTTGTTAAGCATGACCTCGCTTCAAGGAATTCATGTTGGGATGAATTTAATAATTTATGCTTAACGAGTAAGTCCACCATATGTCTTTAATTAACCTTTCTGATAATTTACAAATCACTGACATTCTACTCACTGGTCTGTAATTATCTGACTTATTTCTCGAACCCTTTTTAAATAACGGTATGATGTTTGCTTCTTTCTTGTCGGGTTTACAACTCCCACCTCTAAAAGCAAGATACACGCTTTTCGCACTATTATACTTTACACAGTAATCGTCTGCATATTGTTCACATATCCCGATTAATTCGATGAGTCCAGACCTTGTAGGTGTTAGCAGGGTCAGGTCATCTACATAACCCGTGCCACCCGTATAGCGGTTACTTATGTGCCTTCCCACACCACTCTTCTCTAACTTTTCAAATAATCCATCCATATATATATCCCTGCTTGACTCCATTACAGGCAGTAAACAGCCCCATCTCACTTAACGTTTTTGTTTAGTATACATATACAGCAGCAATTTTAACACCAGATGTGACACCTTATGCTTTGGAAGTACTGAAAAGCTTACAATAGTTGACAGATGAATGTTATACATATGGACGATTTTACAAATGCTTTTGACACTGATATAGTCGCTAACGATCTTCGTTTGTTCGACTGGCTTACAGCCCTGAACGAGAGTAAAATTTTGGTGACTCACGTCATCATGTCATCATTATCGATTCATCAAACAAGCCTCTGGCGTGGTGCACACGCACCCGTAAGCTCTGCCTTGGAGCCGCTGGAGAGGAGTACACGCGCCAGTAAGTTCTGGACCTCTGACGCGATGCGCACGCACCCGTACGTCCATCATCTCATCCTTGGAACATTTGGAGCGATGGTCAAACACGCGTAAGCACGAGGCGTGTGATAGATCTCCGTTAGCCTCCAGCATAGCAGAGAACTCCGCCATTGTCGTTCCCAAGCCCGGATGAGAAAGAAGGAGGGCTGTCCATTAGGTTAGCACCCTCACCATGTAAGACAATCTCAAGCTACAGAAACCAATACCAAAGAAACCGAGGAGTGAAGCAACCCATGAAACTGAGATCATGAAAGATGGTAGCCAAACCCGATCGGGAGCTGACACCCCAACAGTGGAGCTCCTCAAGCCGAAAACCAAGATAAGAGTGGCCTCCTGTATATGAAGCAGGAAAGCTTAAGCAAGTACTGCACGATATGGAAAATTACAATATGGAACGTTTATGCGCGATCGAGGGAAGATGGACAGATTCAGGGAAGAGGACCCTGTCCTCGGGACACACTATACTTTATTCAGGCCGATCAGATAACCAGCACAGAGGTGGCGTTGCCATCACTGTTGAGATGCTCTGCTCAGTGGACTGCACCAGACATCAATTAACAAGTTACAACGTGTGCAGAACATCGCGGCACGGATTGTAACCAGAACATCACGCTACAGCCACATCACAAAAGTGTTGATAAACCTGCACTGGTTACTTGTTAGCTGTCGTGTGCAATTAAAATCCTGATGCACACATATAAAGCCCTATATGGACAGGCTCCAGGATATATATCGGACATGCTGAATGTGTACCAACCAAGAAGAACGCTACGATCCATGGATTCATTGACACTAGAAGTTCCAAGAGCTGGAACAGTTACTTATGGCGACAGAAAATTCCAGTGTTCAGCAGCTAAGTTGTGGAATGCGCTACCAGCTCTCATTCGTGAAACAAAAACACTGAACACTTTCAAGAAGCTGCTTAAAACACATTTGTTCCGGGCTTATGTTGGTGCTTAACTCTTTCTAGTCAGTTTTTCTTTTTTATTACACTTTTAAAACAGTGTATACATATTTATTTTATTACATCCATTCTTCTATAATATTATTTTTTATCATGTTATCGTTTTTATGCTTTGTTTGTCTATGATTATTTTATTCATTGTGTTACCTAGTGAAACTGTGGACGCATTTGTCACGTGACTGCGTACTTTTTGAAGAGACTGTGAGTTTACCAACGTGGAAAATTAAATCAAGTCTCAAATCACTCAAAAGTGCAAATCCAGCAAACTGAGACGCCGCTCTTTTCTATATAGAATAACTCTCAAGGAAGTTCATGATTATGGCTGATTATGAAGCAAGTGTTATCGAGGCTGCTTCTATGGAGTTTGTCAACAAGGTGTATGCTAGGAAATACACAAGCCATTCTCTGTCAGAGCCAAAACCCCACATGACACCATTTGTGGCCATTGTGGTGGTGTATATCCATACAAGAAACGGTGTCCCGCATATGGTCAACAGTGCTATTCGTGTGGAAGACACAATCATTTTGCAAGATGCTGCATATCACAGAAAGGGCAGAGTAACGTGTCATCAAAACAGTACACCAAAGCTTCAACAAGACAGTACAACAGCGTTTCGCAAAAGCAGAACAATCAGTGCAAATACATGCCCAAAGTGAACACACTTGCTACTACTGTCTCGCTTAGCAGTGACGACGAGTACGTGTACGTCATTGGCAACGTACATGGTTACACGCGACATCCTAGAAGTGCCGTGACCGTCAATGGATAGCGTGTGAGCTACTCGTCGATTCTGGTTCTAATGTCAACATACGTGACAAGTCTACATTTGATCGAAGAGATGCCAACCTAATTCTGCTAGCCTTCACCAAGAAGATTCATGCATATGGATTTAACGAACGACTTCAAGTTCTAGGGAAGATGACAGCTGATGTCGTATCAGGAAAGAAGTTGATTTCTGCAGTTTTCTATGTCATTGGTGGAAGTCATGGGTGTGACATATGCACTGAGCTTGGTTTGCTTCACTTAACAAATGCTGTCAGTAGAACCACATCGCCTCTCAATATCCAGAACTGTTCGAAGGTCTTGGAAAGCACAATGAGACATATAAAGCTTCATATAGACACTGAAGGGAAGCCTACGGCACAAAGTCACCGCAGAATTCCATTCCACATGAGGCAAAGTGGAAGAAGATTTAGTTAGGCTAGAAAAGCTTGATATCATCGAAACAGTTCATGTACCGACACCATGGGTATCACCAATAGTAGCTGTGTTAAAACTAAATCACCCAACGAGCTACGTATATGTGTTGCCATGCGTCTATCAAACCAGGCAATCCAACGAGAGAGAGAGAGAGAGAGAGAGAGAGAGAGAGAGAGAGAGAGAGAGAGAGAGATCACTCTTACAACTGGTGGCATTCTATGCGACTTCAATGGTGCTACAGTATTCTCGAAGCTTGATCTCAACAAAGTATACCACCAACTTGAGTTGGATCCCGCATCACGCTACAAAACTACATTCAGCACATACTATGGTCTACGACGTAACAACATATATTTTGGTATTAATTGTGCTGCTGAAATATTTCGCAATCCGAAATTGCATCCAAGGAATAGAAGGCTCTATCAACATAGACAATGACAACTTGATCTTTGGCAGAAATCAAGAGGCACACGACAAGTCGCTTACAAATGTCGTTGAGAGACTCTAAGAGAAGGGACTTACGCTGAACACGAACAAGTGTGTGTTCAACAAGAGCACCCTTGAGTTCTTTGGTCACATCTTCAGTGCTTCTGATCCAAAGAAAGTCCGAGACATCAAGCAAGCTGAACCACTGAGGGATCCCAAAGAGGTACGAAGCCTTCTTGACCTAGCGAACTATTGTCCTCGTTACATCCCAGATCACCGAGCAGCTACGAGATCTAGCCAAGACCGACCGCACATGGAATTGGACATCGATCCACGATGATGCATTGAACAAGCTAAACGACGCAATATCGCCAGATGCCATCAATTCATACGTCAATGTGAACAAGGACATATCATTGATCGTCGACACAAGCTGACCAGTTACCAGGTGAAACATTAGATGCATCTGTCACTCTACTGCGTACTCTTGAAAGAGATTGTGAATTCACCAACTTGGACAATGAAATAAAGCTCAAATAACTCAAAAGTGCAGATCCAGCAAAGTGAGACGTCGTTCTTTACTAGGCGGAATAACGCTCAATGGAATGCTTGATTATGGCCGTGCCATGGAAACTGCTGAACAGGAAGCGAGTGTTATCGAGGCTGCTAACAGGGAGTCTGTTTTCTGTGTATGTTAGGAAACACACCAAACCATTCTCTGTCAGGCCCAAGACTACAACCACACATGACACCATCTACGGCAATTGTGGTGGTGTATACCCACACAAGAGACAGTGTCCTGCTTACGGTCAACAGTGCCATGCGTGTGGAAGGAACAATAATTTTGCAAGATGCTGCAGACATCAGACAGGTCAGAGTAAGCAGTACAGCATAGCTTCAAAAGACTATATTACAGGGCTCCGCAAAAGCAAAACAACCAGTTTACAGGCAAATACATGCCCAAAGTAAATCAACTTGCTGCCTCATCTAGCAGTGCGGATGAGTACGCGTACGTCATTGGCAACGTACATGGTGACATGCGACATCCACGCTGTGCCGTTACCGTCAATGGACAGTGTGTTGAGCTGCTAATTGATTCTGGATCCAATGTCAACTTACTTGACAAGTTCACATTTGATCGAATAGGTACCAACTTTGTTCTCCGAGCTGTCATCAAGAAGATACGTTCGTATGGATGTAACGAACCAGTTCCAGTTCTAGGGAAGGTGACAGCTGATGCATGTCATGAAAGAAGTTGATTTTTGCTACTTTCTATATTGTTGTAGGAAGTCATGGATATGACACGTGCACTGAGCTTGGTTCGCTACACATAACCAATGCTGTCAGTAGCATACTGGTTAAGAACCACATCACGTCTCAATATCCAGAACTCTTCGAAGGTCTTAGAAATCTCAATGGAACCAACATACAGCCTCATATCGACCCTGAAGTGAAGCCTACGGCACAAAATCACCGTAGGATTCCGTTCCACATGAGGCACAAAGTGGAAGAAGAACGAGTCAGGCTTGAAAAGCTTGATATCATCGAGACAATGCATGAACCGACACCTTGGGTATCACCCATAGTAGCTGTACCGAAACCCAAATCACCGAATGAGATATGAATATGTTTTGACATGCGTCTGCCTAGCAAGGCAAACGAGAAAGACACGTCACTCCTTCAATGGATGACATTCTGAGCGACCTCAATGGCGCTACTGTGTTTTCGAAACTTGATCTCAACAACGGATACCACCAACTTGAGTTGGTTCCCGCATCACGATTCAGCATACACTGTGATGTCCGACGCTACAAGAGATTGGACTTTGGTATCAACTCTGTTGCTGAAATATTTCAGAATGCATTACGAAATTGCATCCAAGGACTAGAAGGCTCTATCAACATCAGCGATGATATCATGATTTTCGGAAGAAATCAAGAGGCACAAGACAAATCGCTTACAGCAGTATATGAGAGATTCAGAGAGAAGGGACTTACGGTGAACAAGAACAAGTGTGTGTTCAACAAGAGCACCCTTGAGTTCTTTGGTCACATCTTCAGTGGCAATGATATATCACCTGATACAAAGAAAGTCCAAGGCATCAAGCGAGCTGAATCGGTGAAGGAACCTAAAGAAGTACGAAGCCTTCTTGGCCTAGCGAACTATTCTACTCGCTGTATCCCGGGACTAGCCTTTATTACTGAGCCGCTACGAGATCTAACCAAGAATGACCGCGCGTGGAATTGGATATCGATCCATGATGATGCACTGACTAAAGGATGCAAAGTCGCAAGATGGCGTCAATGCATATTTCGATGTGAACAAGGACACTGATCGTTGACGCAAGTCCAGTGGGACTCGGTGCAGTCCTTTTACAACATGACAAAGATGGTAACTCAAAGGTCATCGCCTATGCAAGTCGAGTTTTGACTAAAGTGTAATGTCGATATTTAAAAACCGAGAGAGAAACATTGGCTGTAACATGAGGATGTCTCCACTTTCATATGTTCAACTATGGACGTCCTTTCACCATTGTAACCAATCACAAAACTCTCATGAGCATCCTTGGAAATCCCAACTCCAAACCACCTCTACCAATAGAACGATGGGCGTTGAAACTCCAGCAGTATGTGTACACCATTGTCTACCAACCTGGAGATACCAATGCCGCTTAGTACGTGTCACGCCATCCCACTTCAGGGAGTGACATAACTGGAAGAAAAGCTAAAATGGCGGACGAATATGTGAATTTTACTGTTGTCAATGCTGTTCCAAAAGCTATAACTTTGGGTGAGGTTGAGCAAGCAACACTCAAGGATAACGTGCTTCAAAAAGTTGTGAAAGCGATGTCAGATGGACACTTGAAAAGAATCCAGAAGTATGCACACACCAAACTCAGATCATTCTATAACGTGCGCTACGAACTGACAGTCTCTCCAAATGCAAAAATGTTTATGGGATGTTTTCGTATTGTAATTCCTAGAACGTGCAGTTGCTTAGTGTCCTTCTGATGGTCCTTGAGAACTATGTCACTTGATGACATCAACTGTATATGTTCACGCAGTTTGCTGTGAATTGTGACATTTCTTTAACCATATCTTATTATATACATGCCTGTTCATCTTATTTATCTCACAGTAGATATGTGTAATATATTGCATACAGTATTTAAAATAATGAATGGTTAAGTGTCATTCAAGCTAGGAAGGAATGTAGTATCTAGTGTATTACTATGTGTTAAGATACACATTACCTGTGCGACACGGGACAGAGTCAGCAATAAACGAGTAACGATAAAGGTGTTTGGGTGTCACGATGTATTGATGACAATCGTACTGTGTAAGTAGTCAATATACCTAATAAATACTACACCATTGAAACCACCGCGCTATTGTAAGCATATGACCTACTCTTCTGAAAGGTTATTCGTAAGTTACACTTTTTTAAATGGTAATCACTCAAATTTTGTCATTGTTCCTCAATATTGTTTTCTATTTTTGTTTTCTTCAAAACATGTTTTATTTGTTTTCAAAAATAGTTTATATTTTTTACACGTTTTTATTCGAAAAATTGCAAAAAATAACCAAGACAAGAACCTGATTCAGATTTTAAAACCTGCCCACTTTGCATTTGTCTCTGCTATATATACAAATTGCAGCACCATTTATTTTTACATTCGTTGCATGTTTGTATTGACTGACAGATAGAATAACAATAACGCCCAATATCCGTGCACATGTACGTTTAATATGTGTAATGAAACATGCAGTAAAACCATGGGGAGTTTTGCTTTGTTTTGATGCACTCATGACACTAGAGATATGTACAATGATATGACAATTAATCCTATCACTCTGATATTGACAGCTAATTTTGTAATCGTTACTTAACAATCGCCAAGACACCCACACCCTACTCCCTAACGCTTACCCAAACACACCACATTTGAGCCTGTCGTACATTATGCATTACCTCTAATCTAGATAATATCGATGTTTGTATACCGAGCTCTATTTAGTACAACTTACTGCATACTAACATGCTGGTCATAAACAACTACATAGAAATAAGAGCGACTAAGCTGATTCCATAACATAAGTATTAGTTATAAAACACCGCTTAAACCATATGGCTAAACGACACCAAATATAAGTTGTTGCTTTGTAAATTAATTGTAATGAAGATATAGATATAAACTATGTTCTTCAAACTTAAAGAAAGCAGTGTAGAATTTGACGACACAGTGAAGCGTTATTAAAGGAACACTTTATATTGCATATATCAGTATCTTCTCATATGTGATAATATTCTGATTCTGTAAATACCAGCTGTATCAATGTTTTGAAACAAAATTTATATACAGAGGTTGTTACTCTTGGCTGTAACTCTCAATATGCCAACGCATTCATGTTCTACTTGTTATCTGGAGTTTATCGCCTTGGATGATTATATCGGTTAGTATTTCTAAAACTACTTTATTATCAACGTCATGCATGCTAATGCAACGCAACCTACTCATTTGTTTCAAAGTAATCGGGATCGACGTTGGTTGTGTTCGGGTCACCCTGACGTTTTGTAAGCTCGGTGTACTTCGGCTGAATGATGACCGGAACAGGAGGCACCGTTCGTTGATAGTCGGGGCTGCTCGCTGCACCACTCGACAGCTCCAGATAATCAGGATGAACTAATTTCTTGTGGGTCTGGCCAGCCAACCGCATGTTTCCGTTGTCGCTGCCTGGTCTGGTCGTCGCGTTGTAGTATTGACCGTCGTCGGACGGGGCTACAGGCATCGGTTCGTAAGTTGGCTGAAGCTCCGTTGTTTGGTTGTCAATCTGCTTACCTGAAAACGCCAATTTTCATATGTATGTACTGCTTTACGCGTATCGTGAACAAACAGCAACACGTGCTGATTGTGAACACAATCAGCACGTGTTAAACAAATATAGTTAAGCTAGATGGGCGAGTTTTCGCATTACAATATAATATATCAATATCTAGTAAATAAATACAATTGCGTGAAATGTAGATATTTTAGACGACTAAATATATTATATTGAAGTGATGAATAAGTGTAAGAAAGGTTGTTTTGGGGTAAATACTACCGATTAACAAAAACGCTGTTGAATATGAAAATGAGCACCAGTAATCATTAGCTATGGAGCCTAGTTAGGTAATAATAATAATAATAATAGTAATCAAATATCTCGCACTTGAATGCAGCACGCGAGCCAGGCTGTACAAATACAACATTAGAGCAACAGCTGCTGAGAGTATTATACTTTATGTTATACTATATGTCTTCAGTAAGCGGTTAAACAAATTGCACATACTACTTAGCTGGCAAACATAAAGATATATAATATATGCTACTAAATACTATGGCATCTTCAGCTATTCCTTATAATGAATCTAATCGAACATTTAATTGTATTTTTTATTTATTCAAATTATACATTTAACTTTGCGATTCAAGTATTAAAGCTACTGAAAATATTATGGAAATAACCGCTGTTGAAGCGACGTTTTAACAAATGGTCGGTTATCGCGCCTTCACGCCATGTTACAATGTCGTTCTCTCCGTTGCAATAAGTGTTTAAACTGTATAAAATCTAGCCCAGATGTCAGGCGTTGCACCAGAGCAAAGGCAAGAACTTATGACTCCTTGCACTGCCCAGTGAAGTTCTGGTAGTGCAATATAGCCCAGATGTCAGGCGTTGCACCAGAGAAAAGGCAAGAACTGATGACTCCTTGCACTGCCCAGTGAAGTTCTGGTAGTGCAATATAGCCCAGATGTCAGGCGTTGCACCAGAGAAAAGGCAAGAACTGATGACTCCTTGCACTGCCCAGTGAAGTTCTGGTAGTGCAATATAGCCCAGATGTCAGGCGTTGCACCAGAGAAAAGGCAAGAACTGATGACTCCTTGCACAGCCCAGTGAAGTTCTAGTAGTGCAATATAGCCCAGATGTCAGGCGTTGCACCAGAGAAAAGGCAAGAACTGATGACTCCTTGCACTGCCCAGTGAAGTTCTGGTAGTGCAATATAGCCCAGATGTCAGGCGTTGCACCAGAGAAAAGGCAAGAACTGATGACTCCTTGCACTGCCCAGTGAAGTTCTGGTAGTGCAATACAGCCCAGATGTCAGGCGTTGCACCAGAGAAAAGGCAAGAACTGATGACTCCTTGCACTACCCAGTGAAGTTCTGGTAGTGCAATATAGCCCAGATGTCAGGCGTTGCACCAGAGAAAAAGCAAGAACTGATGACTCATTGCACTGCCCAGTGAAGTTCTGGTAGTGCAGTATCAATGACATCTTCGCGTCACAAAATTCTTTTAAATTTTAAATTACGTAAATTATTTATGTCAAACGTCCACACCGGTTCCTTCGACGTAATACCCCAACCCCGGGAAATGTTTTAATTGTCTTAATGTACGAACCATCCCCGTGGCCCCGGGTTACTCCGACAAAATGTCAGCCCCACACGTGCGAAACTGACGGATAGGAGGGAACAGACAAACTACTTTATTTAATAGAACGGAACTACATTTTATAAAAACTTCATATATTTAGTTTTTATAGATAAAAGCGTGGTGTGTGATAATTGTTACTTATTGAAATATGTTTCATAGACTGGTATTTAAGTTATAGGTATTGTATTACAGGTACCCGATTCTTGCAGCCCGTGTCGTTGATTGCAGCCGCTCGGTGCCATACTCAGCGGCTCGACGTAATCCGAGTCGACTTTCTTGCGCGTCTGGCCAGACTTCTGCTTTCGCACTTTGTCGCTGTCAGGTCTGGTCATGAGGGTGTAGTTTGGAACAGCGTCGGACGGGACTATTGGCAACGATCTCTCATAGGTTGTATTAAGTTCCGTCGCTTGGTTCTCAGGCCTATTATCTGGAAACGTCAGTTTGGTTTTTGAAATGCTATTCTATGTGCGGGTATATTGTAAAAATATATAAGGCATATATATATATATATATATATATATATATATATATATATATATATATATATATATATATATATATATATATATATATATATATATATATATATATATATATATATATATATATATATATATATATATATATATATATATAAACATATATAATATACACACACACACATATATATATATATATATATATATATATATATCTATATATATATATATATATAATGATATATATATATATATATATATATATATATATATATATATATATATATATATATATATATATATATATATATATATATATATATATATATATATATATATATATATATATATATATATATATATATATATATATATATATATATATATATATATAGTACGGTGTTTAGAATGTTTGTTCTGACCAGCTTGGTTCCCTTTTCATTCGTTTTTTGTTTCCAGTACCTCTTAAACATCATGGAAAATGTCTACTATTATGCCGGTCCCTACAAAACCTGGTGCCAGACAATTAAATAATTTTCGACCAGTGGTGCTTACATCTAGTATTGTTAAGTGTAGGGAGAGATTTGTATGTAATCAACTGATCACGCCGATCGCATACACCCCCTACAGTTTGCGTATAAGATCAAACGTTTCAATCTGATTTCAAGTCACTTAGACACATCTGGAACAACCGTTTGTGTCCTTGTCATGGGCGTTTCATCAGCCTTTAACACCATGCAGAACCTGTTGGGCCTTGAGGTAAATTCTGACCTTGTTCTGTGGATTAAGCAGTTCCTAAGCGATAGGTCACAACGTGTCAGACTGAATGCCCGACTTTGCAGAGAAAACATGCTGTCTGACGAACTCGTTCTAAATACCAGAGCTCTTTGTATAATGATCCAATATTTATTATTGCCTTTGTGGTTCACCTCAAAGATTATTTCCCTCTTTCTCAGTATTAACTGCAGATCGATGTCTTAGCTTGTCGGTTTAAGTCTAGAAATGACTAGAAAGGAACCAAGACCAATCTGCATAGATAATCAAGAAGTTGAAATAGTAAATAGTGCCAAGTACCTGGGTACTGTAATTGATCAAAACTTAACATTCTTTGACTATGTAGATAATGTGTACAAGAAATTTCAACAGCGTATTTTTCTCTTGAAAAATATATATGCTTTGATGTCAGTCAGCACATTCTTGAAATGGTATACAGAAGGTTGATAGAAAACATTATCTCATTCAATATCGTAACTTGTAAGAATAAAAAAGACTAGCCCGAATTGTCAACAAGACTTGCCCGTATTGTCAACAAGATTAGCCAGTATTATCAACAAGACTAGCCCGTATTGTCAACAAGACTAGCCCGTATTGTCAACATAGCCAGCAAAGTGATTGGCCGTGATCAGAAACAATTGGCCAGCCTATATAACGTGGCGTTTAAAAGAAAAACTACTCACACATTCAACGAATCTGATCATCCTCTCAACCCAGCCTTTCATGAACCCCCGTCAGGAAGGCGCTTAAAAGAACCACTAGCAAAAAAACCTTTATAAGAAATATTTTATTCCCTCTGGTATATATGTCTTAAATAGTGGTTTGATGTGAACTGTTTCTAATATTTTAAGTGAAAAATTTCGAATATGTTTTTTCTATGTGAACTGTTTTTAGCAATGTCTTAGGTGAACTGTTTCTATTGCGTGTGTGTTTGTGATGTGTGTTTTTACCAATTCATTATTTATGGCAGTGCAATGTAATTATTAATGGCAGTGCAATGTAATTATTAATGGCAGTGCAATGTATACATGAAGAAACATGCAACAGCATGGTATCCCGGACAGGTGTGGCAGAACCTAATGCTCTGTTCGTATTTGTGAGAGATGTATAGACACCAATACCCAAAACTATTAAATAACATTTCTTGATAATTGACTGTACCTGAATCTTGCAGTCGACCACGACGTTTTCTGACACAAACGACTGCGATGGTTACGACAACGAAGATAATGACGACAACGATGACAACCACACCAATGTAGACAGGAGTCCTGTACGTCAGCCATGGCGACGATGATCCTTCTTCTGTTGGCGTCGACAATGATCCTTCTTCTGTTGTCGTCGACGATGTTGTTGACGGGTGCTGGTCAAATGACGTTGTCGTCTCGACGAAGCTGGAGCAGCCGTCCGGGTCGCTCTCCCGGATGTTGTCGTATCCAGACAGACACCGGTCACAACGACGGCCCGTCACGTACCGCTTGCACGCACACTGACCTCCGATCTGGAAAGGGAACACTCATTCAAGATTTAACAAGATTTGCCATCCAAGCCAAAGGCCCAGATGGCAAATGGACAAGGAAGCCATTGGCTTATCGACAGTCCAACAATGTTCATCTACTTATAACCCGCCCTCCTGAGATTTGTGTCAACCTTGTTTTCAAACATATTCACGCTGCTAGCAGTTACACAATCTGTAGACAATTTGTTCCATTCATTTATTGTCCTCTGTGAGAACGAGTGCTTCCTGATGTCCAATCTACATTGATCCTTTACTAATTTTACCTCATGTCCTCTAGTTCTGCTATCCTTCTTGAGTGAGAAAAACATATTTCTATCAATATTTTCATACCCATTCAATATCTTAAAAACTTCAATCTGATCTCCTCTTAACCTCCTTTTCTCTAGAGTTGTTAAACCATATTCTTTCAGACGTTCTTCATAACTAAGGTCTCTCAGTTCTGGAATCATTTTAGTTGCTCTCCTTTGTATGCGTTCAAGCGTATCTATATCCTTCTTACGATATGGTATCCATGCTTGTATACAGTATTCTAAATGAGGTCTAACTATTGCTTTATAAAGAGGTATAATTAACTTTTTTCCCTTGTACGTTATGTTTCTTCTAATCAATCCAAGAATTTGATTACCCTTTGAAGCTGCAATGCCACACTGCTCTGAAACTTTCATATCACCGCTTATTGTAACTCCTAAGTCCTTTTCTTTTACAGTAGTGCCCAGAACAGTATCTCCCATTTTATAGTTTACATCCAAGTTCCCATGTCCTGTATGTAGGCATTTACATTTCCCAAAATTGAACAACATCTGCCATTTCTCAGACCATTTCACTAATCTGTCTAGATCGTTTTGTAAATGTTGTTTATCACCATCAGTATTAACCTTTCTAAACAGTTTTGTGTCATCCGCAAATGTCAGTACGTTACTTGTTATACGGTCGTCCAAGTCATTGATATATGTTAAAAATAATATAGGTCCTAATACTGATCCTTGAGGTACCCCACTCAAAACCGATTTCCAATTTGAAACTTCTCCATCTACTACAACTCGTTGTCTTCTGTCAGTCAGCCATTGTTCTATCCAGTCAGTTATGCTTTCCCCGATACCATGGGCTTTTAATTTGAGTAGTATTCTTTGATGTGGCACTTTGTCAAAAGCTTTCTGAAAATCTACGTAGATAATATCTACTGGCGATTCCACGTCTATCCAATTAGTGATTTCTTCCAAAAAATATAACATATTTGTTAAGCATGACCTCGCTTCAAGGAATCCATGTTGGGATGAATTTAATAATTTATGCTTAAAGAGGAAGTCCACCATATGGTCTTTAATTAACTTTTCTAATAATTTACAAATCACTGACATTCAACTCACTGGTCTGTAATTCTCTGACTTATTTCTCGAACCCTTTTTAAATAACGGTATGATGTTTGCTTCTTTCCATTCAAACGGAGCAACTCCCTCTTTTAATGACAAGTTGAATACTCTTGCAAGGGGTATACTGATTTGTTCTACTGTTTCCATTAGCAATTTTGGAGGAATCCCACCCACTCCCGGTGATTTATTATCCTTCATTGCCTTTATTTTCTGAGCTACCATTCCTGGAGTTATTTCGTCGCATATGTGTCACTCAGTTGATATTTATACAGATTCAACAATATAACTGATGTCGATTTATTCGTATTTGAGATAATCGTTTAATAAAATAGCACTGAATAAGAATATATTTATGCCACATATGACGAATGTTAAATAATCTGTAATAACCTCATTGCACTCGACGTTGCCGTCAATTATGCCACGGATATCACAGCTACACCGGCGACATGTGCTACTCGATCCGTCCTCCACATAGTCGAATGTTCCGCACGGGCTGGACACCCTGTAACAACCCCGTTAACATAATAAATAGCAGACAATGTAAGAAGAATATGCACTCATGACTATATTAGATATACATCAATAAATAACATACATTTGCATTTACGCCAATCAAAACAAGTTTTGCGTTTACCTGCGACTAACGACAACATTGTATAGACCAAAATACGATATATTCCGGAGTTGAGCGGCGCCTTCGTGTCTGTGGCCAGACAGGCGAACTCGTAGCGACGACGCCCGTCGTTGGAGCGGACCGAGGCTGGCGTCCAGCAGGTTGTACGTCAGTCGTTCGTTGTCAAGTTGAAGAGACCTAAAATAAATTTAAGACAATTACGATATGACTCATACGGCTGTTAATTTTTTTTCTCCAGATCAGCCTAATATTCTTTGTAACATCTGAGGATTTTAAGCGGAAAATATATTTAGACAACGACACATCCCAATATGTTATACATTAATATTTTTAAATAACAATAATTGAACTTTCTTATGTATAACATTAATATGTATAACTTCATTACTAAAGTTTTATTACATAGTTTGTTTTGATAGAACCTTCTAAATTAAATGACTCAACAAATATTGCTATTTAAACTGTAAATCTATGAAATAGCGGATGGGGTAATCAATTCAAAGAAACATGGCTGACCGACACAAGAAAATAGCAAGTGGGTAAATTTCAAACTGGAAATCAGTTTTTAGTGTACCACAGGGATCAGTATTTCAATCCCATAACTTATGCAAATGTTCACTAAAATATGACTAGCTTCATGTGAAACATATTTCTAATACGGTATTCTTCTTTGATATATAATCCGACAATGTCACCCCCATTTTGTTGCAAATGTTTCAAATCGTTTATCCTGGCAATAATACCCCATGTATCCACATCAGGCCGTGGGGATATTGTCATGTTTCTTAAGAGTTGCACCTCTGTGTGACTTACAAGCGACACACACAACGTACCTTTTCAGTTGAGTGCACATCGAGACGTTGTCGCAGTCATCACGGAAGACACGCCACAGTTGCCATGAGTCGTCCGTAGTCACCTTCTTGAAGATCGACACGATGAGTGGAACAGGGCCGAAGAACGTCATCGAGATCTCCTCCAACTACAGAAACAGTGGCTTTCTTTATTACATAAATAACAGCAATTATATATTTTTTTATTATAATGTGATACATTGCTCAAATGTATTAGAAACTTTTAATATCGTATAATACTAGATTGATGAAAATATCAAATCGGGAGCCCCGTGCGTTCAATTACGACGAATAAGTGTTGTACAAATTCCTCATGATACGTGTTGTTTTGTTGTTGCAAATACTAAAGATTTACCTGTTGCAATACTGAAGAATATATAAACTACCACATAATGATATGTCACTCTACACGTGACATATATTTAAAGAAAAGTTAATTGTTTCCCATAAAACCACATCACTGTGCCTTACTGCCGTAACATATTTGAAAAAAAGTATGGTGTCTAAATAGCGGATGTGCATTCTTTGCGAATATTCGATGACCCAGGTTTGATACGTGTAATTATTTTAGATAATTAAGCTGTCGTGGCAATGCTCACGACAGAATGACTAATTTGGAGAATGTCAAACACAAGTAGGTCAACATCTGAATACTCGGGTTGACGCAATTTATTTCTGCTACATAAATCATAGTACTCGTTTGGTGTTATAATCAATGTTGGTTTTGTATTATTTAGAAAAACACTTTGCAATGCAAATACTGTTTGAAAAGATGCACGCCCTTAATGTCGTCACAGCGATGCCTATGATGCATATTGCACAATTGTGAAGTAATACACACTTTGTACACTCCTCGCAAGTCAAACAGTAGATCGACCGATGGTAGACCAGACCGGCTCAACCAGAATGTGGAAAAATCTGAGTCAACGGCGTAGTCGATGGGATGTGAGTTGATTCCCCACAGTGGACAGCTGGGACTGAGCAATTCGTTAATTTCACTGAAAACACAATGTATGTTGACGTTTATATTAACTGTGTTTCGAAATAAATTAACGAACTAATACCAGGAAAATGTGAGATTTTTGGCCAAATGTTGTCTGCAAATGTAGCGCATTTGATCTCGCTCGCTGTACAAACCAACAAACTTATACTGTGTATTAGGCATCATATATGCATTATGTGTGATTGATTATATTTATTAAACGATGCATAAGCCGTATTACAGTTCCAACATCCATGTGTGTTGTTAAATGTGACAAAGTAAGGCCTGTGTTTGGTCTTACCTTTCAGACAAAGCGAAGTTATACAGTCGAGTGTCCGCCAACTGACCAAGGAACTGTCTCTCTTTTGTATCTGAAATTATCCAAAATTATATGCATATGTTATTCTTCAATAAATGTACATTAATTCTCCTTGTTGTACCACAACGCCTATGCATATGTTATTCTTCAATAAATGTACATTTATTTTCCTTGTTGTACCACAACGCCTATGCATATGTTATTCTTCAATAAATGTACATTTATTTTCCTTGTTGTACCACAACGCCTATGCATATGTTATTCTTCAATAAATGTACATTTATTTTCCTTGTTGTACCACAACGCCTATGCATGTGTTATTCTTCAATAAATGTACATTTATTTTCCTTGTTGTACCACAACGCCTATGCATATGTTATTCTTCAATAAATGTACATTTATTTCCCTTGTTGTACCACAACGCATTTTCATTGTGTAGACCTATGTTTGCATAATATATTCACGTTGATACATGGTCACAATGCCCGTCTAACGTTTTAGTCGTGTGGTTATGCGATTCAACTAAATTAGAATTTCCGTACCGTGGTTGTGCAGGTGACTACCTGACTTCAACAATATCCCAATTACACCGATGGTGAATTATGGTGAGAGCAACAAACCCTCCTATTCCATGTCTCATGGGCCAAGAGCAAACATGTTGTCACTGGTTGTTAACATCACTACCACACAAACGTTGACCACGTTTCAATTAGGTACGTGTCATAGGGGTCAAAGGGCATGGAGTAGGGTTAGTCTTTAAGTAAGATAATGGGCATTAACCTTTAATGTGACTAAAACATGGCGAATACACCACATTATGAATGGCCGGGATTTTATTGGACCTGTTGGGAAGGTAGGTTCTATACAGGGAATTATGAGTCCACAATGCCAGACATCGATCTGAAAACAACACATATGGCGTGTCAGCTCTCTTAAAGTGGAATCACTTATATTACGTTAGTTTGAATTTGTCTTTGTTTATAACGACATACTTTTTGAAACTGAGTGAATAGAGTGATTGAAGTAAGAAGCCTTTATATTTCTTGATCACGTCACCCGTCACCGCCATAATCTCTAACTTGTTTGCAATCATTTGATGCCATTCCGTGAACATTTCCACTGTATCTTGTTCACGTTTCATCTTCTCAATCACTTCAAACTCGGGATCACGCGGTGTGAACGAATGTCCACAGATGGGTGGAAGAAAGGCTATTCAATGGAAACGGCTTAAGTTTTAAAGAAAATGTCCACATATGGGTGGAATAAAGACTATGCAATGAAAACGGCTTAAGTTTTAAAGAAAATGTCCACAGATGGGTGGAAGAAAGGTTATGCAATGGAAACGGCTTAAGTTTTAAAGAAAATCAAATCATCGAGTTGTGGTTGAGGTTCTGTCACCTGCACCCTTCGCTGAAAAAAATCCAAGTGCAAAACACTTCGAGGAACATTCGTCTGATTCTGAATCTAGTGATTGAACTACGAAATCACCTCTCTACATGTGCTCCTAGTTGTTGGTTTGGCCAATGTATACATGACGATGACGGGTTTGCCAGTTTACACGAATGGACGCTATTTTCGCCCACACTTTTTCATATTGCGGTGCGGAATGGAACCTAGCGTTGAGCAACTTACAGCTTAGCGTTGGCCGATTCCCACTCCATCTAGAGGAATACACAGTCTGACTTCTATACCCAATCTCCTGAATTCCCCTACGGTGGCGCCACTCAACATATCACCACTGCTACAACTCGTTCATAAATTCAAAGTGGATAGTGCGGGGTGAAATGTTGGCATGGCAACGCAATAGTTGTTTACGACTTGCTACGTCATTGCAACTGTGCACTTGACTGAGTAACTTACGTTACACACGAACGTTATTTTGTTCGTACGCACATTTTCAACGCAAACACTATCCACAATTGTATGCAATTGAGATTTAAAGATTTATTTAAAAAAAATAGGTGTTTACCAAATGAAATTACGATGTGCAGAACGTGCACATCAAATGTAGGTTGTGGCACTGGTGAAATCATGAGTGACTTACATTACATTCGCTATGTGGCGCCACTGATGGGGTGTTTGCAAATCCCACCGGTGACGCCACTCACCATTTCACCACTGCCACAACACACATTTAATGTGCAGATTCTGCACATCTTTATTTCATTTGGTATTCATATTTTTTCAAGAAATCTATCAGTTTCAATTGCATACAATCGTAGATAGTGTTTTTTGTTGGAAATGTGTCTAGAAACACAATAACATTCGTTTTTGTTTGAAAGTATATTACGTTTCTCAAGTGCACAATTCTACATATACATCTACATGGATGACGGGAAGAACCAGTCGGTGCATAATCACAACCAGTGGACAGCAGCAGTCACTGAGAATTAAAAAGAAAAAGAAAAAAGGGTTGAATTAAAACATATTACTTGCAGAGGTATTTAACAAATAACTTGAGTGACGTGGTTATGTCTATATAATATTTCTGCTGTCCACGGAGCTTCTAGTTACCTGTACTAATAATAAAGGTTTTTATGATCTGCTTTTAAAACTGGAGGTTGTTTCACTGTTGGAAATGTCGGGGCTTAAGGAATTCCAGTTTGTAACTGTGCGTGGAAAGAAACTATATTTGAACACGTCGGATTTAACTGGTGTGGGAATGAAGTGGTAACAATCGCTCGATCTGGTGTAGCGAGAAACCTTTTTAAGGTAGTCTGGCAAGGTGACGGCGATTTTATGGTGGAAAGCTTTGTGGAACACCGACAGTCTTGCAACGTTCCACCTATTTTGGAGGGTTGGCCAGTTAAGTGTTGACAACATTCCAGTAACACTGGATTCTCTATAATAATCGTGTAGTACAAAACAGGCAGCTTTCGCCTTTACTTCTTGTGAACACTTGTGTAGGTTTCGTTTGATAAGCCCGATAGTTTAATTTGCTTTAGACGTGATGTTATCGATATGGGTTTTCCTTTTAAGATCTCGCTGTAATTCGACCCCAAAATATGGATGGTGACTGACAGACTTGAGATTGACACCTTCCATTTTTAGTGGGTTTTGGGTTCATGCCTATGGAGTGTATAGCAGTTTTCTGGAATAAAAATCATGTTGCCATTTCCGGGCCTAGAGTGTCATTTTACAGCGATCATTTTGAAATGCAACTGTGTCAGTAACACCTTCAAGTGTCCTGAACAGCAGACAGTCATCAGCAAATAGTTTAATGTGGGAAGTAACATGTTATCCAATATTATTTATGTATAATAGAAACATGAGCGGTGCAAACACAGCACCCTGGGGAAACCGGATAACATTTGAATTTTGTGTGAAACACCGCCGTCAACTATAACCCGTTGTGCCCTATTGGTAAGCCAAGAACTGACCCAAAGCCCTGGATGCCACAGTGTTTTTCAGACGGAGCCTCTGGTGAGGGACAGTGTCGAAAGCTTGTGAGAAATCTAGGGTTAGAACATCTATCTGTTTATGGTTGTCTAAAGATTTTGCAAGAGAGTCAATGGTTGAGATTAGCTTATTTTCACATGAACATTAGCGCAGAAACCATGTTGGAAGTTGCTCAGGATGTTGTTTTTATCAAGATGTGCCAGGAGAGAGTGGCATAGGACATGTTACATGATTTTACAGCACACAGACGTGAGAGAAATAGGTCGGTAGTTTTTTTGGTAGCCCTTTGTCACCTTCTTTGAAATAGCACATATATCAGCAGTTTGCCAATCACCAGGCAGTACACCTTTG
Organism: Lamellibrachia satsuma; assembly: GCA_033239005.1. Lineage (NCBI taxonomy): Eukaryota > Metazoa > Annelida > Polychaeta > Sabellida > Siboglinidae > Lamellibrachia > Lamellibrachia satsuma. The sequence continues at coordinate 6,102,069 of BSQZ01000039.1, forward strand.
TAAAGAAGGAGAAATCAAAGATGAATTGTAGAATTGGTGCTATTTCACCTGAATAGTCTATAAGGATTCGGACAGGGATTCGATCTGGACCCGGTGGTTTATTTATTCGGAAGTTATCCAAATGATTCTGAATTATTTTACATGATAAATTAATACATGCCATGCACTGATAATATCTCCCACCGAGGGCATATTCTCTAGGTCTTTTGTAAACAAAAATGGTGGTTGAGTGCCTCTGCTTTCCCTACACTGTCAGTTCTGATAGTGTCATCAAAATGTAGTTTGGAGATGCCGACCTGGTCTCGTTGTAAATGTCTAATGTAAGACCAGAATAGTTTAGGTTTCCGTTTATTGTAGTGTCTAATAAATTATTAACGTAGTCATCACGAGATTCTATTTGCTTTGTTTACAGTTGCTGCAATGGCGTAACAGCAATTAATCAACAACAACAATCGCGTTGCCCAGCCAACCAACCCTTTATACTACTCTGCAACTGTTTATTTTGAATGTATGCTTCTAAGTCCTGCCGAATACGTCCCAATTAGTGTGACTGTATATAGCGGAACAGGAACAATCGTTGCTCTTTACCATTCGCGTCCCTCGAGTATCCAATCAACTACCGCTATTGCGGTTTGCCCGTCTAAGAATGTGACCGTCACGCCACAAACCGTGACGTACAAATTGTAACAACGGTCATTGAATGGATAATACGTGCATCCAGATTTTTGTCGTGAGTGTCGTCTTCTCCAAACGTGTATTCGTCGTTTGATAAGCGTAAGTTTTGTTTTAACTAAAAACAACTTTTCTGACAATTTGCTTGCACTGCATATTATGTTAACAATAGCGACTGGTGCAACGACCAGTGTTTTACGGACCATTATCAAGTTTGTCATCGCCCGCAATAACACGAATGTCCGAAAGTCAGACTGCACATTGCCTTTGTTTTCTGACGACGGGTAAATAAGTTTTTTTAGAATAAAAATGCAAACAAAACATCCACAATTGATCAAAAGTATACTGTGCTACAGATAGCGACTGACTGTTGTTGAACTGGGACCAGCCTGGAGTGGCCGACTGCGAGCGACATAATAGACCGGTACACATCGCGAAACGATTCGGAAATGTTTAAATGTGTCTGTCGTTTCTCCCTCAGACCCGTTGTGTGTAGTAACGTTTAATTATGCTAATATATACTTACAAACCCTTTTTGAAAGCCAACATTGTGCGGTGTCAGATACACAACCTTTCTTTGTCTCTGACCACATCAGACTTTCAGGACAACCTTCCACCGTCCACTGTCCATTCTGACAACGCCAATATTTGCGACAGTCGTAGTGGTATGCACTGACTTCACCGTCCGTACATCTCATATACGGCGAGTCGGGGAAATCTACAGTAGCACAAGTAATCAGTGAGACGGCGAACGACAAACGTGCTGGCATTGACTCTATAAACTGCAACAATTCGGCTACTTCTGCCGACAAAGCGACAATTCAGCTCAGGCTCTGCAAACAATCACTTGTTCTTTCTGATAAAATATCAATATATGCGCCATCGAAACTAAAACTGCTTCCCCGGGAATTGAACAAACAGTATTTCAGCACACATGTTGAAACAAGCAAAGCTTCGCACATGGTATATTGTATCTACATCTTTCGCAAATATTACTTATGTACAGTGTATTTAATTGTACTACCAAACTAGACAACGGTAAATCACGGTGCATGAAAAACAATTACCGTGATCGTTAGATCGGGCAACTTGTGAAAGAATTACCAACCTTATGCTATAGTGTATGAAGTCGGACCACTCTTGTACTTTTATCATCGATTTTTTACCGGATTCGTTCATATATAATTTAATAGTTTGTCCAAATTTATAAAAAACGAACTGTCGTAGTTGATACTAGATAGATAATGTGTTCGATAAATGAGAGCACGCGCGACAAAAAATCGATTTGAAGAGGGACCGTTAACTATCAAGACAAATATTAGGTGAAAAGGTATATATTTATAGCATATCAAGTTCAACGTCTGACATAAATAAATGTATTTAATAGTATTATGCTTGAAATACATGTTACTTAAATTGGCTCCAAATCAATGATAATTCTGACACGAATGCCGTATCTCTGTCTTTTAGGTGAAACAAACTGTAAATAAGTTATGGCATATTGTAATAATTTTCCTAGGTTTAATTTAATTTAATAATTTAATCAAACTAATTTTAATAATTTCGAAGATACTAACAGTAATAGCTTTTAGAACCGCATCTTTGAAGTGCTTCAACTATTTCTTTAATAGCAGTTTACCATAATGTATGACTATGTAAAATAAGTAAATTATATGGGCTAATTTCTGCATGTTCATCATCTTGATACTAATAAGTCTTCGTTATGCTAAAAAATAAAGAATGCGTAACTAGTTGATGGTTTATGAAAATAAGTGCAATAATCAACGGCACAATGGAAAAAAGGCTCATATCACATGTTTTCTTTATTTATTTTACTCCATGCATATTTATGAGAAGACTAGATTATTGCAATGCAGCACTATCGCAGCAAGATGCTGCTGCTGCTGCTGCTGCTGCTGCTGCTGCTGCTGCTGCTGCTGCTGCTGCTGCTGCTGCTGCTGCTGCTGCTGCTGCTGCTGCTGCTGCTGCTGCTGCTGCTGCTGCTGCTGCTGCTGCTGCTGCTGCTGCTGCTGCTGCTGCTGCTGCTGCTGCTGCTGCTGCTGCTTTGAATTCACTCACATTCGACGGTGTCTGTTGGGCAGGTGGATCCCTCATCACACCGACCAGTGATAGGGTTTATCCCGGCGCGTAATGTCCATCTGGGCTCGGGACACCTGAAGTACGTTGGTCGGGAGTTCCCCTTAATTCCTGTGAAAGATATGAACGGCTCAGGATCTCCTTCCACTGTGGCTATCGTGCCGTTAATACAGGCGTAGATGGCACAGACATAACCGTCATATAGCCGGCTGTACAGACCGTCCTTCTGTCCCGTGCAGCTAGCAGGATGTGCATGCACAACACAGTCAGGAATGCCGTGGGAACGCCCTGTATTTTCACGATCACCTGTGCAGAAAACAATATAATCGGAAATTTACAAATGTGGGTACTTTCAAAATAATACAACTGGCGGCGGCAGCTGAAGCAGCATCACCAACAGCAGATAGATAGATATTACCTGTCACAGATCGAACACACACATGTGAGCTAAACCAATGGTTTTGCTGTTCACACCCACCATGGGCTAGATTGCTTAAGATACCCTTATGTAGATTGACATGGATTCGTTTTTTTCGTGCGAATATGATGTATAAATGTAGCATTGGTTGTGGAATTGTGTATTTGTTTCTCTTATGATTAAGTAAACTTAACAGGAACCTTAATACAAATGTATCCAATAATGACATATAAAAAAAGGTTGATGTCATAAAAAAATGTCATCAAAACCGAAATTAATTTTTTAATTCACTAGATTTTTTATATAGTAAGTTTCAGAAGATAACGACTTCAAATGTTCTATAAATTGTTTACACTTACACGGGTGATTCTTGGGAATACGTTCGCCGCAGGAGACAGACTGGAAGCGTTCACACTGTCCGTGTTCGATCGACCAGCGGTCCGGGTAGATGCACTTTCTACGTTCGTACTGACTTCGCACGCAGACGTAGTATTCATCGCAGTATTTGAGGTTAGCCTTTTGCTCACCATCGCGACACACAAAACTCAACGCCTCACATACTACAGAAGAACGAAATGGTCAATGAGTGAGTGAGTGAGTGAGTGAGTGAGTGAGTGAATGAGTGAGTGAGTGAGTGAGTGATTGAGTGAGTGAGTGAGTGAGTGAGTGAGTGAGTGAGTGAGTGAGTGAGTGAGTGAGTGAATGACCGAGCGAGCGAGCGAGCCATAACGTGAAAACAACATTTACGGGACATTATATGAAATTACTAAATAACTAATTAACTTCTCTGGCGCCTATATCTTCAGGAACTTAAGCTCAGAGGCGCAACAAAACATAATCATTAAGTATAATCGTGAACAGGGACGCGCAAAAGTCATTATCAGAACGAGGGACAACTGAAGATTTATGGTGGAAATGCAATTTGGAATAAATATTTCTTGAGTTTTTTACGGAAGATAGTTAAAGTTTCAGATATTTTCAAAGTGATTGGGAGTTCATTCCAGACCCTAGGCGCATCGACAGAGAAAGCACGTTGGCCCAAGATAAGTTTTGTTTTAGGCACAATAAGTTGTGAAATTAATGATCTGAGCTGCATAGGGGTATCTGAAGCACGCAGGAGACTAGCCGAGTAGTGTGGTTGTTGTATGAAAGAGTACGATATGTAAGAGCGGACAGCTTAAAATTAATTCGATAAGTAACTGGAAGCCAACATATGCAAATGATGCCATCGGGGATAACAACTGTGCTCTGGTCGAATAAGTAGCATGTTTTTGCGATGAAACAAACCATGGCAACGAAATCAGAGCGATAAATGACAAACTGTCGTCGGACTTGGCAAATCTGAGCCAGGTGCCTACTGAATGCAAATAACTTGCAGCAGTAACAACCAGGAAACCGAGCAGAGTATTCATGTTTGATAACCAGATTGTACAAGACATTCACAAGGTCACCACTGCGGACAACGAACCGGTGGCCTTGCACAAAGCATCTAAGGCTATGTTAAAGAACGTACTAATTGCTGTCCAGTGGAGAGAGCTGTGCAAAGACGCTGACGAACTCACTATTGTTTGTAGCGAGGTAGTTATGGGTGAGGTGGACATGATTCAAGTGAACAGGACTTCAGCGACCTCATCACCTGTGCACAGAGAACGTCAGCAGTGTGACGATCAGCAGTAAGAAGTGTGTAGAGACAAATCATGTCACTCAAACATGTCGACATGAGCATGCTGTGACGTGCTTTGTCTGTGGTCAGTAGGGCCACAAGAGCAAACATCACACGAAGAGGGACTAGGAAAGAGGCCGGAATAACACGGCCATGCCACGTATTGAAAGTGGTGTGCTCAACATTCGGTCTGTAATCACCCGTGGCCGTAATATATTATCACAACACAGAACATCATTTGGGAATGCAGACAATTTAGTCACGCTCACGAACAATTCGCGGTGGAGCAAACCAGGGTTTCTGAATGTCAACGTTCGGGCACTAGTGTTTTATAACAGAATTATACTTGCTTGGCTTCGTGTATTTTATCATGACTGCATGTACAATCCAACTGACAAGTTGCTAATAATAAACTGATTCTGTTTCTGCTTGTTTGTTACCTTGGCAAATATAATGCGAATCTAATACTCTCATTGTCATACCGAAGTAGGTACCAAGACTTACAGTTTACCTTATGTATTTGTTAAAGTCTTACGGGCACATGATACATTTCTTACGGTATCAAACATATAAAACACTTACATTGCGCTAAAATTCCCGGTAGAATCAAGAATCAAGCTCCGCAGCGTGAAATTGAGTTACCCGCGTTAATCCCACGCCAATATTTCCCAAACAGGAAAAACACAGTTGTATATCCTAGTGAGAATGGCGTGTATGTTAACCTTCCATCAAAACTTTTTACGCACATTATGCATGTCTGCAATCGTCGGACATTATATCAATGTTTGCGGTTGCACTAACAAGGAATGTGCGGGAACATATTCTGCAGGAATGTTATAAGGTAACATAACTGAAAGTTTTGCATACCCCCGATGAACTATAATAGTTTTTTCTGCATTATATATAAACCAGTAGAATCTCGATCAATCACTGATAATATGTAAATTACGTCTACTCACGTTGCTCTGCGTTGCCGTCCGTGCAAATAATGTCACATCTGCACAAGGCTCTGCAGAAATTGCATTGTTTCATTGTACGTCCAGCTGCAGTACCGGGGGCAACATTTTTGCGTCCACAGTTGTTTAGATTCAACTGACGACCTTCTACACACCGCGTGTAGCCGGTTTGTTGTGGGTACCATCCGTCAAACTTATCTCGGCAGAAGTGGTCATCGCTGCGCGGTAATTCTAGAAGCAATTTTCAAAACTAAATGAGATTCAATTAAGAAGAAAGTAATGGCATTTTAAAACGGAATAATGAATATAAAATATAAGTGTTTATAAGTGCGTACGTGCGTGCGTGCGTGCGTGCGTGCGTGCGTGCGTGCGTGCGTGCGTGCGTGCGTGTTTTTTGCAGAACCTGAAGAACCCCACTTTTTCTCGCAATTATGTTTTACGATGTTGTCGGTTAACTGCTATATTGCCTAATCTACAGCGATGCTATGTTTATATTCCCTAAAGTGGTATAACATGTTAAGAATATGTCACACAGTGGACAAGACATATACACCTGTATGATCCGTTCGTTCGCATGAGGAGGGATATTGGTCGTAATAATGGTAGCCGTCCACCGCTGACACTCTGCCATAGGCGCAGTTCACACGCACGCCGTCCAGTGTATAGTTGACCCAGCCGTTAAACCGGCTTTTGCAGAAGTTTAGGTCAAGCAATGGCAGGTCTTCGACTGGATGTTTCGCCGATAAGTCACCTACACAGACAAAGCCACTTGGTGCATCACGGTAAAGTGTATGTGTGGCCAGGACTGACAACGCGAGGCCAATGTTGTGAAAACCAGACTTAATACGCAATAAAGGCGTTTCCCGATAGTTTTGGACTAACTTCCAGTGACAACAATTATTATTGTTATTGCGTACGTTTTTTCAATTAATGTTTTTTATTTATTTATTATGTTGTGATACATTTATATTTAAAACAATAATTATTAGTAGGTAGCAGTGTTTAATCTATTTATTTTTTATTTAACAGTTGCATAACATCATTTTTAAATACATTTTAATATCATGTGAATCGTCATGAAAAGCATTGGATCTGACGAAATAAAAAATATTATTATTATTATTACAAACTAACTAGAGTTGTTTTGACATGTGTAAAGGGTTTCAAAAACATCTATCTTTACTGATTCTAGGACATAATCCCCTGGACAAAATCCTCCTAGGACATAATCCCCGCGGACAAAATCCCTCTGGACAATATCCCCTGCCAATACCCCCCGGTCAAAATCCCCCAGGACAATATCCGCCTGTTCATAAACAACAATAAAACAAGAGTCAACAGTAAAATAACATTCATATTTATTATACTATCTACTTTTTTAATGTGTGATACACTGGGTCACGGGTAAATTCAGGAAATCAAAGAAGAAGGCATTTTGAGTTTATATCTCAAATCTGGGTTAAAATCGAAATATTAATATCTTGTTAAAACATGGTTACCTGTTAGGTCTATGTAATTATCCAGAACAACAATAAAAAAGCTCAGTATATTGTAAAACAATACATTATGCAGTAACATGTATTATGTAATTCAGGTCAGACCCCGGGGCTTTGAAAAGAGGGTTCGGACGTACACAATATCACAGGGATTTCCAGGATGATTTCTGGTAAATGTAACAGTTAAAACAAATTATCTCAAAAAGGGTTGTGTTCGAATTGTCCGGGGGGTAATGTCCTACGGGGGATTTTGTTCTAGGGGGATATTGTCCAGGGGTATTGGCGGGGGATATTGTTCGGGGCTATTAGTGGGGGATTTTGTCCGGGAGAATTACCGTATTACCATATTGCGTTTCTGCGTCCGACACAAGTTAGCCTAAACTCTACTCGACATGTGCCTAATAATGTTGCCACTATAATACTATTGTAAAACAGCTACATATGTGCATATGAACATTGTTGAGCGTTGAATTGTATTTACATTTAGAGTGTGTCATTGTATTTTTGTATGTTTTTTTGTAATGTTTAGCCCAATTTCATTGTTCAAGCAGCACGCAAAAAACTTCACGTACCTGCAAAAGTTTGTCCAATTTTCAAGTTGAGATTCGACATGTCGCCCGGTTTGAACAACTGCAGTGCTATGGCTTGTGCGGACGCTTCAGATCCATTCAGAAATATTTTGACGCCACTCTGTCGAAACTGGTACAGACATGGGAACAATTATATGACAAATAGACTTAGGTTAATGCGCAAGATATTGATTGATATGGTGCATTGTTACTGTCGCCCTAGTGTTAAATAAAGATGATTACCCGTGAGCAACCTGGGATACGGACAAATGGCGCATGTTGCTTCTTTGCATACCTTGAACATACCTTGAGCGGGGTTTGGGGCAGGAAGCCTACTGGCTCACATATATATATATATATATATATATATATATATATATATATATATATATATATATATATATATATATATATATATATATATATATATATATATATATATATATATATATAGTCCAATCAGTGGTTATTACAGTAATTTTTATATTTTGTTTTGAAATTGTTTACTCTTAGTGCATTGACACAGTCGCTTGGTAAGGTGTTCCATGGCTTGATTACTCGCTGTAAAAAGAACTTGTGGCGTGTACCTAGTCGGCTGTGGTGTTGTACTATTGACTTGGTGTGTCTTCCTGGACGGGGGATATGGTTTAGCTCGAATGTTCTCTTGGTGTCAATGTCAGTAAATCCATTAATAATCTTGAAAATGTCGAGCATATCGGCCTTTTCCTCCTATCTTAGAGCTTAGAGATTCCACTGTCAGTGATCATCTTAGTGTTAAATAAAGATCACCCGGGAGCCACCTGGGATATGTTACTTTGCATAACTTGAACGGGGTTTGGGGCAGGGAGCCTACTAGGCAAAGTCAATCGCCATACAATTTTTCCTATCTAGCTGTTGCTGTTGTATAGGCGAAGAGCTCGCTCATGAGAAACGTACGTATTTTCATGAAACGTGAAACCTTACAAAAACGCCATAAACAGAGCGATAAACATGTATTTCATGTCTGTATGCATTCTTATATGTATATCACTAAAGTTACCTGACAGTAACCATGTAAAAGTGTGAAATTATTACCTTTTTTGTCAGAACGCATGTGCTTGTCAAAACGTGTATATAACCGGATGTTGTGTGAGCGAGATTACCAAACGGGATTCTCGTAGACCAGTATAAGGTCACGCTAAGAATTGCCGTCTGCTGGCCATAGAGTTACATCATTAATCATCCCCTATAAACTACTAACTTACTAACGGGTGTTTTATTTATGTTTGTGCTGCTGGCCCACTTTGGCCTCATTCTACACGAAATCGCGTTTGACCATGTGACCCAAAGGTAACATCACGTGCACAGTATGGCGGCTATTTATGAAATCTTTTCTATGTGACCGATAAATGTATTCATAAATAATTATTCGGAGCACATTTCTTCTGTTTCTTGACGCCCAAGTGTCGGATGTATGACACGGAATACACATGTGAAACGGTTAGTGCGTATCGGTTTTAAAGCTTAAGTTCCGTAGCCATTTGGCCACGGGAAGCCCGAATCCGCGCATAGAATAAACACGGCCAAGATCTCCGCCCCAAAGCTCAAGAGTTGGGCGGACGACTCTGCATAGGAGCCTACTGGCTCATATATATATATATATATATATATATATATATATATATATATATATATATATATATATATATATATATATATATATATATAGTTCCCCAATCAGTGGTTATGATAGTAATTTTGATATTTTGTTTTGAAATTGTTTACTGTTAGTGAATTAACACAGTCGCTTGATAGGGTATTCCATGGCTTGATTACTCGCTGTGAAAAGAACTTGTGGCGTGCACCTAGTCGGCTGTGGTGTCGTAATATTGACTTGTTGTGTCTTCCTTGACGGGGGGGTATGGATGGTTTAGCTCGAATGTTCTCTTGTCTTGTAGAGAGAGAAGGCCACACTTTCGGAAACTTAGGTAATGTGGGAGCTTAGAGATTCCAGTGATCATCTTAGTGGCCCTCCTCTAGACACTTTCTAATTTGTATATATCTCTGAAGATGTGGGCTCCATGCCTGTTGGCAGTTTTCGATGATGGGTCGGTGATACAAGGTATATGTTTTTGATGTTTTTCATGCTTTTGTCTGTGTAGGTACTACGAATTGTCCCTAGTATTCTGTTTGCTTTCTTGACTATGTAGTTTACTTACACCTTTAGTTTTAGTGATTTATTTTTGCGTACTCCTAGGTCTTTGTCCATATCTATCGATTATATATGTTCATCTCCCATAAAATAGTCGTACTTCGGGTTGTTGTATCCAATGTGCAGGCTTTTGCAGTTGGACAATAGCTACCAATATTGACTCCATTTATACATAAAATCTTCCTGGAGAGTGAAAGCATACTCAACTTCAGCATTTTGTGTCATCAGCAAACTTTAACAGGGAGCTTACTACATATGAGTCAATGTCTTTTATAAAGATAACAAATAACATTGGGCCTAGTATTGATACCTGTGGTACACACTGATCACGTTTTGTCAATCTGACTCCACACCACTTATGCACACTCGTTGTCTTCTATCTGTTAGCCAACTTTCAATCCATCTGTTGGTCTTGCCTGTAATGCAATGAGCGGTTAGTTTTAAGATGAGTCTGCGACGAGGGACCATATCAAACGCTTTGCTGAAATCCAAATAGATCACATCGACTGGATATCCTTTGTCAATATACGAAGTCACTTCTTCTAGAAACGTTAGCAGATTACTAAGACAGCTTCTTTTTGGTCTAAAACCATGTTGTGAGTCTAGAATCAGCTTGTGTTGTTTGAGATGTTCAGATATGGATTCTAGAATGAAGAACTACATCACCTTGCATACTTGTGAGGTTAAACTAATTGGCCGGTAGTTTCCTGGCTTGGAATGGTGTCCTTTTTTGTAAATTGAAATGACATTTGCACCCAGCCAGTCTTGTGGTACCTGCCCACTTTAACAGCTCTTTGTAAACAATGCCTTCAATGGCCCGGCAAGTTCTTCAACACATATGTTCAGCACAACTGGGAAAACCTGATCTGTTCCCGGAGATTTGGATACGTTTAGCTTCTTTACTTTATTGCATATGCTTGACTCCTCAAAAGTGATACTATTTAATTCCTCTTCGCTACTTCCTTGAAACATCTTAACCGAGTCTGGAATTCTGTCTAGATTCTCCTGAGTGAACTGTGTCGCGAAATGATTGTCAAATGTTGTTGCCGTCTTGAAGTTATCATTGATAACTATGCTAACATGTTCATCTTCAATTGGTCTTACCGTTTCTTACACTTTTAGTTGTGATCTAGCATACCTGTAGAAAAACTTTTGATCTTGTTTGATGTTATCCGCTATTTTCCCCTCAAGTTTCCTCTTTGCTTGACGGACCAGTCTTCATGCCTTCAGTCTTGGTGGATCATTGTATCTGTTCCACCATCTCAATCTCTTTTTCCTAGCTCTGTAGATCTCCTTGTTCCACCATAGTGGCTTGTTGCTTCTCTTCCTCCTGACTTTCTTTGGTACAAACTTACTCGCTGACTCCTCTATAGAAGCTTTCTGTATTGTCCAGGCTTCTTCTGTTGAACAATTTTCTCTGCTTAATTTACTCCTGGGGTCAATTTGTCGTAGATATTCCTTCATGCCTACATAGTGACCGTTTCGGTAGTCATAGTATTCAGTTTTTTTTTCCAATCGGTGTATTCAGTCTTACATACCATCGTGAACTCTATTATGTTGTGATCACTTGAGTCAAATGGTTCTGTTACATGCACATTTCTCACTAAGTTTGGAGTTGTTGGCAGAACAAGATCTAGCACAGTTCCATGTCTTGTAGCTGTTTCTACATGTTGAATCAAGCCAAGGTCCGGTGCTGATCTAAAAATGAATGTCCTTCTGCTGTTGCTTCAAGTTCATTCCAGTTTGTAGTATTGTGGTTGAAATCTCCACATAACATTATTTCTTTGTTCGACATTCTGCTGCACGCTTTGATAATGTTGGAATGAATGTTTGCTTCTTCCTCTTGCATATTAGATGTAGAGTTGTAACATACACCAGCTAGAATGATACCCCTTGCCAGCCTACACCACATTATTTCCTCGTTGCAGTCAGAGAGTTCTATGCCACACTGTGCACTGACCTCTTCTTTTGTATAAATTCTCTTCTATCCTTCCTATCTTTCCCCATGGTGACACAGCCATTAAGTGCAACATCACTGTCCACTGTATTTTCATTCACCCAGGATTCTGTCACGAAAACCATATATATAATTGATCATCTCTTCTTTCTTGTTACATAAACTTCTAGTATCTAGTAAAGCACAATTCAGTGTATCTTTCACTGTAGTGTTTCCTTTTCCACTGTCGCCATATCATCTCTCACCCACCCCTTCCCACCAGGGGTATCCCTCCCATGGTTTGTGGTAGTTGCACTGTGAGATGGTTCGGTGGGCTAGTTAGTAGAAACAGCTTTAGCATGTGTTTTAGTGTTAGTTTCCATAACTTTGGTGGTGTTAGGCTTGTTAGTCTGTGGGTGTTTACTATGTACAGAATGGGAAAGGGAATTAGGTTGCTAGCCATTGCAAATATAGACATTACATGGTATCAGAACAGTGGAAACTTATCCACGATGGCGAGACTGAAGTCTCCGGGTCCATTGTTGCTGGAGGGCAACACCACTTCAAACTGGAAAACGTGGAAGCGGGAGAGGAGCTTGTTTTCGACGTCGACTGAATTGACAGCGAAAAGTGAAGCCAAAGATATATATATATATATATATATATATATATATATATATATATATATATATATATATATATATATATATATATATATATATATATATATATATATATATATATATATATATATATATATATATATATATATATATATATATAATAAGACGTGTTACTTCGGGGTATTCGTGTAATCACGACGCCACTAGCGCTACCTGACGGCTGGGTTTATCAACTAAAAATGGCTGATGTTCGGCCAACAAGGCGTGGTGGCAGGATATGCGCGGCAATTGGTTATCATAACACAACCTACAATTCAGATGTCTGCTTATTTCGATTTCCGAATGAAAAAGACAAAGATAGGTAAGTAAATTAAAGCATTATTGAGTAAATAACAGTAATAATAAGCACAATGTTGTGCCATTATCGCCGACCTCTACGATGACGTCCAAGCTATAGCTGCGAGTAAACGAATGTTTACTTAATACTAAAATAATACTGTTGACTACTGTCAGTGTGAAATGACTTTAGCAAGATTTAGCACTGTGATCTGATTTCTAGTGCGTGTACAAACACTTGCTTCTGTCAGCGTGAGGCTAGACAACGGTGGTCGTAGATTGCCTGCAACAGTGGCAGTGCTAGCTTAGGCTATCAGTGCATCTAGTGTAGGGTGGTAGCCGTGGAGTAGCCTCGGCGGTAGAGCCAGTGGCAGGACTGTCACTTACACTGTTGGCACACATAGTGTCATTAGATCATACTATAGAATATAAAACATATGGAACTACATTGGCAGAAGTTAATGCAATTTTCATAAAAATGAGTGGTATTAAAAGTCATAGGCTATGCATGTCATAAGCATAGCCATCACTATTAGGATTGTTAGCTAGTCACGAGGCTGGTACTGCTTATATATATTAAATCAGTTTGGTGAACTGCAATGTTACTGCATGCATAGCCACATTTTAATCTTTAACAGCATGCCAGAGTGAAAACTACCATTAAGCATAACTTACTATTCCATAATTTTTTACTAGAGTGATTTTTTTCTTACTACATGACCTAATTTTTTATGTGTCTGATTGTTTTGCTGACAAGTCAGAGAAATGGGTTATCAACAGCAGACGAGCCGATTTACCTATGAAAACACCAACTGAACTCTACAATAACTACCGAATGTGCTCAACTAATTTTGAAAATAGCCAGTTCAAGGACGCAGCACACACATCATTGGTGCCATATGCGATCCCAACTATATTTGAATCTGTGCCAAACCCACCTCCCAGAATAGCATCAAAGAAACAGCGAAAGGAACGACACACTCCTGAATTACACAGTAAGAATACATGTAATTGATTAGTTGTTAGATGTGTCCTGTATGGATATTTCTATGCTCAGTTCTCTTCATCTCCGTCGGTTTGTATATATATATATATATTAAACAACACGTTTCTTTATCTAAAACACAAACTAATCACTGTGAATGGATGTACCCATATAGTTATATCCAGTTTTATGAAAAAGCGAAAACTACCGAAGGACGTTGCTTGACTGCGAACGTCAATTGTCAAGCTGATATTGACAAGGTTCTGCTAGATCTCACAGAATGTGGTAAGCTATATGGCTGGATATGTGTTAAGAAGAATACCATTATCCTGTTGAAAATGCCATTCCAAATTTACAGCGCCTAACCTTTCTGACAATGAACCAACAACTGAGTTTTTGAAGACAAAAGCCTACCGAGCAACAGGTACATTGATTTATCCTTCACTTTGTTTTGCTTCACACATAGAAAAATGTGAGACTGTTTTTGTCAATCACGGCCCTCATATAGTGCATATGGAGAAAATTTTAATGAGACTTCATACGTATGCAGAACGTTATTGTGAAGGCAAGGCAGATTGTGATTCCAAGACCTGTAAACAGAAGCTGGTGTATTTGGCACGGTTGTTCATGAAAGTCAGGCTTTTCCATGCCATCAAGACATCAAATAGAGATAATAAATGTGCACATGGAAAACGTAGCCGCTTTCTTGCACGTGGCCGGGCTGTCAGCCCAACAGGTATTTGATACGATGACTTTCACTGACGCAGATAAACGTAAAATCATATCGCTGGTGCGAGCGTATGAACAATACTGTGAACCGAGAAAGAACAGAACTGGTAGCCGATATCATTTCAACTCGCGTAAACAGAAAGTTGGAGAGAAATTTGACACGTTCCTGACGAATTTGCGAGTCTTTATCAAAGATTGTGAGCACGGTGTACTACAAGAGAAGCTACTAATGGATAGAATCGTCTGTGGGAGGTGGAAGAAGGTGGGAGAAAAACTACTGCTTTCAGATGACTTGACACTATCAAAGGCAATCAAGTAACTCACAAGTGAAAACTGTCCACATAGAAAAAGATCTTAGCCAGAGAAAGCCTACAAAAATGCAGCGAGGAAAGACCTCTGGTAAACCGCCTGGTAAGCCTGTGATGACGACATCCTATTGAAAGACAAACTGCTAGTACTGCACGTATTCACACGTTGCAGGCATAAATAACTGTCCAACACGGGAATGTGAATGCCGTACGTGCAAGCGGAAGGGACATATCGCCAGTTTATCAAAATGCACGCAGAGACGATTTGTCACGATCGACGAGGAAGACGATTATAATGAAGACGCAAGTTAACACCTACGTGGGAACTGTTGCACAAGTGGACAGTATTGCGAAAAGTGCTGACTGGACAGAGACGATCCAAATCGGGGGTCAAAGTATGACGTTCAAATTAGACACGGGGGCGCCGGCAAATTTGTTGCCAGCTGATGTGTTTGTTAGCGTGAAATCGAGTAGTGTACACAACAAACTTTAATGTACAAACCTGCAGCTTCAAGCGTACTGAGGCCACAAAATCCCAGTGTTATGCCAGATTACTTTGCCTGTAAGGGTAGGAGAGTGTAGACATGAAGTCACATTCGTTGTAGTGAAGCAGGGAGCCCCAGTTCATGGGAAAGATGCATGTGTACAGTTAGGTATAGTGTCTAGAAGAGGTAGTATGAATGCCAACTTGTTGTCTAATGGGGGGACCCCAAGCCAGACACAGGTCAAGCATATGTGAATGTAGACACTAAGCCGACCCATCAATCTGCCTGTGCTCAAATGTTAACCCAGAGGCGTGGGAAGATTATAAACAAACACCAGTCATTGTTTAAAGGTCTTGGGAAACTCCAAGGTCGAGAGTATCATATTTCAACAGACCCCTGTGTTAAGTCGAAACGGAATCCTGCAAGGTTGATACACACAAGCTTCGTGATGATATCAAATGTGAGCTCGAACGAATGGAGAAACTGGGCGTGATAGTGCGAGTTACAGAGCCCACTGAGTGGGTGAGTTCAATGAAGCATACACGTAAGAGTGATGGTCGATTGCGAGTCTGTCTTGATCCGACAGATCTCAAGGATGCAGTCCTCCGTGAGCATTACCCTATGAAATAGGAGGAGGTAGTCGCTCGCATGCTCGAGATTAAGGTATTTAGTGTGATAGACGATACGAGTGGATATTGGCAGCTTCCACTATCTGAGCAAAGTTCGTATCTGACGACTCCGTTTTGGAGATATCACTATGTGCGTATGCCGTTTGGCATAAAGCCAGCTAGTGAGGTATGGCAGCGTAAAATGGAAGAAGAATTTGGTGATGTTGAGGGAGTAGAAATTATAGTCGATGATTTGCGTCTAGTGTGAATGTGACGAGGACCGCGATAGGCGCCTCGAGTCTTTGTTTGACCGAATAGGGTGCAGTGGGGTAAACCTGAACCGACCGACATGTTAGTTTGGTGTAGACAACGTTGGCTACATTGGTCATTTATTGAGCAAGGGTGGTTTGAAACCAAGTCCTCGTATCCAGGCAATGCGCCAACTCATCAGTGTAAAGGAGAGTTACGCACATTTCTAGGAATGATGACTTACCTTGGCAAGTTCCTGCTAAACTTGTTTGAGGTGACAGCGCCACTTCGCCCGTTGGTGGAGGCGAATGTTGAGTGGTTATTAGAACCACGCCAACAGAAAAAGTTCCTCGAGTTGAAACTGGTATCAGACTGGTATCAGACACACAGGTTCTGAGATGTGAATCGACGAGTAAACCTCGCTTCAGATGCATCAAAGCACGGGTACGGAGCCGTGATAATGCAAGCTGGTCAGAACCAGTAAGGCAGAGCAGAATTATGTTCCCATTGGAAAAGAGATGAGTGCAATTGTATCCGGGTGTACTCGATTCCATGATTATGTATATGGACAACAACTGACAGTGGAAACAGACCACAAGCCACTAATTGGTATATTCCGAAAGCCACTGAACAAGTTGAACCCAAGGTTGCAATGTATGAGATTGAAGTTACTTAGGTACGATCTGAATGTTGTCTGGAAACCAGGGAAGGGGATGCTGAGCCGAGCAGTATCTTAGACCGCACTTATTCAAAATCAGCAGCAAGTTTGTTGAAGCCTCGTGTGGTACCACGTCTAAGAGAGCTTTTGAAAGCAACACAGGAGAAACAGAAATGGTATCATGATATGAATGCTAGCGAACGATCTATCTAGAATAGGTTAGGTTCATATGACCCAAAGGGAATTGGGCATATGGTGAAATCAAGGAGAGACATGACATGCATAAGAGTTATATAGATCTAACTCCACTTGGGAAAAAGTATCGCAGAAACCGTACACATTTGTTTCCCACTAGTGAGGCTCAGTCTTAAATTGAATATCCTGATGAGATGTGAAATCTGTACTTGCAGCTAGCAAATGCTCAATCTAGACCTAGCTCACATGTGGGTATGAATGTCAAGAACCAACCACAGACAAAAGTCCAGCAGTAAGGCATAGTAGGCCAGTAGATGTTGCATGTCCGATACCCATGATGACAACTAGGAGTGGAAGAGAAATACACCCACCAGCACGGTTGGATCTGTAAGAGACTAGAAACACTGAAAAAAAACTAAGATATGTGTACAATCTGAAGTTTAGTCTTTGTGTTAGTGCTAAGTGTAAAACTCATGTGAATGCCCGGGATGTGTGAATGTGAACAATTTTGGAATTAGTTCATAGTTAATGTTAATACTATGTCCTTAAGAATAAACATCTTTTTGTGAAAAGGGGAGATGTAAGATATTGATTAATATGATGCTGCCATTTTCTGAATGAACATACAGCTAAACATTAATACTGTACTGTAACTAGTGTTAAATAAAGATGATTACCCGTGAGCCACATGGGACATGGACAAATGACGTATAGTGTTTCTTTTCATGCTAGTCATTGCAACTATAGCCATTACAGTTACCACATAACAAAAGCTTTTTTCTGCTACCTTCGTGATAACAACTAGTGACAATTCTACTTTAATAAGCAACTGCAGGAGAGCAAATGTGTGAGTGGATATTAGAGTTGTTGGCAATCTACAAACTAGCAAGTCTAGTCAAGTCACAAATCAATGACCTGCAAGTTAAGTGAAATTTCTCAAGTCAATGACCCCCAAGTTTTCCAAGTCAAGTCAAGTCAATAGCATTCAGCATTCACCGTTTGAGTCACAAGTTAAGTCAAGTCAATAGCTTTCACCGTTCGAGTCACAAGTCAAGTCGCACTCAAACACATGACGCTTGCATTTCATATTTAGTGAAATATCAATGGTAATTTAGGTCAATTTATTAACGATATTATTTATTACGATTATGATTAATACGGTACACTTAGAGCGTAATATCCACAATCTATGTTACACTCATTAATGTGGTGATGAAATGGTGTTAGTTGTAAAATGTTAATGACAGTGTAAATTAATTTAAATTAATTTAAAACAATGTTCTAATGACCATTATTATCATATTATGAATATTTTATTTAACACTTAAAATGTAACTGTGTTTCCTGCCATTAAACATGACTTAGGAAATGTCATAGTTCATACTGCTAAAAACTGGTATGTGCAATTACTTTTCTGATAGATAACACTCTGTATTCACTGTCACGCAGCAGACGGTAGTGATTGCCGATTACACTTTAGAAAGACTTCCGAGAACATCGTATCTTCAGTGCGAGCCCGTGTGGACCAGATGTGTTATGTTGGCAAGTCACATATTGTCAAGTCACAAGTCCAAGTCAAATATCGAGTCATCTGTCTGAATTCCAAGTCAAGTCAAAATAAGCGACTCGAGAGTCGAGTACTCGAGTCCGCCGCTGTGACTGAATGGATGAGGCAAGTGGTGTCATAAATACATGGAGTACCTTTGTTGGGAAACAAAATGGTATTATACGTATGTGAAATTGTAGACACACGTTAAGAATAGTTGATGAGGGCACATATAGTCTCAACTCGATCCACATGAAGACTACGAAACCAGCAACTGAACTGTAAAAACATTCCTTGAGCTGCGCTTAAATGTGCATGATGAAATGTCAGGAGTATAATAAGTTGGAACAACGCATTAAACATTACGATGATATTGACCCTGATGTAGCGGATACCCATTCCAAAAAACAAGAGACAGTCGTAATTAAACCAATGTTTTTCTATCATTTGTTTTTCATAGCATTGTAAATCACAAACTTAATTGGTAACATTATACATTATTATTACATTCAGTTGGCAGGTCAGACAATATAAATGTTGTGTTTATATATATATATATATATATATATATATATATATATATATATATATATATATATATATATATATATATATTGTATTTTGTATACACGCCTTACCCCCACGCACATTGGCATGCGTCAAATGTGCCATACATGGCCAATTATGTGTAAAATATTAAAAATAATATGAATCTTGCATAATTTACGTATTACCGCGGTTAATGTTGTCCACTTAGTGGATTAGTTTACGGATATCCAAATATAAACGAAGAGGATAACACAAAAATACAAAATGCTATAAAGGAAGTTAACAAAGAGGAATGTATCATAATGGGAGATTTTAACAATGGACACATACAATGGAAATCTCTAGAGAGTACAGGGGTGAGGACCAACAATTTCTATTTTTAATTCAGGATAGCTTCCTTACTCGGCACGTGCTAGAACCAACCAGGGGAGATAATGAGATATGAGAAAATACTTAGCGAAGCTAGATTGGAATAACATGCTGATGAATAAGACCGCAATTGAATATAGGAATATTCTAAAATATGAAATTGAGAGTATCATCGATAAATTTGTTCCCTTGAAAAAAAAACAAGGAAAACGGTCTAGAAAGAAACACTTGTCAAAAGAAGCTATTAGAAAACAGTGTTCAAGCAAACTATGTGGAGGGTTTGTAGGCGTACCAGAAAGTATGAAGACTATGCAAATTACAAATTGGCAGCTACAACTGAAATTAGACAGTCTTAAAGAAGCTCTGAACAAAAACTAACATGTAACATAAAAAATTACAGCAAGAGTTTGTACGTATATGTCAGGCGTAAACAAAACGTACAAGACAAGGTCGGTCCTCTAGAAGACAATGCTGGCAATATAATATCACAGGGGTTTTTAATGGCGGAAGACCTAAATAGTTACTGCAGTTCAGTGTTTACCAGAGAGAATAATAGTTAATTACCAGTTCCAGATGCTAAATTTCAGGAGGCTAAATCTGACTATTTAGGACCGTTAGTTGTAACTCCGGAAATGGTTGCTTAGAAAATAAAGGCAATGAAAGATAATAAATCACCGGGAGTGGATGGAATTCCTCCAAAACTACTAATGGAAACAGTAGAACAAATCATTATACCATTTGCAAGAGTGTTCAACTTATCATTAAAAGATGGAGTTGTTCCTTTTGAATGGAAAGAAGCAAACATCATACCATTATTTAAACATGGTTCGAGAATTAAAGACCAGTGAGTTTAACGTCAGTGATTTGTAAATTATTAGAAAGGTTAATTAAAGACCATATGGTGGACTTCCTTGTTAGGCATAAATTATTAAATTCATCTCAACATGGATTCCTAAAAGCGAGGTCATGCTGAACAAATATGTTATATTTTTTAAGAAATCACTAAGTGGATAGACGAGGGATCGCCAGTAGATATTATCTACTTAGATTTTCAGAAAGCTTTCGATAAAGTACCGCATCAAAGATTACGACTTAAATTAAAAGCCCATGGTATCGTGGGTGGCATAATTGACTGGATAGAACAATGGCTGACTGACAGAAGACAGCGTGTTGTAGTAGATGGAGAAGTTTCAACCTGGAAATCAGTTGTGAGTACCACAAGGATCAGTATTAGCACCTTTATTATTCTTAATATTAATGACTTGGACGACAATATAACAAGAAACGCACTCAAATTTGCAGATGGCACAAATGTATATAGAAAGGTTAACACTGATGGTGATAAACAACATTTATAAAATGATCTAGACAGATTAGTGAAATGGTCTGAGAAATGGGAGATGTTGTTCAATTTGGAGAAATGTAAATGCGTACATACAGGACATGGGAACTTGGATGTAAGCTATAAAATGGGAGATACTGTTCTGGGTACTACTGTAAAAGAAAAGGACGTTTGAAAGTTTCAGAGCAGTGTGTTATTGCAGCTTCAAAGGGTTATAAAATTCTTGGGTTGATTAGGAGAAACATAACTTACAAGGATAAAAAGCTAATTATACCTCTTTACAAAGCAATAGTGAGACCTCATTTAGAATACTGTATACAAGCATGGAGACCATATCGTAAGCAGGATATAGATACGCTTGAACGCATACAAAGGAGAGCAACTAAACTGATTCCAGAACTGAGAGACCTTAGTTATGAAGAACGCCTGAAAGAATGTGGTTTAACAACTCTAGAGACAGGGAGGTTAAGAGGAGATCAGATTGAAGTTTTTAAGATATTGAATGGGTATGAAAATATTGATAGAAATATGTTTTTCTCTCTCAAGAAAGATAGCAGAACTAAAGGACATGAGGTAAAGTTAGTAAAGAATCAGTGTAGATTGGATATCAGGAAGTACTCATTCTCACAGAGGTCAGTAAATTAATGGAACAAATTATCTACGGATTGTATAACATCTAGCAGCGTGAATATGTTTAAAAACAAGTTGGACACATATCTCAGGAGGGCAGGTTACACGTAGATGAACACTGATGGACTCTCGATAAGCCAGTGGCTTCCTTGTCCACTTGCCGTATGGGCCTTTGGCTTGGATGGCAATCTTGTTAAATCTTGTTAAATCACTTTAATCGCATAGAAAATGACGCGTTCGGTGACGACGGAACTATTCTTTACGTCATGACAAAATGATAGACGAACATGTGATTGCTTTTTAACCGAACGACACCCGAATGCGACGACGTAGAACATCGTCCCAACTTTTAATAATTTGTCAACATAATTTTTAACAAAGCCTGAGGCCACGTCCGATTATTTGTGCTACTCCGAAGCTGTCTCGGACGATTAGAAGGTGATGCATGTCGCAAAGGCACCATCTTTGTCCATATTATAAAGCACACTTTGGGGGGTGTATGTTACCTCATATCTTCTTCAGTCCTAGTATGCATAGAGCTGACAATTTGTAGGCGCCTAAAGGGATGGTTTGTACATTAAACGCATTTCAAAACTTCCCAGGGGATGAGGATCTTGGGAGAAACGTATGCAGACGTTTGCGTTTGACGAAGTTTTACGTAAATGTCCAAGTTCCAAGTTACGTGGTTTACGTCAAGCGTCCGCATAGATTCCTTCATACGTGATTTCTGGTACATGTATCCAACATTGCCACTTGACGGTGAAGTGCAAGGAGCCCTAGACTTTTGCAGTGGCTGCCTTTACTCCCGTGCAATGCCGGGTAACTTATACGTGGTTTTACCTGTATGGCGACGTGCGACCAGCCGTGTCGCGGTATTCTCCACGTCTGACGTGTGATGCTTGTCGTGCCAGACACGATCGTGATGCCGAGATCTGAGCCGAGTCTCACATTGAAAACTCTCTCTTCGTAACCAGCTCCGAGAATATCAATCACAGAACTGCATGACAAAAGCGGAAATACGTTATTTAAAGCGTAACGCTACTGTTTGTCATAAAACGTAGTGTGGCATATTGAGGGAGAGGTACGTGTATACACGTAACCCGCGACTATGTTTTAAATAAGGAGGATAACAGAACCAGAGTGCGATATGTGACGCATGCGTGCATGTCCATCTGACTAATATAAACCGAACAACGCCGGCTGTTACACAGTGGCAGCAGGCGCGAACTTGCACGTAAAATATGTACGTCTTTTAATATATTCCGACAGTACTGCACTTGTGCAAGTTCGACAATGCTCTCAGAGGCTCTAACTACATATATCTGCTTTGAAGGAAACCAAACACTGTTGACATTTATGGCCCTTAAAGGGAAAGGTCCATAAATGTTAACATTGTTTAGAAGCACTGATGACATTTTTAAACTTGTGGCTCATCTAAATGCAGTATTTTAAACTGTTATTAAAAGACGTATGTTTTTCGCACAATGTTGTGTTTAGTTTTACCTTAACGTAACATATCCCATGAAAAACCACTTCACCAGCAGAACAACAACACCTCCGTGTGGTGGCGCCACCGTTTGTCGTTAAAAAATCTTCTCGTGGATGCAAATTGTAGTTTTCATTGCGGCGGAAATTATGCATCATATTAATTAGCTGATCGGCTGCTGGTGCTTCACGGGCAGCCAATCTCTTCTTGGCGGATTCACGAAGCTGAACGAGAGTCGGATAAGCGAGACTAGTGGTGCCCATATTAATATATGTGAACTATCCGCCAGGAGGTCTCTGTAGTTCCAAATAGTTCTTCGGTAATCCGCCTGGTAGTGCCGTTGTCGTGCTAAAATTATCCTCCGTTAACTAGTTTCCGATTGATGTATCTGCGCATGTTACTCATAACTGTTGAGTTAGAATGAACATCCTGGTTCTGTGCTGTTTGTCACAAGGCGATTGTGAGAGCGACAAGTGGAGGCACCACCTGATGAGAGAGCGTTATAAATCGGGGGATCATGCCTCAGTTAGACTTCCTGGTGTGTTACACATGAATAACGGGCATAGTAAGTTTGGGCATAGAATGTTTTTTAAATATTCATAACCATCTGACACAAGTCCCTTTGAGCAGGGACATTGCCATGTTTGCTGGTAGAACCTGTTGACAGTGTAACTGTGGATTATAAGATGATTTTAATAGGCGGAAGGAGTTTTGGCAATGTTTTCGCCACAAGGCTTAGTAATTCATACAGAAATCGGTCAGTATTGACGGGTATGGCGCGTTCAGCCATTTTAAAAGAGTTAGAAATGCGTGATTTTGACAAAACTCGACCAGCGTGTCAATGACAATGGCAGTTAAGAAGTTTCAGAATTGTTGATGGTCCCGTTTTCTTATAATCGTGCAAAACGTTGACATGGTCACCAATGGGAAATGTAACTGTAGGCAGATCCCTCGGGGCTATTCACAAGATGGAATTTGATACATATAATATTGGCGCCATGGTTGACCGGGCACAAGTCTACAGGCTGAACGACGAACGATACTGTTGGACACCCGTGGCTCGATGCAACTGTTGCCGTATGTTGTGTGGTAATGCTATTTATAAAATGTGTAATGCTGTTTATATATTAATTATTTGTGTTAATACCTCCCGCCTGCCACTTCAAAATTCAACCTACCACCTATTCTGGAGGCCAACGTCCCACCTAATATTGATCGTATAAGCAATAGAGCCGCTGTCAACGCACGCACCATTGTGTACGCGATGACCGCGTCACGACGTAAATAACTTGTTCCGTCCGTATCGAGCACGTCCTCTATGGCCACCAATACTGCACCCCGGGCTTGCATATAGCATATTGTTATCTATTCAATCCCCGCTAAACCATTCCACTGCAATGTTTTGTTTACCTGTTTTTACAAGGGGTTTATGACGATCAATCACTTACCTTTCCGTGTCCATATGGTTAGGCCTTATCCAGAAACTCAGGGTGAACTCGTCCAGGGACGTCATATTCACCGTCCCCCTCAGAAATGACAGACGTGCTTTCTTGTTGAACATCGCCACAGTGACGTCGCCACCACCAAAGTCCTTCGTCGTCGCGTTGGTCACACTGCCGTCATAGTTGAAGCCACTGACATCACGCATGAGATCTCTATATGTGGGACCACGTCTCTCTTCACATACAGTCCGACAGGTGTCGACGACACAGCTAGCGTCTGCAGCGAGGTCTACCCTACAGTAGATGTCGGCCGACGTCCGACCACACGTCGCGTCGGTCGGACTCAGAGACACCGACGTTGACCCAGCGATGTTAGTCAATTGGGCTGTAGATGGTTTGACGATTATCGCAGCCAACACGAACGCATGAGTAATAAACCCGTTCATCGTACGTAGCAGTCTGCTATCTCAGCACTCTACTTAGCTTAACGGTAGCTGCGTAGGTAGCGTCTTACTGCGCTGTCGTCCCATCTACTGGTAGTTTTCGTTGAAGCGCTAAATCTGATAACGCCGCTGCGGTTACAGACAAGGAAGTTTGGTGCGTCGAACATAACAGCGCCGAAACCCTGTGGTAGATCCCCAGTTTGATAAAGCATAAAGCAGGTCAACGCAAAACGGTGGCATGGATTGACACTTTCCAACACAACCGGAACAATTATAATTTTGGTCTTCCTGGTCCAGCGTCGTCAAATGCTCGCGTTATTAGGTTTTTTCCATATTGTGTGGCTCTAAGTGTCATGTTATTGGTTGTCGTATATTGCGTGCTTGCGTGCGTGCGTACGTGCGTGTGTGTGCGTGCGTGGCACATACACAGGCACATACAAACGCACGTACACAGACCAGCACACAGACACGCACACACATACACTGTCTGTCGCCACCGCGGTGGCAGTTTAATATAGCCTCCCCTCGCACGATCGCCCCTACACAGGAAGGTGATTGTACTGAACTAAATGTACTGTGGTGGACGTCATGCTTCACGGACCGTCGCATTTGTGCAGTTGTAGATTCTGTTTATAGAATAGTGCCCTGCACGAGCCAGGCACTCGGGCCTCCCGGGACTCTACTAAATTTCTCGGGTAGGTCCTGGGTCTACATTTTTGGGCCTGGGTCGGGCCTTGGCTGCAAAAAATAAACATTTCGGGCTTGGGCCGGGCCTGGGACTTGTGTGAGTGGACCTGGGCTGTGCCTGGACCAAATACACATGTAGGTTATTGTGTTGATTCACAAGCGACTACACGCAACAGTATAACACAGCAGCATGACGAGTGACCTATTTAATAACCACTGAAGGCTGCATTCCATTTAAATCTCTCTGCCTCAAACAAAGGGAGGCGGCGCTTTACTGGTCAATCTCTATGAATAAAGCAGTTAGATAAGGCCTGATTATTGCGGCATATTTGGGCAGATTTGGACAGTGACATAGCTGTATGGGAGACCAGGGCTAATTGTAAATAGGGGCACGTTGTTACAAAGTCGTTTTACGAAAACATAGCACACGTATGAAGTCACCATCGACAGTAGTTGGTTGGAAGTCCACTGGCGGACACACTGTCTAAAAATCGGGAGTTAAGAAGACAAAATTAACGAGGTGTGGACAAAAACTACTTTTTCTACCCTGCTTGGGTGACAGAACCATGAGCTCGCTTGCTACGGAAGGACACATTGTAAACAAGTAATTGTTGATAAATATCATTTAATAATTGTACCGACATAAAACACTATACATGTATATTGATGAGACATCTTAACAGCTAATAATGTTCTAATCAAGAAAAACAGTTATTGAATAACAGATAAAAGTAACGAAGGTGGAGCGGTCATTTGTCCCGTACCGAAGCGTATGCTTAACCACTATGTATGCATTGAAATAAAACGAGGTCTGCTGAAATCCCGTGATGGGAGAATTCACATGAAGGAAAGAGTTAATACACAATGCAAACTGTCATAGAGATCATACCCATAATTATGTATACATTTAACTGCTCACACTAAAACCCGTCATTGGGAAAATCACAACGAAGGAAAGCATTAGAAAACGACGGGGATTATCACAAAGATCACCATGCTGCATACTGATTATGTATAAAGTGAAGAAGAAGTATACACGCTAAGCCTTCTAAAAACCGTATGAGAAAAAAATCACGAAATGGAAAGTGTTAATAACCGATGCAGATTGTTTCCAACAAACAAATAAGCAATATAACAAAATCGAATGTATACATGCACTTTTCAAAATGATAACAAGGCATGTAACACGAGTGGGGAAGATAGCGAGAAGAACGATTCCCAGTGTGCTGAAACACGTCTCTCGACTATCAGGGTCGATTATCGTAGCCTCGGTTTGGCTTAGATATGTTTGCGTATTGCGGACCAATTATGGACTAACACCGCACAGGTAATAATTCATACATACAAAATAAAATATCATCGGGCGACATAATCAGACTGGTGGCATAGTTCATGGTCATGTCTACACCGCACCAACACTTCCTTGTATGTGACCCGTGAACAAAGTGACGGTATCACAGTTCACGCCTCAGTGGAAACCCCTGTATTACATGCACTGGCAAAGTGAGTATATATTATTTCACTAACACTGAAAGAACCCCACAACAACTCATAACTGCTGCGCACGGACAGTGTTAGCGAGTGGTCAGGCCAACTTGTGCATATAGTCCGGGGGATGCATTTTGGCAGCCACATGTAGTTCGGGGATGCATGTTGGCTGCCACATATAGTCCGGGGATGCATTTTGGCTGCCACATGTAGTCCGGGGATACATTTTGGCTGCCACATATAGTCAGGGGGATACATTTTGGTTGCCACATATAGTCCGGGGATACATTTTGGCTGCCACATATACTCAGGGGGATACATTTTGGCTGCCACATATAGTCAGGGGGGTACATTTTGGCTTCCACATATAGTCCGGGGATACATTTTGGCTGCCATATATATTCCGGGGGATACATTTTGGCTGCCACATATAGTCCGGGGGTACATTTTGGCTGTCACATATAGTCCGGGGATACATTTTGGCTGCCACCTATAGTCCGGGGGATACATTTTGGCTGCCACATATAGTCTGGGGATACATTTTGGATGCCACGTATAGTTCGGGGGATACATTTTGGATGACACGTATAGTCCAGGGATACATTTTGGCTGCCACATATAGTCCGGGGGATACATTTTGGATGCCACGTTTAGTCCGGGGATATATTTTGGCTGCCACATATAGTCAGGGGGATATATTTTGGCTTCCACATATAGTCCGGGGATACATTTTGGCTGCCATATATATTCCGGGGATACATTTTGGCTGCCACATATAGTCAGGGGGATACATTTTGGCTTCCACATATAGTCCGGGGATACATTTTGGCTGCCATATATATTCCGGGGATACATTTTGGCTGCCACATATAGTCCGAGGGTACATTTTGGCTGCCACATATTGTCCGGGGATACATTTTGGCTGCCACCTATAGTCCGGCGGATACATTTTGGCTGCCACATATAGACCGGGGATACATTTTGGCTGCCACATATAATCTGGGCATACATTTTGGCTGCCACATATAGTCTGGGGATACATTTTGGTGGCTGCCACATATAGTCCGGGGATACATTATGGCTGCCACATATAGTCCGGGAGATACATTTTGGCTGCCACATATAGTCAGTGGGATACATTTTGGCTGCTACATATAGTCTGGGGATACATTTTGGCTGCCACATATAGTCCGGGGGATAAATTTTGGCTGCCACATATTGTCCGGGGGATACATTTTGGCTGCCACATATAGTCCGGGGGATACATTTTGGCTGCCACATATAGTCCACGGGATACATTTTGTCTGCCACATATAGTCCGGGGGGATACATTTTGGATGCAAAACTGGTTCCCTGGAGTTTTTTTTGGGGGGGAGGGCAGGTCTGTTGAGTTTATATATATATATATATATATATATAATTGGCTAATATATATATATAAAATAAAGTGATATATTTACTTATAAGGTAAGGTAATCTCTGACATAGTGGTAGTAAACGTTTTCGGTAAAAAGGAATTAACAGCAGGATTTTAGCGTAAATTAGTACACACTGATTTCGTTGTTTTGTTACACAGTGTTCTCCGTATTCGCTAGGTGGCAGATTTTTTGCGAGCTTAATAGAAGACATAGTTAGCAAGTATATTAGCCTAAAGTGTTCTTTTGATCACAAAAACAGCCTTATTCAAGGCTAACGTACAAAACTAATTAAAACTAAATTGTATGATGGCGCCGTGCAAACGGCAGTTAAAGGCCACAAAGCACTTAATTTGTTGCAGTTGCATTAACTGGGTGGACTTCGTCAAGTCTGGGTGCGAGAAGTCCTGGGCTGAGGTACAGGCAGATAGTTTTAGTTTTGAGTGTAGGGGATGTACGAAGATGAAGGAACTAGAGGTGGAGTTGGAAGAACTGAGGCTGCTCGTTGTGGCAATGTTGGGAAGGGAACGGGGGGGGGTGTCAGTAGTTCCGGTGGGGGAACAGTAGATGATAAAGTGGGGAAAGACACAAGAGATGCTAGGTAGAGCTCACCTCAGCCTGGTTAGGAAGCTGAGAGGAGGGAAGGTGACATGTCGTAGGGAGACAGGACGCAAGGAGGCGGGAAGGAAAGAAACGGGAGGGAAGACAACCGGAGTGAAGGAGAAGGGAGTAGGGGAGACAGGAGGGAAGGAGAAGGGAGTAGGGAGACGGGAGGGAAAACAGCCGGAGTGAAGGAGAGGGGAGTGGGAGAGACAAGAGCAAAGGAGTGGGAAGTGGGGGAGACAGGAGCGAAGGAGACAGGAGGGAAGGGGTCAGGACAGAATGTGATGGAAGGGATCGAACGGAAGAGTTATTCTGCAGCAGTGATAGAGGGGTGAGGAAGAGAGCGAGGGTGTTTGTGGGGGATTCGATAGTTAGGAAGACCGACAGAGTTTTAAACAAGGGAGATGATGTGGTGGACTGCTTGCCTGGAGCCAAAATAGAGGCGATAACTGAGAGGGTAAAAAACATCGTAGGTAAAGGTAAGGGTGGATCTGTTTTAGTACACGTAGGGACAAATAACGTAGAGAGGGAGGGTACAACTGCCATAATTAGGAAATATAAGCAGTTGGTCAGAACACTAAAACAGGCGCGGGTTGAGCAGGTAATACTGTCAGGGATTTTACCTGTAATCGGCAGGAGGGGTCACAAATATCGAAATTGTTGGGGGATGTCAATTCACATTTAGTCCAGAAGCTATGTAGGGAAGAGGAAGTTGGATTTGTGGATGTATGGGGAAGTTTTGTTGGGAGGGCTGATATGTACATGAAGGATGGGCTTCATTTAAGTGGAAAGGGGGCGGCAGTATTCGCGGACAAACTTTCAGCAGCAGTAGATAGTGACATGGGTACAATGACAAATATTTCTGGAAGTAAATATTCTTTAAACTAGAAGTGCAGGGGGGTTACCTAGAGATGTCTCAAGCAGAACAAGAGGCCACTAGCACAGATAAACCAATATCAAATCATCCGAAAAACATCTCTGAAAAAGGTTATAGATGCGTATGTTTAAATGCAAGGAGCATAGTAAATAAGAAAAACGAATTAAACATTATGGTAGAAGATATTGACCCTCACATAATTGGTATAACTGAATCATGGGCCAACATAGATATAACAGATGCTGAATTAGGACTGCCAGGATACGTAATGTTTAGGAAAGATCGAATAGGAAGAAGGGGCGGGGAATTTATTTTATATGTTAAAGAATCTATTCAGGCTTATGAAATAAAACTAGAAACGGAAGCAGATTGCGATAAAGCTGTTTGGTGCAAAATTGTTTCAGGAAATTCAAAATTAACTATTGGATTATTTTACCGAAGTCCAAACATAAACGAAGAGGACAACACAAAAATAAAAAAACGCTATAAAGGAAGTTAGTAAAGGGGAATGGGGAATGCATCATAATGGGAGATTTTAACCATAGACACATACAATGGAATTCTCTAGAGAGCACAGGGATTGAGGACCAACAATTTCTATTTTTAACCCACGATAGCTTTCTTACTCAGCACGTACTAGAACCAACCAGGGGAGAAAATGTATTAGATATAGCTTTGTCATCATAAAAAGAATTAGTGGACAATGTAAAAATATTTGAATCATTGGGTAACAGTGACCACAATCAAATACATTTTGACATCAATGTAAAATCAGAAAGTAAAAATAAGAAAATATACAAGAGAAACTTCCACAAAGGTAACTAAAAAGATATGAGAAAATACTTAGCAAAGCTAGATTGGAATAACATGCTGGTGAATAAGACCGCAATTGAATGTTGGAATATTCTAAAATATGAAATTGAGATTATAATCGATAAATTTGTTCCCTTCCAAAAACAAGGAAAACGATGTAGAAAGAAACACTTGTCAAAAGAGGCTATTAAAAATAGTGTTAAAACAAACTATGTGGAGGGTTTATAGGCGTACCAGAAAGGAAGAAGACTATGCAAATTACAAACAGGCACTTAATGCAGCTACAACTGAAATCAGACAATCTAAAAGAAGCTATGAGCAAAAACTAGCATGTAACATAAAAAATGACAGCAAGAGTTTTTATGCATATGTCAGGAGTAAACAAAACGTACAATACAAGGTTGGACCTCTCGAAGACAGTGCTGGAAATATAATATCACAGGGGTTTTTAATGGCGGAAGACCTAAATGGTTACTTAAGTTCAGTGTTTACCAAAGAAGATGTTAGTTCATTACCAGTTGCTGATGCTAAACTTCAGGAGACTAAATCTGACTATCTAGGTCCGTTAGTTGTAACTCTAGAATTGGTAGCTAAGAAAATAAAGGCAGTGAAGGATAACAAATCACCGGGAGTGGATGGGATTCCTCCAAAGTTACTAATGGAAACAGTAGAACAAATCAGTATACCACTTGCAAGAGTATTCAACTTGTCATTAAAAGAGGGAGTTATTCCGTTTGAATGGAAAGAAGCAAACATCATACCATTATTTAAAAAGGGTTCGAGAAATAAGTCAGAGAATTACAGACCAGTGAGTTTAACGTCAGTGATTTGTAAATTATTAGAAAGGTTAATTAAAGACCATATGGTTGACTTCCTCTTTAAGCATAAATTATTAAATTCATCTCAACATGGATTCCTTAAAGCGAGGTAATGCTTAACAAATATGTTATGTTTTTTGGAAGAAATCACTAAGTGGATAGATGTGGGATCGCCAGTAGATATTATCTACGTAGATTTTCAGAAAGCTTTTGACAAAGTGCCATATCAAAGATTACTACTTAAATTAAAAGCACATGGTATCGGGGATAGCATAACTGACTGGATAGAACATTGGCTGACTGACAGAAGACAACGAGTTGTAGTAGATGGAGAAGTTTCAAATTGGAAATCGGTTTTGAGTGGGGTACCTCAAGGATCAGTATTAGGACCTATATTATTCTTAATATATATCAATGACTTGGACGACAGTATAACAAGTAACGTACTGAAATTTGCAGATGACACAAAACTGTTCAGAAAGGTTAATACTGATGGTGATAAACAACATTTACAAAACGATCTAGACAGATTAGTGAAATGGTCTGAGAAATGGCAGATGTTGTTCAATTTTTGGAAATGTAAATGCCTACATACAGGACATGGGAACTTGAATGTAAACTATAAAATGGGAGATACTGTTCTGGGTACTACTGTAAAAGAAAAGGACTTAGGAGTTACAATAAGCGCTGATATGAAAGTTTCAGAGCAGTGTGGTATTGCAGCTTCAAAGGGTAATCAAATTCTTGGATTGATTAGAAGAAACATAACATACAACGGAAAAAAAGTTAATTATACCTCTTTATAAAGCAATACTTAGACCTCATTTAGAATACTGTATACAAGCATGGATACCATATCGTAAGAAGGATATAGATATATACTGTATACAAGCATGGAGACCATATCGTAAGAAGGATATAGATACGCTTGAACGCATACAAAGGAGAGCAACTAAAATGTTTCCAGAACTGAGAGACCTTAGTTATGAAGAACACCTGAAAGAATGTGATTTAACAACTCTAGAGACAAGGTGGTTAAGTGGAGATCAGATTGAAGTTTTTAAGATATTGAATGGGTATGAAAATATTGATAGAAATATGTTTTTCTCACTCAAGAAGGATAGCAGGACTAGAGGACATGAGGTAAAATTAGTAAAGGATCAATGTAGATTGGACATCAGGAAGCACTCGTTCTCACAGAGAACAATAAATGAATGGAACAAATTGTCTACAGATTGTGTACAAATGCAATTTATGCATCTGTTTTTGCATTTGCAAATACATTTGTATAGTTTTCAAATGTTGTTGGGAATAAAAAGGGCAACAAAGTACAAGCAGGTTTACTTCAAATTGATTAAATTTATTTACATAAAATACATACTTTATTACTAAATAAAAACGCACGCACATCTACGACATAAAAGTTGAAACATCAAAGCTAGGCAACTACTGCGTTGTGACTCCGAGTCGCCACAGCGTCAATGTTCACAGAATGTGTCAATTACCTATCAGCACCTCAAAGTGTGCGTCAGTTATTCTGGCACGGTCGGACTGAAAGATCGATGCTAAAGGTCGCATCGATAGTCACGGTCAACTAACCGCTGGGACAACACAGCGAGACCTGGCATCCTGGGTACATTGTCCGGCCATTTGGTGGGAGGGTGGCACTGAGACCGCCGAGTGAGAGCTGACATCCTGGGTACATTGTCCGGCCAGTTGGTGACAGGGTGGCACTGAGACAACCGAGTGAGAGCTGACATCCTGGGTACATTGTCCGGCCAGTTGGTGAGAGGGTGGCACTGAGACAGCCGAGTGAGACCTGACATCCTGGGTACATTGTCCGGTCAGTTGGTGAGATAGCTGCACTGCTGACAATGCACATCTCCCTGACCACCATTTTGGCTGACATTTCGTGCACGTTGGAATGTGACAAAAAAACACAATAAACTGGTGTCCTTTCTACCACAACGTCTCCCTTCTTAGTGTTCGCTCATGCAATTCGACCACCACTGAAATGGTGGCGTCCATGTATCTGATCAATAATTTAAACAATGTGTGATAAGAAACACGTAGACGACAGTTCTATTCAAATCAACTTTCAAAGTCAAATCACATTTATGTAACTCTTTACAACAAGTACAATAAAACAAACAACATTCTTTACAAAAGATGTGTAAAGAGAAAAATGAGGGGAAAACATAATGTGTAAGTGCAATGCTGTATTCTCCTCTCATATGTTTTCGATATATATATATATATATATATATATATATATATATATATATATATATATATATATATATATATATATATATGTGTGTGTGTATACATACACATACATACATACATATATATACATACATTCATACAAATATATAGACATGTTATACAACATGACTGTTATATAGTATATATAATATTGTTATATAATATAAATTGTTATAATAATAAGTTGTATTTCACTACAGAGTAGTTAGTAATATTTAATCTTGTGCTAAAATAATATCATATTATTACATCCTTAACCCTTATAGAATACAATAGAATTGTTTTTCTGGGTTTGCTTGATTGTGTACGTTGTTAGATCGCAGATTGTGTACGTTGTTAGATCGCAGATTGTGTACGTTGTTAGATCACAGATTGTGTATGTTGTTAGATCGCAGATTGCTTTAAAGTTATGAAGACCATATCTGTATGAAATATTTGAAGTGTGTATACATATAATTGTCTAAATGTTAAAACATTTATTAATTAAAACATTTCTCACTGCTTTCTTCTCAACCTTTACAATACTTGAGCAGTGTGTTTCAAATGCACTTCGCCATCCCTCAATACACTATGTCAAGTGTGGAAAGAAACAACAGTAATACAAATTGACCAAGCGTGATTCATTTTATCCATTTTTCATCTTTTGGCTTTGTTAAGAATGCCAACACCTCTTAGAGTTTGTTATCAACATAACACCAAGACATTTTATAGAAGATACTCGCTTAATAGTATTATTATAAATCTCAACATACTTTGTTGTTCGTCAGTGGTAGAACACGATGTTGCACTATTTACTAACAAAATTACCGGCATGAACATCTCAATTTATCTTGATCACTTCTACAGTTATGGCGATCTTGCTCTCCATGTAGAGATGATCATTTCGCTGTTTGTCCCATTTGGTGAAACCATGTGTCATTCGCATGGCTTTTATGTATGCTGCGGTGATTCGACTTTCAAGTGAGCACCAACTATCATCTAACTTAGTTCATAATAATCCGGTTCGGTTGTAGCTTGCTTCGGGTCAACACGACGGTTAATCTCATTGATGTACTCAGGTGCAGCTTTCGACGGTTCCAGGTAATCTGAATCAACCCTGACCTGGTTCTGATGAGTCTGACCAGCTAAACGCCTTTGTACTTTGTCGCTGCCAGGTCTGGTCATGAGGGTGTAGTCTGGACCAGCGTCGGACGGGACTACCGCCATAGGTCGGTCGTAAGCTGACTGAAGCTCTGTCGCTGGGTTGTCAGTCCGCTTACCTGAAAACACCAGTTTATATATTATATATATATATATATATATATATATATATATATATATATATATATATATATATATATATATATATACATATATGTATATATATATATATATATATATATATATATATATATATATATATATATATATATATATATATATATATATATATATATATTATTAATTACGTTGATGATTATGTTATTATTCACGATGCGTATCTTTGCATACATTTTAATGTTATAAGAATGGAAAGAACATGGACTAGCAAGTGCAACTACCCGTGAAAAGTGCACTGCGCTAAGGCCTAAGCAAAAAAAGAGTTGCACTTAATAGGTTATACTAATAAATTTGATAAAGCGCTTCAATATTAATCTATGAGTGACATACGTGCATATAAACATACATACATACATACATACATGCATACATACATGCATACATACATATACACCTACCCGAATCTTGCAGTCGACGACGACTTCTTACACAAATGACTGCGATGATGACGACAATGACGACGACGACAACAACATAGGCAGGTGTCATGTACAGAAGCCACGGCGTCGACGACCCTTCTTTGGCCGGGCTCAGCTTTGTTGGAAATGTTTGCTGTTCAAATGACGTTGTCGTCTCGACGAAGCTGGAACAGCCGTCCGGGTCGCTCTCCCGGATGTTGCCGTACTCAGGCAGACACAGGTCACAACGACGGCCCGTTACGTACCGCTTGCACGCACACTGACCTCCGATCTGGAAAAAAAATTCAATCATTTGGCAGGCCATACCTACCTAACAAGATTGATAGATGTGTTACCATACCGCTAAAGAGGCTTTATTACTTATTATCGTCCTGTGACAAGAGTGAAACAGTCTTACGCCATGACTGCAGTGTGCGGCCACAGAATGTCCGTGATTATTTCTATGCTTATATACCGCGTA
Source organism: Lamellibrachia satsuma (assembly GCA_033239005.1). Lineage (NCBI taxonomy): Eukaryota > Metazoa > Annelida > Polychaeta > Sabellida > Siboglinidae > Lamellibrachia > Lamellibrachia satsuma. Next base: position 6,138,218 of record BSQZ01000039.1, read on the forward strand.
AGTAATGCGTAGAACCGTCTAACTTAGGCCATTTGGGCCAGTACACTACAGTGAATACCAACATCCGACACACGCTTTGTTTTGAGAAAAAATCATTCAATTTTTTTAATGTTTGAAGTTGTTGATGCCAAGACAACTTCACATAAACTGAAAACTAAAAAAAAGAACATCATGGAAGTTTTATTTTTAAGTATCTAGTTCCCCCAATTGTTGCAATGTAAAAAAAGTCACTGAACTACTCACCTCATTACACTCAACCTTGCCGTCAATGACGCCACGGACGTCGCAGTTACACGGCAGGCAGGTGCTACTCGATCCGTGCTCCACATAATCGAATGGTCCGCACGGGCTGGACACCCTGCAACACGCAGCAAGGTAAATGGCGGGCGGGTTTATAGCCGTACACAAATGGCTGGCTTTATTAGCTATATATAGCGAAGTAAAACATAAAATACCAATCAAATATGACCGAATACGTGAACTTACCTGCGACTGATGACAAAGTTGTAGAGGCCAAAATATGAGATGTCCCGGAGTTGAGCGGCGCCTACGTGTCTGTGGCCAGACAGGCGAACTCGTATCGACGACGCTCGTCGCTGGACCGGACCGAGGTTGGCCTCCAGCAGGTTGTACATCAGTCGTTCGTCGTCAAGTTGCACAGACCTGGCAGTAACCGACCGATGAGTACATCCTGTCTTTTTACTCACAGGACGTATTGCATATTGTTTGGAAGCTGAATTCAGTGTCAATCTCTAAGCCAGCTCAGATATTATCTCCATGATATCGTCCACTGGATGACTGATAGCAAATTGAAGGTAAATGGAAATAAAACATAATGTATCATTATTGGTACCCAAAAGAGGCGTGACAAAGTTGACTTTTATTCCCGACACCTAGCCTGAGTCTACAAGAATTTAGGTTTATATTTTGAGAAAGGCATCCCCCCAAATAAAGTTGTGGCTGCTTTTATCTCATTCGTGACATTCGCCGTAGTAACCGGTAAAATTTTAATGTTTCCTTCTGTCACCAAAACTATTGCAACTGCTCTTGTTAGCAGTAGGATTGACTACTGCAATCACACGCTACGAACAAATGCTACCCTACACGCTATAACAATATAAAAACTGTACCCTCTAGTAGATCGAGGCTTTTAGTAGGTTGATGTCTTTAAATGAATAGCAATATATCTTGGACAACATGTCGGTGGCAGTGTCACACCGGACATAATCCTTCACAAGTTATTCGACTTTACATTTCTTTCCATGGATAAAATCCCAGTTTGTTATCCCATTCATTGTTTTGGGAAATACATGACACACATTATTTTATTAATTGACACACATTGTTTTTACATTTTTAAGGAAAATTGTCATTCCAAATATATATCTTCGTACAACTCGGTTTAATATCATATCATTAAAGCATTCCGTGTGGGAGACTGACAGTGGCGTATCTAGGATCTCGCAAAGGGGGATACCAAACGGGGGAGATTAGTCACCCATTAATTTACCATGCTATCGTATAGTGGCGCAACAGGCAACATGCGAACAATTCAAAACCATTAAGCCAAATGGTGCATGGCCAAGTGCCCCCTAGATACGCCTTTGTATACAAAGGGGGTTTTCCTTGTCCAATCCAACCTTTTCCGGGGGATATTGTCGTGACGGATATTGACAGCAAAATATATTTCAATTAAGACTGAGCCTAGTGAAACCCATTGCTGTTGAAAGCACCTTTTCAGTTGACTGCACATCGAGTCGTTGTTGCAGTCATCACGGAAGACACGCCACAGTTGCCACGAGTCGTCCGTAGTCACCTTCTTGAAGATCGACACGACGATTGGAACAGGGCCGAAGAACGTCATCGAAATCTCCTCCAACTTGAGCGAATAAAACACGATGTGGTGGTATTTTATAATTGAACAAAGACTATATGATGAAACCGCACAAGTGATCCATGTGACATTCATTTCACTTAATAGACCAATAATTAATTATAATATATCATAAGCGTTCAGCCAGTTGTGTCTTAGATGATATTGTCGGCGGAAGGTATTCATGTCTACAAACGCACGATATGTACAGTATCAGTGTGCACGTGTCCATCCATCACACACTTTCAAGACCAGCGTACACCTTACAGTTACTTATACACTTTTGTCGCTTTTCACTGTCACCGTCACCGTTATTCATTAATGCAGCTTTGTGACAGTGTGGTAACTTGTGGGTTACACAATATAAGAATTACATACGCAATAAGCAGTACTCACTTTATAGATTCGTGTAAGACCAAACGTTACATCCACCGACGACAGACCAGCCCGACTCAACCAGTACGTGGATTGGTCAGAATCAATGGCATAGTTGATGGGATGAGCTTCACGCCCCCATTGTTCACATGATGCAAGAGGATCACACAACTTGTAGATTTCACTGAAGTAACACCAAATATAAATATCATATATGTTATCAATGAAACAACCAATTCGATTGGGCAATGTTGATCAGGTGATACCGGTTTACGCCGACAGTTATTTTCATTTGCCACTGTTCCTAACGTTACAAGCAACTGTTAGCATAGCATTTCGAGGTATGCTTTTATTATATGTTTTTTATAATGTTTATTATATTAGCTTTAATTTGATATATCACAACGTATGTAGGATATCGAAATCCAGTGCGGCATTGGCCTTGAAATAGGTGCCCCTAAACGCGGATCGGGGCCGCATCGAAACGATTATCTAAGGGTAATCAAATTCTTGGGTTGATTAGGAGAAATTTAACAGATTTGGAAAGAAAACAAACTGTACGTTATTTAGCATATTGTTTACATGCCTGCTAGCCATATCATAAGAAGGACATACTCACGTTAGAAAGAATAGAGAGGACAGCATCTCAGTTGATTCCAGAACTGCGAGACCTTATTTATGAATATAATGTAGTTTGAAAACTTGACAATGTCCCGTGAACACGGCACTAACCGATCACAATCGAGTCGGAACAGAATGGGGAAACACTTCATCGTGATCACGAAACATTTAATTCTGCTTCGGAGGTGGATCGCGATGGATCGAGTGTCGCGATCGAGGTGTAGCATGTAAACGGTTCGCGAGTTGAAGTTGAAGTGACATTGCGTGTGCACAAATGCTAGCGACGTCGGGATGGTTCACATTTTATTCTATGCATTGTCGCAAATAACAAATATAGCAATCATGTTTTATTTGAAATACCTTTTGAAACTAATTTTATTTTGAATAATTTTGTTGTGCCAAATTTATATGAGATACGTTTTCGAAAATATGTTTACACACAAAAATGTTTCCTTGCCTTTCAAAAACAATTCTTGCCAAATTTGGCTTGTTCTATTTAAAGTCATCAACATAACATCGATAATGGATGTGCAGACATATTGGAATATAATTTAACATCTACTGAATCATGGGCCAACATAGATATAACAGATGCTGAATTAGGACTGACAGGATATGTAATGTTTAGGAAAGATCGAATAGGAAGAAGGGGCGGGGGAGTTATTTTATATGTTAAAGAATCTATTCAGGCTTATGAAATAAAACTAGAAAGGGAAGCAGATTGCGATGAAGCTGTTTGGTGCAAAATTGTTTCAAAATTAACTATTGGATTAGTTTACCGAAGTCCAAACATAAACGAAAAGGACAACACAAAAATAAATACGCTATAAAGGAAGTTAGTAAAGGGGAATGTATCATAATGGGAGATTTTAACCATGGACACATACAATGGAATTCTCTAGAGAGCACAGGGATTGAGGACCAACAATTTCTATTTTTAATCCAGGACAGCTTTCTTACTCAGCACGTACTAGAACAAACCAGGGGAGAAAATGTATTAGATATAGTTTGTCATCACAAAAAGAATTAGTGGACAATGTAAAAATATTTGAACCATTGGGTAATAGTGACCATAATCAAATACATTTTGACATCAATGTAAAATCAGAAAGTAAAAATAAGAAAACGTACAAGAGAAACTTCCACAAAGGTAACTACAAAGATATGAGAAAATACTTAGCAAAGCTAGATTGGAATAACATGCTGATGAATAAGACCGCAATTGAATGTTGGAATATTCTAAAATATGAAATTGAGAGTATCATCGATAAATTTGTTCCCTTCCAAAAACAAGGAAAACAGTGTAGAAAGAAACATTTGTCAAGAGAGGCTATTAGAAAAATAATGATAAAACAAACTATGTGGAGGGTTTATAGGCGTACCAGAAAGGAAGAAGACTATGCAAAATACAAATAGGCACTTAATGCAGCTACAACTGAAATCAGACAATCTAAAAGAAGCTATGAGCAAAAACTAGCATGTAACATAAAAAATGACAGCAAGAGTTTTTATGCATATGTCAAGAGTAAACAAAACGTACAAGACAAGGTTGGACCTCTAGAAGACAGTGCTGGAAATATAATATCACAGGGGTTTTTAATGGCGGAAGACCTACATGGTTACTTCAGTTCAGTGTTTACCAAAGAAGATATTAGTTCATTATCAGTTGCTGATGCTAAATTTCAAGGGGCTAAATCTGACTAATTAGGTACGTTAGTTGTAACTCCAGAATTGGTAGCTAAGAAAATAAAAGCAATGAAGGATAACAAATCACCGGGAGTGGATGGGATTCCTCCAAAATTACTAATGGAAACAGTAGAACAAATCAGTATACCACTTGAAAGAGTATTCAACTTGTCACTAAAAGAGGGAGTTGTTCCGTTTGAATGGAAAAAAGCAAACATCATAATATTATTTAAAAAGGGTTCGAGAAATAAGTCAGAGAATTACAGACCAGTGAGTTTAAAGTCAGTGATTTGTAAATTATTAGAAAGGTTAATTAAAGACAATATGGTGGACTTCCTCGATAAACATAAATTATTAAATTCATCTCAACATGGATTCCTTAAAGCGAGGTCATGCTTAACAAATACGTTATGTTTTTTGGAAGAAATCACTAAGTGGATAGACGTGGGATCGCCAGTAGATATTATCTACTTAGATTTTCAGAAAGCTTTTGACAAAGTGCCACATCAAAGATTACTACTTAAATTAAAAACCCATGGTATCGTGGGTAGCATAACTGACTGGATAGAACAATGGCTGACTGACAGAAGACAACGAGTTGTAGTAGATGGAGAAGTTTCAAATTGGAAATCGGTTTTGAGTGGGGTACCTCAAGGGTCAGTATTAGGACCTATATTATTCTTAATTTATATCAATGACTTGGACGACAGTATAACAAGTAACGTACTGAAATTTGCGGATGACACAAAACTGTTTAGAAAGGTTAATACTGTTGGTGATAAACAACATTTTCAAAACGATCTAGACAGATTAATGAAATGGTCTGAGAAATGGCAGATGTTGTTCCATTTTGGGAAATGTAAATGCCTACATACAGGACATCGGAACTTGAATGTAAACTATAAAATGGGAGATACTGTTCTGAGTACTACTATAAAAGAAAAGGACTTAGGAGTTACAATAAGCGCTCATATGAAAGTTTCAGAGCAGTGTGGTATTGCAGCTTCAAAGGGTAATCAAATTCTTGGATTGATTAGAAGAAGCATACCATACAAGAGAAAAAAGTTAATTATACCTCTTTATAAAGCAATAGTTAGACCTCATTTAGAATACTGTATACAAGCATGGAGACCATATCGTAAGCAGGATATAGATACGCTTGAACGCATACAAAGGAGCAACTAAAATGATTCCAGAACTGAGAGACATTAGTTATGAAGAACGCCTGAAAGAATGTGGTTTAACAACTCTAGAGACAAGGAGGTTAAGAGGAGATCAGATTGAAGTTTTTAAGATATTGAATGGGTATGAAAATATTGATAGAAATATGTTTTTCTCACTCACGAAGGATAGCAGAATTAGAGGACATGAGGTAAAATTAGTAAAGGATCAATGTAGATTGGACATCAGGAAGCACTCGTTCTCACAGAGGACAATAAATGAATGGAACAAATTGTCTACAGATTGTGTAACTGCTAGCAGCGTGAATATGTTTAAAAACAAGGTTGACACATATCTCAGGAGGGCGGGTTATAAGTAGATGAACATTGTTGGACTCTTGATAAGCCAATGGCTTCCTTGTCCACTTTCCATCTGGGCCTTTGGCTTGGATGGCAAATCTTGTTAAATCTTGCTAAATCATCTGGGATCGGCAGAAATCTCATTAGTTTCACGCATTTTAATCAATAATTAACATTTTATTTTATTTTGTATTTTCGCAAATAACAAATATCAAAATGTATTTTTATTTTATATTTATTAATGGGTTAACTGTTGCAGCAACGTAATATGTACGTTGAATAAACAATAGTGAATTTACATCAGTATTATCTGCGTGGACCACTCTCTGAAACCTCAATTTTAAAGTAGTTTAGTTCACGATAAAAGTACTTTAAAATGAATTTATTTGAAATACTTTTTCAAAAGGGCGGGTGTGTTTGTGTGTATGAGTGTGTGAACTTGCGTTGGTGCATACGGGCGTTCGTGCGTGTGTGCATGTATGGATATATGTAAGTATGTATGCATATACGCATGCAAGGAGTCATAAGCTTTTGCCTTTTCTCCCGTGCAACGCCGGACAACTAAGCTAATATTTAATAAAATACGCAGTTTTTGACAAAAATCTTAACAACCTTTTGCGCAAGAGATCGATATGGTAAGTTTGGAAATTAGCATTTGTTCACGATGAACATGGAGCTTTAGAAAATGAGAATCAAGATCAACCAAGATCAAATTGAGTGGAATCGCGATCGCAATCCGCTATCGCTGTTGCGATCTTGTTGTTGCGTACAAACGGGGCAAAGGATGAGATTATTATATAGACGTTGTTTATTATATTGAATGGTTATGAAAATATTGATGTGTTTTTCTTTTTATGAGTGACAGAAGAACTAGAGGACACGAAGCAACGATATTCAATGAATGGCATAGATAATTAAAATATATGCGTGTGTGCGTGAATATATATATATATATATATATATATATATATACATATATATATATATACATATATATATATATATATATATATATATATATATATATATATATATATATATATATATATATATATATATATATATATATATATATATAATATATATATATATATATATATATATATATATATATATATATATATATATATATATATATATATATATATATATATAATACACACACACACACGCACGCACGCACGCACGCACACACACACACACACACACACAAGAGCAGGTTACACATATATAGGTATGTGATCAATGTTTGAGTTGTGATAAACCAATGGCTTCCTTGTCCATTTGTCGTCTGGAGTATTTGCTTTGGATGGCAATCTTGTGAAATGCTGTTAAATATATCTGCCACTGTATGTATGTCTTACCTGTCCGACAGTCGAAAGTTATGCAACATCACGGCCGCCAGTTGTCCGTGGAACTGTCGCGTCTTTAAATCTAAAATTGGACAACATTTAAAAGTAAATGCATATTTTTTTATAATCCTTTTCATTCTCTCCGCACGAAACCGACAGTTTTGTTTTAAACGTTACTATTTTGGTTTACAGTTTTAAAATATTATTTTCGGTCACCGTTCTACAAAACATAATGGTTTACCGACTAAACGTGCAAAATGGGCCCCCTACCCAAAACGGGTCCTGCCCGTTTGGTGTTATTGTATTGTTACCGTGAAATTGGTGGTGTCACGTCTAAGTATTTCACAAGGTACCACTGCTGTGCGTTGGTCTGAAGCATGAAACGCAATTGTAAACCAGTGAGCTCAAAACAATTGTAAACCAGTGAGCTCAAAACAAATGTAAACCAGTGAGCTCAAAACAAATGTAAACCAGTGAGCTCAAAACAAATGTAAACCAGTGAGCTCAAAACAAATGTAAACCAGTGAGCTCAAAACAAATGTAAACCAGTGAGCTCAAAACAAATGTAAACCAGTGAGCTCAAAACATATGTAAACCAGTGAGCTCAAAACAAATGTAAACCAGTGAGCTCAAAACAAATGTAAACCAGTGAGCTCAAAACAATTGTAAACCAGTGAGCTCAAAACAATTGTTCAATTCAGTTTTCTTAAAATACTAGCATTGGGTTATGTTTTAAAACACGCCTTAGATATAGTAATTTAGACCAAAATGCGCCATATATTGATACAGACGTAGTAAGATAAATGGAGATGATTATGTAGACACAAAAATATTTCGTAAAATAATGTCAACTTTATAACAAATCTTACTTAAGTAGCCCGTTTGCACGTTGTTCCCATACAACACAATTGGAAATATATATTCGTTTCATTGCACCGACATCTTGTGAAATCGAATTGTTTAATGTTGATATGAACTGAGATACACCTGGTTATGCAAAGTAAGTATTGTTTGTCTTGTTGTATGTTGTGTGCTGACAACAGATATTGTTGATATGGTATTAGTTGATTTTTAACATTAAATGCACACCATCTGTTTCTGGAAACCAACGATCGCCACACTGGGAGGATTTATGACATTCCTGCTTGGCGTGTGACCACACCATGCCTTCTAGACAACTTTCCACTATCCAACTTCCGCTCTGACACAGGTAGTACTTGCGATAATCTTCGCGATACGTTTGGACTGTGCCACGAACGCATCTCAAAAACGGTGAGCCGGAGTAACCTACAACAACACAAGTACCGAGTGAGACGACGAGCTGCAAACTGTTGCTGACTATTGTCGTTTGTCACTGGCGACACACAGCATATAAACTGCTCACTTAGCACACGTTCACTTGTTATCGTACGTAATGTTGTTACTTGTTATTGTATGTAATGTTGTTACTTGTTATCGTATGTAATGTTGTCAGTATGATATCACCGATACTATGCTGCTACTGATCCTATTTTAATTCATACATCGAAGTGGTGGCGTCACTGCTAAATAACTAACAAGGGATCACTACTAAGTGTTGGTCGGAAGCGCGAAACGCAAATTTAAACGAGTGAACTCATAAAAAAATGTGTCTTTCAGTTTTCTTAAAATACTTGCACTGTTTTCCAAATGTACCATCCATTTGAATGCGATTAAAACAATGGAAACTCTAGAAGCCTGTTGATGTGTGCATATTAGATTTAATGTGGATGCACGGGCCACTTAGCCTTTGCCAACAGGGTCTGCTTTGGTCGGTATGTTGTTGATGTAGCCCACACACCAGTAATTGCAATGTAAATTGTGTATAGCAGAGTGATGCTTGTAATAATATAGCATGATAATAATAAAATAGTAATAATAACAACATGAATAGAATTATATAGCAAGCGAAAAACTTAATACAGAAAACGATACTACACCATGTTTGTGCTGATGCGAAATGTTTTCGGACAGTATGGTAGGGAAAGACTGGATCAAATGTGGACAACGTACAGCGTGGACACACCAGTGATGTCTTGAAACACCCTTTAGATATAGTAATTTAGACAAAAGGCGCCATATATAAGTACAGACGTAGTGATATAAGAAAAGAAGATGATTATGTTGAGAAACAAAATATTTAATAAAATAACGTCAACTTTATGACAAGTCTTACTTAAGTGACCCATTTTACACGTTGTTCCCATACAACCCAGTTGGCAATACATTTCCCTTTCATTGCACCGACATCCTGTGGAATCGAACTGTTTAATGTTGATAGGAACTGCGATTCACCTGGTTATACAAAGAAAGTTTTAAAGTTCGTAGACGTGTTGTGCTATATACGACCACTTTATATTATTGTATTGTCTATTGTACTTTTCATATGTAATTTTCAAATACTATTTTATGTGTTTTGCCCACGCTCGTGAACGGGACATTAGCCCCGGATTTTATGGTGCTTAGATAAAGTTATTATTATTGTGTTGTATAGTGTGTGTTGAAAACGGATGTTTGATTTGCTGCTTGACGGTTGAGATATGTTAGTTTATTTCTGACCGTCTGTCACATTAATTGCTCACCATATGTTTCTGGAAGCCAACGTTTGCCACAGTGGGAGGATTTGGACACACATTCCATCTTGACGTCTGACCACTCCATGCCTTCAGGACAACTTCTCGCCGTCCACAGCCCGTTCTGACAGCGCCAGTAGTTGCGGCAGTCGTAGCTGTACGTGCGGACGTCACCGTCCGTACACCACAAATACGGTGAGTCGGGAACATCTACAATAACACAAGTACCGCGTAAGACGACCAGCTGCAAACTCTTGCTGACTATTGTCATTTGTCTGGCGACACACATATAAACTGCTCGTATAGCACACGTTCACTTGTTATGTAATGTTGTTAGTTTGATTATCGCCGATACGATGCTGATACGGATCCTACACATTTAGAGTAGCGTGGGGCAAAGCGCACCTCTTTGGGGAAAATACGATTTGGCCAACTTATTTTCATCTAAGGAGGAAACGGTTAACGCAGTTACATACACACACCTCTTTCCTAAACAGTACTAGAATTACAAAACCCTAATAAAACAATCTGCAATAAAAATGCATTTTAGTGGGAGTACTGCACGTGTCACAAATGTCATCATGTTTTCAATTTATTTTATTGAAACATTAAGTATATTTTCCCCACCACCGATTTATAGAACCTACTTAGTTAACACGGCAAATAAACGAACACCTTCTGACAGGTTATATAATTTATGAAGAACCTCCTTTAACCTCTCTGTTAACCAACAACCGTTCCTATGGTGGACTGGGCACCAACCTATAAGATGAACGACGAATTATAATTTTGGACATGCGTGGCACGATGCTGCCGTAGATTGTTTGGTAATGCTGTTTATATAATGTGTAATGTTATTTATATAATTTGTGTTAATACCTCGCACCTAAAAATCACACCTCCCCCTATCGTTTAGGTCAACCCACTTATTTAATGTTTTTTCTGAGGCCAAGATTCACCTACCACCAATTTTAGGACGACCTCCCACCTCATACTTCCTGACACACACACACCCCTCATGTATGTTAATAATAGCAAACTTGTCAATAAATAGTGTTAACTGTTCAATTTTTTATAATAATACGGCCAAACATATCAAATTGGTAAAACTTACTATACGTGCTGCGTCTCCTAAAATCAAACATGCCCAAATTAGCTTAGCATCATATTGCATCGGTTTATTGGGAACAGCAGCACTAATAGTTGGATCTGCCGAAATAAAGGAGGTGCGTTTTGCCTCGGGGGTGCGGTTTGTCCCACCCTACTCTAATTCAACCGTCAACGTCAGTTGATAGCTGGACTCACACCAGACAACACTGCTACTGAAAAAGGACAATATGCATTTTGCATATTATAGTTTTAGTCTGCGTAACAATGATATTTACCTTAATGTTTACTCTATAATGCAAACTGAATATTCACTTTTGTAACTTGCATGAACGTTGGTGGGACAAACATGTCCTTGGCTGAATACATAAAATAAATTGTGAGTCGAGTTAATATGAGCTTACGGGAATAGAATTTGAGAGAGGTTAATTAATATATGTGTCGTGTACATAACTTCCCTACAAACAGGGAAATCAATTTTATGCTCAAGTAATTATACTCCAAACAGCCCAACCTTGGGCTAACGCAGGAGTTTAGACCAACGGCTTTTAATGTCACTTCCGAAATTCACAGGCAAAGCGGGGTGAACGAAATTTCCCAAGCTTCGAAACGGCGGAGGTGGAATCGAACCACCGTCCTCTCGATCGACAGGCGGGTGCTCTAACCATTAGACCACCACTCCCCACTTATAAGAAACAGTATGACACGCCAGGCGAATCGACATCTTCTGATGTCAAGGCTAATTACGTTTTGTTATCTGTCTTTGAGAGTAAACCAGTACTAGTAAACAAACCGTAACGCAGATATGTGAGTACTTTACAGGAAAGCACACTGAAACAACACACACGAAACAACCACCGCCATAATGGCCACTGTTTTGAATTCACTTACGTTCGACGGTGTTGTTTGGGCAGCCGGCTCCGTCCTCACACAGGCCAGTGACAGGGTTTATCCCATGTCCGTCGGGACATTTGAAATACGTCGCCGAGCTGCCGTTCAGTCTCATCAATGTACCATTAATACACCCATACAGACCGCAAACATCCATGGATGATAGTGTGTAGTAGATTCCATCTTTCCGCGCAGTGCAGTTGCCAGGATGATCACTGTAACTGCTACAAGACCGTATTCCAAACTTGTAGTTCTTACCTGTGTGTCTTTGATCACCTGTCAAGAGCACACAAGGACATAACATACTGTAGAATGTGTGTCTAGGGTGATTATTAAATGAGAAATGGCGACCAGAGCTAATGTGTGTGATGTTGGGTAATATCGCGAATGGCATCGGGTTGTATCGATGACAAGTCATTTGGTCAATAAAACGAAAAATTGTGAACGAAAATCGTATTATACCAAACAATTTGTTCATGTTTTAAATAAAATTAACATAATCATGGCGACTTTGCGAGAACCATTTAGGAAAATGAATTCTAAATTAATATTGTTTTGCAATTTCTCCATTTTGAATTGTCACAGCTTAAACTGTTAACGTCAACCTCAATATGTGTAATATTATATGACGTAGCACATCTAGATAATTATTCTCATGAAATCTGGTGAAGTTGTCAACGATAAAAAATAGGACGATTTTTTTTTATTTTTGTGTGCAGTTGTGATATTTGTAATTGCCACAGATCAACAAGTTCAACGTTAACCTCAATATTGTTAATGTTATATGACGTAGCTTCAACCCTAATTTATTTTTATTTTTAAAATCGATTTATATGGACTAAATCAATACTGTGGTTTCAACACGATCTGAACGTTGCAACTTGGAGGATCGATTGTCTTTAAAATGCAAACCGGTCGTCATCGATACAACCCGGTCGTCATCGATACAACCCGGTCGTCATCGATACAACCCCTAAATAATAGTTAAATCGCCGCCAGCTCCATTATGTTTCAAGTCGGCTTTGTGCGTACGAATATAGTTCTGGTTGTATCGTACCTAACTGCGAGATACAACCCGAATTTACCCTACTGGTTTTTTCGTTCCTACTTGAAATCTGATAACGCCACTGCGGAGGACAACGACGCTTGGTACGCCGATCGAATGACGCCAGATATAGTTAGATATTGCGTGTCGTTGTCGTAGCCGTAACTACGTGTTTTAATAGTTGTAAGAATGTGTTTACACTCACACGGGTGGTGCCAGGGACGACGTCTACCGCAGTCGACTGACTGGAATCCTTCACAGCGTTCGTGTTCAACAGACCAGCGATCAGGGTAGTCGCATATCTTTTCTATATACATGTTTTCCGCGCAGATATAGTAAGCGTCACAGTTCTCGTGGTGGGATTTGCGCGCGTTATCTCGACACAGGAAACTCAAAGCGCCACATGCTGCAGAAAGAGGACAATATTACCTTCTTGTGCATTTCATGTTTCATTGTTTTGTCACTTATATAATATGTATAATGTGTAAATGGATAAAATGCTTGGTCGAGGTGGCTGACGCCCCTCATTAATATTGTCTTATCGTTCTTGTGTAGTATGAAGGAATTCATTACCTTCACTGGTTTGGGAAGTTTATTGAACGTACGTTACGATGAACATTTAGACCAACAATTTTACTAAAACCAGACAAAACGAAATATCAGGCGATAATAGGCATGACACAAAATACCCACCCACCCACACCCACCCACCCACCCACCCACCCACACACGCACGCACGCACGCACACACACACACACTTTGTCGAGCAGTTCAAGGATGAGATCGTAGTGCGCAATAAGTGATGGCTGGGATTAAACAGGTTGTGTCTCTCCATGTCGAAGAGATATCTCGTATGGCATGTTCCATGTCTTCGGTGCTGAATTCAGTATCTTGTAAGCTGTGGTTTATTTTATGTAGTGGCCTGTATGGCATTCGGAAATATGTCAAGTGGATCTGACAATTTCTCCTTAGGTGTATTGAAAACAGACTTGCACTGCTCAGCTAGCATATTCGCCATCTTCACTGGATAGCTGGTAATGTTCATGGCTGCATCAATGAGAGGGCCTATATCAGTGCTGATTTTGCTGAACTTTCTGGCATAGCTGTAGAAGTGCTTGCTGTTCTTCTTCATAGCCAATACAGCCTTGTGTTCCATCTCAACTTTCTCGTTCCTGTATGAGTCACGTAGTTTCTTCTCAATCTGTCGGGATTCTTAAGTCAGCTTGGCCTTTCAGGCTTCTGATGTGACTTCCGAGGCACATACTTCAGGGATGTGTTGGCAAAGATAACCTATCCAACGTGTGGTTGGGTTGGAAGATGGATAGCTCTTAGTCCCAGTGATGGATGTCAAGATCTCTCTCAAGGCCTTCCCATTCAACATCTTCACTGAAGAGTTCATTTAATACTGCTCTAGGTCCATCCGACTTACGTGGCTGACTGTATGTCTCTTCCCTACAAGCAGTGCCATGTGTAGTGCAACCCTCTACAGTGTAGTGGTATGTGAAAATTGTTGCAGAGCACTAGTAGCTATGGATAAATGCTGAGTTGTTGGAGAAGCACAGGTCCAAATTGTTTCCTAGTCGATGAGTAGGCTTGTGGATTTGCTTGATTTGATTTGATTAAAAATCCCCACAGAGGATCACATCAGGGGTAGAGGAAGGCGTAACTGCCAGGGTGGCTCTGATCTCATCTAGAGCTTGGCTAAACTCTCTACTAGTGGACCGATGCCCACCAGTGACATCGTAGAAGTAAGACTTTCAATTTGATGTGTAATCCAAGGGCCTCTACTGCTCAATTCGGCTAGTTTAGGACTGGCTCGGCAATTGATGCAAAGTCAACTCTCGGACAGAAGGCTACACCACCACAGTTTCTGCCTCCGCAATATCACCTTTGTTTTTCAGCTAGGTCTCCGCTAGAGACAAGAACAGCTGGTTGGTGTGGTGAAGAAGGTCCTGGGTGTAGGGGACCTTACTGGGAATTGTCAGTGGCTTTAGTCCCCGCACATTCAGTATGCTGAAGTGGTCTAGTTGGCTAGAGGCATTGGCACCAGCATCATGGAGTGGCAGGCGTTGCCTCCTAATCGTAGGTTGGGTGCACCGACTACCGGCCCTCTTGGCCACATCGTGTACACCTGGTTGGGAGTGTTGCGCTCCGGCCATATTAGTGCGGCTTGTGCTGGGAGCTGGGCTGGTTGTTGCACCAGAGGGGAGGGTAATGGTGGCGTCGGGCACATGGCAGCTATACTCCGGTCCAGTTGTTCCGTTTTCTGCCCACTAAACAATAGTCCGGCTTTTGCTCCATTTGTTGGCGGTTCTCATGCTTCATGAATAGTTTTATGCTTCCTGGATTGATGTGTAGGCCTTGTCCCTTCCAGCTGCCGTTTCGTACCTGTTACATGTCGTAACTTGCAGTCAGGCTTGAAATATTCCCGTTTGCTAACGGACATTGGACACATTTTTGGGTGAAACTTGTCACAGGGTCTTCCAGCGGCGCACCCATTAGGACCCCTGTTTCCATGTTTAACATGTTTCTTGCACACTGTGGGTGCTCATTGGGGCACACGTGACCTCACATGTATTATCTGCAGGTGTCCTGCCTTTAGAAAGAACATATGTTGTTTCTTCTGTCTGGGACTTGGTGTGTTCCTGTGACTTCAGCACCAGGTTGTATCTCGGCGTGACGCTCCAAGTTCTAGTGAGCTGCTGCATTACTGGTGTCCTGTGGGCGGCTATTACCAGTCAGACTGCTGGTGGGAGGGGGTGTGCATCCTGAGGACCTCTTGTATTAATGTGGTATCCGGTCCAGGGTGCAGCGGTAATGTGTGTCATGGCCACAAACTTTGCAGGTTAGTAGGGGGTGTCAGTCAGTTTGATGCAGTAACGTTCTTTATACAGACGACATTGGTCTGGCAACATATTTTGTATTATGCATATCAGTGTTGAAACACCTCCTTGGTGAAGTTCTTCATACCTGGTAATCCCAGGTGAGACAAGCTCAGTACCAGAGTGCCTTTTCCAGCCTTAAGTACTTGCCTCTCCAGCGCTCAGTTGTCCAGGCGAGGGTCATATAGTCGAAGCGTATCCCGGATTTCAGGGGATTGCGCACTGGCACATAGCTCAGCCAGAACATCATCCTGCACTTGGATGGTTTCATCCCTAGTCGGTGAGTTTGGGCCAGGGTTGTGCTCCACTCCAGCGATCATCAGTATTGCTTGGATATATTGGTGGCTGGTGATATTTCCGTTCCCATATGCTATGTCCTGGGTGGTAGCAGTGATGTTGATCGTGAGGGTGGCAGCAGCTGTTGGTGATAGATAGCCGGATAGCCATCCGTGATGAACGTAGGGTTGTGTGGCTGCAGCAGGAGGATGAAGGTGATGATTGCCAGTGTCAACAGCATGGCATGTGGCTTCCAGGGGCCTCTCGGCAGCAGTCCATTCCATTGTCTGCTAATAAATCGTACTCCATGAAGTCGTGACAATGCACTTCAACATCTCCATTATGTCATCCACGTTTAGATTTGTCCGTAGTGTCAGTTCTGAGTCGTCCACTGGTCACGTCTTAATGATATACAGTGTCTCGTTGATATGGGTTTTGGTGAAAAGAGACATTACATCATGTGAAGGGAACATATCGTCTTGTTCTCTTTATGATAGAAGCAATTTCATAAGCTAAGTGCTTTGAGATCTTTATGTGGTTTTATGTCTTACCATCGATAGGTCCTAGAATGTATGTTAATTATTTTGATACAGTGTACGTTGAGTAATTCAATCTCAGAAAGTACATCGCTACTTCATTGTTATTTAACAACGTGGTGAAAATTTTTTACGGTTGCTCGGTACACTTTTAACAAGATTTAACAAGATTGCCATCCCAAACAACAAGTTCCTGATGGCAAAGTGGACAAGGAAGCCATTGGCTTATCGAGAGTCCAACAATTTTCTCATCTATGTGTAGCCCACCCTTATCAAATATCTGTCAATTCTAATATCTGTCATATTCACACTACTAGCATTAACACAATCATTTGGCAGTTTGTTCTATTCATTTATCACCCTCTGTGAGAAAGAGTACTTTCTCATGTCCAACCTACACTGCTCTTTAATTATTTGCTACTTTGTGTCCTCTGGTTCTACTGCTTTCTTTAAGTTTGAAGAACATATTCCTATCAACATCCTCATAACAGTTCACTGTTTTAAATACTTATATTTAGTCTCCTCTTAGTCTCCTGGTCTCTAGTGTTGTCAAACCACATTGTAATAAGCGACTTTCGTAACTAACGTAATCTCAATTCTGGAATCATTTTGGTTGTTGTTCGTTGTATTCTTTCTAGCTTGTCTATGTCCTTTTTACGATACGGCCTCCATGCTTGCATACAATATTCCAATTGTGGTCTAACTATTACTTTGTACAGGGGTACAGTTAGCTGTTTCTCCTTATACATGATAGTTCTCCTAATTAGCCCTAGAATTTTATTTCCTTTTGAAGCAGCAATCCCACATTGCTCTGAAACTTTCATGTCAGCACTAAATGTTACTCCTAAGTCCTTTTCTTGTGTGGTTCTACCTAATACAACATCCTCCATTTTATATTCTTCGTCCATGTTTCCATGTCCTATGTGTATATATTTGCACTTCCCAAAATTTAATAACATTTGCCATTTTTCTGACCATTTAACTACTTTATCTAGATCATCCTGTAAACTTTGTTTATCGGTATCATTTGTAACATTTCTGAATACTTTTGTGTCATCTGCAAATTTGAGTACTTTGCTAGATATGTCATCTACTAGATCATTTATATATATATATATATATATATATATATATATATATATATATATATATATATATATATATATATATATATATATATATATATATATATATATATATATATATATATATATATATATATATATATATATATATATATATATATATATATATATATATATATATATATTAAAAACAGTATAGGGCCTAATACTGATCCCTGTGGTACCCCACTCAAAACCGATTTCCAGTTTGAAATCTCACCGTCTACTATTACTCTCTGTCTTCTGTGTGTAAGCCACTTTTCTATCCAGTTGATTACATCATTACCTATACCATGGGGTTTTAGTTTAAGTATCTTTGGTGTGGCAATTTATCGAAAGCTTTCTGAAAATCTAAGTAGACAACATCCACTGGTGACCCGTCATATACCCACTTTGTAATTTCTTCAAAAAAACACAAGATATTGGTTAGACATGACCTTGCTTTTAGGAACCCATGTTGAAATGTATTTATTAAATTATGTTTTACAAGGAATTCCACCATGTGGTCTCTAATTAATGTTTCGAGTAATTTGCATACAACTGATGTTAAACTCACTGGTCTGTAATTTTCTGGCTTGTTCCTCGATCCCTTCTTAAATAGTGGCGTAATATTTGTTCTTTCCATTCTGAAGGAACTATTCCTTCTTCTAGTTACAAGTTAAACAATTTTGCAAGTGGTGTACTAATTTGCTCAACAATTTCCTTAAGCAGTTTTGGTGGTATCCCATCAACTCCTGGTGATTTATTATCTTTCATCTTCTTAATTTGTTTTGCTATCATTACAGGAGTTACAAATAACTGCCCTAAATGTTCTGATTTATTTCCCTCAAATTTAGTAAATGGAACTGGAAGTGAGCTGATATCTTCTGTGGTACATACTGAACTGAAATACTCATTCAGGACCTCTGCCATTTGAAACCCGTCTGAAATTATATTTCCCCTGTTGTTTTCCAGGGGTCCGACCTTATCTCGAACTTTCTGTTTACTCCTTACATAAGCATAGAAACTCTTGCTGTCATTTTTTATATTACCTGCCAACTTTTTTCAAAGGTTCTTTTAGATTTTCTAATTTCAGTTGTAGCTAGGTTAAGTGCCTCTTTGTAATTTGCATAGTCTTCATCCTTTCTGGTACGCCTATAAACCCTCCATATAGTTTGCTTAATCACTATTTTTCTAATAGCTTCTTTTGACAAGTTTTTCTTTCTAGAAGGTTTTCCTTGTTTTTCTCAAGGGAACAAATGTATCGATGATACTCTCAATTTCATATTTTAGAATATTCCAACATTCAATTGCGGTCTTATTCATCAGCATGTTATTCCAATCTAGCTTTGCTAAGTATTTTCTCATATCTTTATAGTTACCTTTGTGGAAGTTTCTCCTATACTTTTTTATTTTTACTTTCTGATTTTACATTGATGTCAAAATGTATTTGATTGTGGTCACTGTTACACAATGGTTCATGTATTTTTACATTGTCCACTAATTCTGTTTGTGATTTTATAACTATATATAATACATTTTCTCCCCTGGTTGGTTCTAGCACGTGCTAAGTAAGGAAGCTCTCCTGAATTAAAAATTAAAATTGTTGGTCATCACCCTCTGTACTCTCTAGAGATGTCCATTGTATGTGTGCAATGTTGAAATCTCCCATTATGATACATTCTCCTTTACTAACTTCCTTTACAGCATTTTGTATTTTTGTGTTATCCTCTTCGTTTATGTTTGGACTTCGGTAAACTAATCAAATAGTTAATTTTGAATTTCCTGAAACTATTTTGCACCAAACAGTTTCATCGTAATCTGCTTCGCTTTCTAATTTGATTTTATAAGCTCGAATAAATTCTTTAACATATAAAATAACTCCCCCTCCCCTTCTTCCTATTCGATCTCTCATAAACATTACGTATCCTGTCAATCCTAATTCAGCATCTGTAATGTCTGTGTTGGCCCATGATTCGGTTATACCAATTATGTGAGGGTCAATATCTTCTACCATAAAGTTTAATTCGTTTTTCTTATTTACTATACTCCTAGCATTTAAACACACGCATCTATAACCTGCTTCAGACATGTTTTTCGGACATTTTGTTATTGGCTTATCTGTACTAGCGGCCTCTTGTCCTGCTTGAGGCATTTCTAAGTAACCTCCCCTGCGCTTCTAGTTTAAATAGTGTTGACTACCAAAAATATTCGTTATGCTACCCATGCCACTACTACTGCTGCTGCTGAAATATTTGTCATTGTACCCAAGTCACTATCTACTGCTGCTGAAAGTTTGTCCGCAAATACTGCCGCTCCATTTCCACTTAGATGCAGCCCGTCCTTCATGTACATATCAGCCATTCCAACAAAACTTCCCCACAAATCCACAAAACCCACTTCCTCTTCCCTACATAGCTTCTCGACTAGCATGTTAATTGTCATCCCCCGGCAATTTCGATATCTATGACCCCTCCTTCCTATAACTGGTAGAATCCCTGACAGTATTACCTGCTCAACCCGCGTCTGCTTTAGTGTTCTGACCAAATTCCTGTATTTCCTAACTATAGCAGTTGTACCCTCCCTCTCTACGTTATTTGTCCCTACGTATACTAAAACAGATCCACCCTTGCCCAAACCCACAATGTTTTCTTCCCTCTCAGATATTGCCTCTGTTTTGGCCCCAGGCAAGCAAACTACAACGTCCTCTCCCTTGTTTAAGACTATGTCGGTCTTCCTAACAATTGAATCTCCCACAAACACCCTATAGCTCATCCGATGGATCCCCTCCATCACAGTCTTTCCTGCAGCCTTGTCATCAGGCTCTCTCTCACGCATCAACATTTCACCTTTCCCTCCCGTCTCCTGGCTAACCTGTGCTCCCGCCGCCTTCCCTCCCATCTCCCTCACTCCCATCACCTTAACTATCGTCTCCTCCCCCCCCCCGACTCATTCGCTACTGTCTCCCCCACTCCCCTTTCCTTCGATCCATTTGTCTTCCCTCCCATTTCTTTCCTTCTCGTCTCCTTTCGTCCTGTCTCTCTATGTCCCGTCTCCTTCCGTCCTGTCTCCCTACGATCTGTCACCTTACCTCCTCTCAACCTCCTCCCAGGCTGAGGTGAGTTCACCCTAGCATCTCTCTCGTCGTCTTCCCCCACTTTATCCATTGTCCCCTCACCAGAACCACTGGCACAAACCACCTGCTCCCTTCCCACCACTGCCACAACGAGCAGCCTCAGCTGTTCTAACTCCACTTCAAGTTCCTTCATCCACGTACATCCCCTACACTCAAAACTAAAACTATCCGACTGCACCTCAGCCCAGGACTTCTCACATCCGGACTTGACGAAGTCCAACCAGTTGCTACAACTGTTGCATATTAAATGCCTAGTGGCCTTTAAATGCCGTTTGCACGGCGCCATCACAAAATTTATACTTAATCTAATTGCTACGTTAGCCGAAATCGTTTACTACAACTATGTCAGATATTACCGTATGTATGTAATTTATGTAAATGTATTACTTTATCTAATATATATATTTAACAATGTATACGATAGTTTGGTACACCAGTTTAATGTACGACCTGTAAACAAACTCCCAATTATCACTCGATGAATTTGAGTCCGGGAAAAATACTTCCTCAGTTAACCAGAACAGTTTCTTAATATATGTCTATAAGAAGTTTGTGCATATAGTATATGTATAATAGTAATACTTATTCTAACCAATATTCCACCGTTTCTGACTATTCACTATGCTATCTAAATTTTCGAATGGTAAAGCTTAACAAATATGTTATGTTTTTTGGAAGAAATCACTAAGTGGATAGACGTGGGATCGCCAGTAGATATTATCTACTTAGATTTTCAGAAAGCTTTTGACAAAGTGGCGCATCAAAGATTACTACTTAAATTAAAAGCCCATGGTATCGGGGATAGCATAACTGACTGGATAGAACAATGGCTGACTGACAGAAGACAACGAGTTGTAGTAGATGGAGAAGTTTCAAATTGGAAATCGGTTTTGGGTGGGGTACCTCAAGGATCAGTATTAGGACCTATATTATTCTTAATTTATATCAATGACTTGGACGACAGTATAACACGTAACGTACTGAAATTTGCGGATGACACAAAACTGTTTAGAAAGGTTAATACTGATGGTGATAAACAACATTTACAAATCGATCTAGACATATTAGTGAAATGGTCTGAGAAATGGCAGATGTTGTTCAATTTTGGGAAATGTAAATGCCTACATACAGGACATGGGAACTTGAATGTAAACTATAAAATGGGAGATACTGTTCTGGGTACTACTGTAAAAGAAAAGGACTTAGGAGTTACAATAAGCGCTCATATGAAAGTTTCAGAGCAGTGTGGTATTGCAGCTTCAAAGGATAATCAAATTCTTGGATTGATTAGAAGAAACATAACATACAAGGGAAAAAAGTTAATTATACCTCTTTATAAAGCAATAGTTAGACCTCATTTAGAATACTGTATACAAGCATGGAGACCATATCGTAAGAAGGATATAGATACGCTTGAACGCATACAAAGGAGAGCAACTAAAATGATTCCAGAACTTAGAGACCTTAGTTATGAAGAACGCCTAAAAGAATGTGGTTTAACAACTCTAGAGACAAGGAGGTTAAGAGGAGGTCAGATTGAAGTTTTTAAGATATTGAATGGATATGAAAATATTGATAGAAATATGTTTCTCTCACTCAAGAAGGATAGCAGAACTAGAGGACATGAGGTAAAATTAGTAAATGATCAATGTAGATTGGACATCAGGAAGCACTCGTTCTCACAGAGGACAATAAATGAATGGAACAAATTGTCTACAGATTGTGTAACTGCTAGCAGCGTGAATATGTTTAAAAACAAGGTTGACACATATCTCGGGAGGGCGGGTTATAAGTAGATGAACATTGTTGGACTCTCGATAAGCCAATGGCTTCCTTGTCCACTTGCTATCTGGGCCTTTGGCATGGATGACAAATCTTGTTAAACCCTATTAACGCTCACTGACTTTCCTGTCGGAGTCCGGAACTAACTTACTCTAAAATCCTGCCTCTGACTAATAATTAACAAAAACTGTTTTCTAATGTATGTCTATGATACGTTTATGTATAATGTATATATGTAATAGTAATACTTATTCTATTCGATATTCCACTTTTTTCTGTCAATTATCTACACCAATTTTAAGTCGCTGCTGCACCAAGATTCCGGAAGTCGCTATTTCTATTTTCACTTTCAATTAGCTTTGCCCATAAACTCATTTTGCGAATCAAATAACCACCAGAACAATTATATAGCAGCATATTTTATATAAGCATATGAATGATCAATATGAAAAGATGTAGTCGAAGAAGAGTGTGCGCTCACTTTTGTTGACGTTGAATGTATCACAGTTTGTTTCACATTGGCAGGTAGTTGAGCAAAATGTACACTGCTCATAAATCGCACCAACCGCCCGATTGAATACATAGCTGCCTCCGCAGTGACGAACGTTCCGTTGACGACCAGCTAAGCACTGCGTGTAGCCTTCGTCAAGTAATTTGTACCATCCGTCAGCTTTGTGTCGGCAGAAGTCATCACTGATGGATGGTAACTCTGTGAGACAGTCGTGATGATAAAATATAAGGTAACATTTTCAGGGTAGTGCAGTAACATCAATATTTGTACTAAAGCAACTGTTTTAACATTTACGTATACGTTGTACACACTTTTGAAACAATGTTAACATAATGAAATTTAGATACTTAGATTGTCAATAAAACAGGCTCTTGTTGCAATCGCTCATTCGATGCATATATAAGCTAAACTAACTTGAAATCAATTGCTGCAAAAGTTTTATAAATCATAATTCATTGTTGAATTCGAAGAATACTATTGATTCAATATAACTACTAAGAAAAATTATGATACAAATTGTGTCTCTTCAATTGTAATTCATTTACTTATTTAAATATCGGATAACACGGTAGATAAAACGTAGACGGTGCACCTGTTCTAGGCGGAACGGAGCAATATCCTGGCGCCGTCTCGCGGTGCGTCAGTGAGAGGTCACCTACAGGGACAAAACGACACAGATCCTTGATACCTCAGTGTCATCTCTCAGCTTTTTGGCATTGCCGGCCAACAAGAGACGTAATTGTAACACACTCACAACACCCCAGTTAGTCTGCCAAAATTCCGCCAATAACAATAGCTAGATTAGTGAATTTCCGTAATAGTATAGTTATTCTGATCGAGTAATGGTTCCTAGAAACTATCATCAGGTCAGCCAGGTGCAGCAATTCGTTTATGAGTGTCTTGTTTAATTTTTATACATACTTTCTAAGATTGAATGGGACATCCACTTGTCATACGTTTCAATATACGACAGAACAATCAAGAATGTCATAAAGGTAAAGGTAAAGGTAAAGGTACGTTCTTATATAGCGTATATATATATATATATATATATATATATATATATATATATATATATATATATATATATATATATATATATATATATATATATATATATATATACTGCCGCGTATAAGTCATATCTGAAAACTGTAAAAGTTATACGAATGCAAAAAAGCACAACTATGCTGATTCCAGAAGTGAGAGACATTATTAATAAAAAAACTTGTAAGAGAAAAATTAAATATATATAAACTTATATATGTTAAACAACTAAACTTGTCCCTGAACAGAAAAAAAAATCGGTGCATATATATTTGTTGAAATTGTCGGAGAACAGCAGATTTAGATTTTGTTCAGTGTACCTATAAGGAAATGAGGAATATAAAGATATGAGGAAAGTAAATGATGGAGAGAACTGACCTGTGTGACCCGTGTGCATGATATATATGAATATAACCAATTTTTCGCTCTTTGTTTCTTGTATGACAGTTTGTCAATATCATGGAAAGTTGCGTAATTATTATCAATTGGGCAACAATAGTCACAATTTCGTACATTTTAACATCAAGGTAAAATAAGAAAATTAAATAAAAAGCAATGCAGGAGGAACGCACAGGAATATAAACATAAAGATTTGAGAACGTATTTAGCAAAGATTGATTGAATAAACATACAGAAGAACAAGACAGCAATAGAATGTTGGAACCTTTCAAAATAAGACTGTGAGTGCCACTGATATATTTGTTATTTCGAGAAAAAAACAAGGGAAACGGTCGAGAAAGAAACGTATAAGCAACTGTTGTGGCAGCTACATGCATATCCATGCAGCTGCCACAACAATTGCTTTGTCACTCTCAATCGAACTTATTGGAAATGTCGAAGACTACAACTACAAAGATGCACTTGATGCACTACAACTGAACTTCGGAATCATTAGACGACAATGATGGAAATATGATATTAGGAGTTTTAATGTCAGAGGATATAAATGTGTACTTCGTTCATTAAGTGCAGGTGACAAAATTGTCAAAGGCAACAATACAGCATATCAGTCCAATACTCGCAACAGTTTGCAATATGTCACTGAAAGAAGCCGATGTTCTTTCGTATGGAAAGAAAGCAGACATGATTTTCTTATTTGAAAGACATGGTGCGATAAACTAGTCAAAACATTACATACTATTAATGCTTTCACATCAGCGATTTCTAAATTAGTAAGGCCCATTTACACGAGTTGTCCGATTCCTCGGGCAATATGTATCATATCGCATGACGAAGTGTAGTTGATGTGTGTGCACAATGCGACGTGAGTCTTTTGTGTCGCGCCAATCCCGACAAGAGCATTGATGAAAGGTCACGACGAGTGCAGCATCGGTACCGAATACGGTGCTAAATATTAATTATGTCATATTTTATCGTGTGACTTGTATCAATATAATCGTTCGTAAGAACTGACATTTTGCTTATTCTTATTTGGTGAGTCACTTTGGGAGTCAATATAATTGGTTATCCATATTCATATTCGTCACAATGGAAAGTGCATTTTGATTCCAGGCTCTTTTGCGTGCGGGGCCAGTGTGTGACTGCGATTGTGTCGTTGGAATTGGGGTTTGACCCAATTTGACCGACTATTTCACTGACGCAGTGACCAAAGCCGTGGTCATAGCTCAAGTCGGGATTGGTGCGACCCAAAAGCATTTCGCAGTCGCACTGACTAAACGCACGTCCGACCAATCAAGGCATACATCGCTCGTGTAAACGGGCCTTTAGAAAGGGCAGTTATATAGGAGACTTCCTTCCGTTCCTAAAACGAGGTCATGTTTAACAAATATGTAATATTTAGAAGAAAAGCGTTCAATAAAGTGCCTCACTAAAGATTGTTGCTTATACTAAAAGCGCAATTTATAGGGGATAGTACATTTAACGAGATGAAAACATGGCTGACTGAGAAGTGACTAGTGGCAATACTAGAGGAGGTTTCAAGCAAAGTACTGACATTAACAGCTTATGAGAATAAACAATATTTACAAGATGATCCAGACAAAAAAACGATATAGTCTTGAAAATGGTAGATGGTATTCAATTAGTATTACTTATATAATTTGATAATAACAATTAGTGTTACTCGAAAGTTCAGTTGCAGTGCAAAGTAAGATATCCCCAACTGAAGCACCAACAGGAACGTGTGTCTCATTAGAGTCTGCCCGAAACGTAGCTCTATACATTTGTCTTTCACTTCTGTTGTAATAGCTGACATATTGTATTGCTAAATATTATTTGTTTTTGTTATTGTGGAACTGTATATCAGAGCATACCTGCAAATGACTGTCCAATCTTCATATTCAACTGTGATGCGTCGCCACCGACACGTAGCAGTGCGACCTCGGTCAGGGCGGTCATCGACCCATTCAGATACACCGTACTCCTATTGTCTGCAAACTAACAAAGAAACGGGAAGTATTTACTATTAATGAAGCGTGTTTTGACACTATCAGGGGCATAACTAGGCATAATATATTTGGAAGCATAAATCTAAGTGTTCCATGCATA
The DNA here is from genome assembly GCA_033239005.1 of Lamellibrachia satsuma. Taxonomy (NCBI): domain Eukaryota; kingdom Metazoa; phylum Annelida; class Polychaeta; order Sabellida; family Siboglinidae; genus Lamellibrachia; species Lamellibrachia satsuma. The sequence goes on from BSQZ01000039.1 coordinate 6,165,061, forward strand.
TATCTGTATAGTGACGGGGTGTGGTGGTGTTTTAATATTTAGTGTATTTGTAAAATTACAACATAATGCCTCTTTCCTGTGTTCGCAGCTGATAAAATTCAAAGAAAAAAGTTATCCTACTCAATACAGCCGGCATCTGAAAACGCATAAAGTTCCAGAGAAAACGCCCCAATCGCCGCGCTGTGCTCACGAGTTGTGCCAACTTGTGTAGGAATGTGCGCTGACCAGGCAGACAATCGTGGAATGTGCGCTGACCAGCCATATAGTCATGGAATGTGCGCTGACCAGCCAGATAGTTGTGGAATGTGCGCTGCCCAGTCAGACAATCGTGGAATGTGCGCTGACCAGCCATATAGTCATGGAATGTGCGCTGACCAGCCAGATAGTCGTGGAATGTGCGCTGACCAGTCAGACAATCGTGGAATGTGCGCTGACCAGCCATATAGTCATGGAATGTGCGCTGACCAGCCAGATAGTCGTGGAATGTGCGCTGACCAGTCGTATAGTCGTGGAATGTGCGCTGACCAGTCAGATTGTCGTGGAATGTGCGCTGACCAGCCAGATAGTCGTGGAATGTGCGCTGACCAGTCAGACAATCGTGGAATGTGCGCTGACCAGCCATATAGTCATGGAATGTGCGCTGACCAGCCAGATAGTCGTGGAATGTGCGCTGACCAGTCATATAGTCGTGGAATGTGCGCTGACCAGTCAGATTGTCGTGGAATGTGCGCTGACCAGCCAGATAGTCGTGGAATGTGCTTGTGGCGACGTTTGCCTAATGTATAATTATACATTCGCTTATGGCTGGCAAAGACAACCAAACATATAATGTCCCGTGGTATTCGCAACAGTGATTAAAACCCGGATGTCTTCCAACTGATTTATATCTCCACTTTCGCCCTCGGCGACACTCTCGACTAATTACAGACCGCTTATTTATGTAATGTAATCTGAGTTTGCCTAGAGTAGGACAACACAGTTCACATTGGGTTCAACAGAACTAGTACGTTAGTATTACCTGAATAGCGACGTGCGACCAGGCGTGACGCGTTACTCTCCATGACTGATCAGTGACGCTTGTCGTGCCAGACACGATTGTGATGCTGAGATCTAAGCCGAGTCTGATATTAAGCACTCTTTGTCCGCAACCATCGCCGTGAATGTCAATCACGGAACTGTGGAAAGAAGTATACATAATATCGTGGCCATAAACGTATTATTATTATTATTATTATTATTATTATTATTATTATTATTATTATTATTATTATTATTATTATAGCAATGTCATAGCCCAAGATCCAGCAGTTATTTATTTGTTAGCGTTTCACTAAGATAACATGATGAGCTCATAAGGAAGATCCATCATAAAACAGAATCCGTCGTTGCATTAAAGGAGCGTTTTCAAAATGTGTTTCACTAACATGCTCTTTAAATTAAATTAGTTTGTCTGCCGTTGTGACACCCACATACTTTTCAACTGGCCACATTGAACCGTTCTGCACCTGTCTGTGGGTGTAAATATTGGGTTTCTGGCCAAAGTATTACACCACCTTGTAAAGTCGCTAGTGCCTATTTTATTCACAAAATACACAGTGAGATACACTTAAGTTAACTCGTTCTTTAGTGTAATTAGCTATCATTACTCCTGGTAATGTCGAGTTATCTTGCATCGTTTTTGTGATGTAAGTATTGATAGCCGAAAGCTTCCCCACCTTCGCCAAAAAAAACTTCGCGACTTCATAGGATGGATGAAGTGTTTGGTCATGTTATCAATACCTGAACCCACATAAAAGATGTAAAATAGCTCAAAATGACAACTAGTAATGACAGTGGGTGTTCCAATAGCTACATTAAATTTAATATGGTTATAGGGTAAAAAAAAATAACAATGTGTATGCGTGTTTGACAAAATGGGCACTCGTGACCTTACATGGTGGGGTAATGTTTTGACCAGGAAATCAATACCTGCACCAACACAGGGATGCAACACAGGGATGCAACACAGGGATGCAACACAGGGATGCAACACAGGGATGCAACACAGGGATGCAACACAGGGATGTAACACAGGGATGCAACACGACAAAAGATTACCAGGGGTAATGCCATTGGGTGTCACAATAACAGAAACGCCAATTTAGGTTGGTTAAAAAGTTACAATAATTAGTATTTTAATACGTTTTGTTACAAAGGCACTCGCGAATTGACAGGGTGGGGCAATAGTTTGGCCAGAAAATCAATACATGCACCCACTGAAAGATATCAAATGGTTCAAAATGACCTGGAATAATGCCACTGGATGTCACAATATCATTTTTTACACGGTTAAAGTGTTTGAATGTTATCTTAAATGTTCCTCCTCAATTCAAATTTTTTACTACTCTCATTTTAAATTAATTTTGCGAAAACCTAAACCTACCTAGCATCCAGTGCAACATGTTAGCTCGTTTGTGCAACTTTTATATGTAGTTTCTGTGAAGTCGTCAGACAAACTATTAAATTACTTAATGCTTGTTCAAGCGTTAAATGAAATGAAAATCGAAATGCTGAAAAATGTTCACCTTTGATGAAATTTCGCAACTTTGTCATGTGACCGGCGAGAGGACGGAAGTCACGCCCATGATCAGCTTTGTCATGTGACCGGCGGGAGGATGGAAGTCACGCCCATGATCAGCTTTGTCATGTGACCGGCGAGAGGATGGAAGTCACGCCCATGATCAGCTTTGTCATGTGACCGGCGAGAGGATGGAAGTCACGCCCATGATCAGCTTTGTCATGTGACCGGCGAGAGGATGGAAGTCACGCCCATGATCAGCTTTGTCATGTGACCGGCGAGAGGATGGAAGCCACGCCCATGATCAGCTTTGTCATGTGACCGGCGAGAGGATGGAAGTCACGCCCATGATCAGCTTTTTCATGTGACCGGCGAGAGGATGGAAGTCACGCCCATGATCAGCTTTGGCATGTGACCGGCGAGAGGATGGAAGTCACGCCCATGATCAGCTTTGTCATGTGACCGGCGAGAGGATGGAAGTCACGCCCATGATCAGCTTTGTCATGTGACCGGCGAGAGGATGGAAGTCACGCCCATGATCAGCTTTGTCATGTGACCGGCGAGAGGATGGAAGTCACACCCATGATCAGCTTTGTCATGTGACCGGCGAGAGGATGGAAGTCACGCCCATGATCAGCTTTGTCATGTGACCGGCGAGAGGATGGAAGTCACGCCCATGATCCGCTTTGTCATGTGACTGGCGAGAGGATGGAAGTCACGCCCATGATCAGCATTGACCCACACAGTGTTTACCATTTTGGATATCCATTATTTCGATCCTCACAAGATTTAACGACGAAAGTCAATTCTTTCGATGATTTGAACAAAAATATGCATGTTTTTATTAAACAGACTGTGCACACTACTTAAACTAGTCACGCACTACACTTCTGGACATAAATTAACCGGATTCGTGATGAGCTGAACCACTGTGTATTTGTTTGACAAGATGGGCACTCGCGACATTTCAAGGAAATAAATTACCGCTGGCTCTTGGACTATCGTGGTGAAATGCGTTTTAACAGTGAACAAAGAACGAACGATGCCTTTGTATTCAACGGGTATTTATTTAAGGTACGTCGTGCAATTTACCTATCATTATACAGAGCAAACCGATTGAACAAGATTTTAACAAGATTGTCAACCCAAACAACAAGATCCAGATGGTAGACAAGGAAGTCATTGGCTTATCGAAATTTGCAACAATGTTTTATTATCCGTTTTTCTTTTTCAGGATACTGGACTCCGCTTAACAGAATAATTGATAAAACAAATCAGCTGTTTAGTAGAATAAAAATGGTCTATTCCCGGTGTATTTAAATGGTTTACTTAACAGAATCACGCCCGCCACTTAGTATAATCAGATAAATGAAAAAAATACATGTTAGCGCGAAATAAGAGGTTTTCCCAGACAACCTATTATTACTCCCATCTTTTTTCATATATCTAATTCTACTATGCGGCGAACGTGAATCCTAGAAAACCAGAAAGGCGTTTTGGCGCTAGATCGGTGTTTTTGTTATGTTCATTACATTAAAACTGCTTCTTCAACTGATTTAGCCTATCGCAAATCCGGTTCATTGCTGTCCAAATATGTAGTGTGTGAATAGTTTATGTAAGAAACGCAGTCGATTTAATAATAAAATGCCTATTTTTGTTTGTCCAAATATTCGAAAGAATTGACTTTAGTCGCTAGATCTAGTAAAGATCAAAATAGTGGATATCCAAGATGGTAAACACTGTGTGGGTCAATGCAGATCATGGGCGTGACCTCCATCCTCTCGCCGATCACATGACAAAGTTACGAAATTTCGCCAAGGAAGAAAATCGTGATTTTTCAGCATTTTGATTTTCACCTCAGTTAATTCTTGAACAAGCATTAACTAATTTAATAGTATTGTCTGACGATTTCACAAAAACTACATATAAAAGTTGCACAAACGAGGTAAAATGTTGCAATGGATACTAGGTAGGTTTGGTTTTTCGCATACTTCATTTGAAATGAGACTAGCAAAAAATCGAACTGATTATACACCTGTAACTGAAATATAATTTAATGTTGCCGTTACAACGCGGATGTGTGTGTGTGTGTGTGTGTGTGTGTGTGTGTGCGCGCGCGCGCGCGTGTGTACGTAGCTAAATTGCGAATTTCGCTTAGATCAGAAAAAACATATCGTTCGAGAATGCAAATTTACGAAATTCGCGTTAACAGTATTAGCTGCTTAACATAATCAAACTGCTTTGTCCCGATGTGACTATTTTAAGCGGAGTCCATTGTATTCACATGTGTAAGTGCGGAGTGTCAATTACCTTTCTGTGTCTGTATCGTCGGGTTTTATCCAAAAACTCAGCGTGAACTCATCCAGTGACGTCAAACTCACTTTCCCCCTCAGAAATGCCAGCTGTGCTTTCATGTTGAACACGGCCACGGTGACGTTACCGCCACCAAAGTTCTTCGTCGCGCTGGTCACACTACCGTCGTAGTTGAAGCCACTGACATCACGCAGGAGATCTCTGTATGTGGGGCCTCTGTCCTCGTCCTCGCAGACAGTCCGACAGGTGTCGACGACACAGCTGGCGTCGGCAGCGAGGTCTATCCGGCAGTAGCTGTCGGCAGACGTCCGACCACACGTCGCGTCGGTCGGACTCAGGGACACCGACGTTGACCCAGCGATGTTAGCCAACTGGGCTCTAGATGGTTTGACGATTATCACAGCCAACACGAACGCACGAGTAATAAACCCGTTCATCGTACGTAGCAGTCTGCTATCTCAGCACTCTACTTGGTTTAACGGTAGCTGCGTAGGTACCGTCTTACTGCGCTGTCATCCCATCTACTGGTCGTTTTTCGTTGAAGCGTTGATCTGATAACGCCGCTGCGGTCACAGACAAGGAAGTTTGGTGCGTCGACCGAACAGCGCCGAAACCCTGTGGTAGATCCCCAGTTTGATTACAGGACGCTACATAAAGCGACCCACATAACGCAGGTCAACGCAAACAGGTTTCTTTGGTTAAACCTGATCTTTTTAACACCACCAGAACAATTGTAAAAGTTGGTCTTCCTGGTCCAGTGTCGTCAAATGCTCGTGTTACTAGGTTGTTGCATGTTGTGTGGTTCTAACTGAATTGTTACACCCTCTTGTTATTAGGTCGTTGCATGTGATGTGACTCTAACTGTAATGCTACATCCTCGTGTTGCTAGGTTGTTACATGTTATCTGACCTGTTACACCCCGTGTTACTAGACTGTCATATGCTATGTGGCTCTGACATGTTACACCCTCGTGTTACTAAGTGGTTACATACGATGTGGCTCTAACTGATATGTTACACTTTTATGTTACTAGGTTGTTACATGTTGTGTGGCTCTTAGTGCCCTGCGTGGGCCGGGCTTTGGGTCCAAGCCCGGCCCGGCCCGCAGCGCAAACTAGAATTTAGTTTGCGGGCCTGGGCCGGGCTTGAAAAATTATTGCGGGCCTGGACCGGGCCTCTAACTGCTAATTGCGGGCCGGGCTTGGGAACAAATTCTAGGCCCGCGCAGGGAACTAGTGGCTCTATCTGCCCCGTTGCACCCCCGTGTTGTGCCTTGTGTTACTAGGTTGTTACATCTTGTGTGGCTCTATCTGACCTGTTACACCCTGGTGTTACTAGGTTGTTACATGTGTGGCTCTATCTGACCTGTTACACCCTGGTGTTACTAGGTTGTTACATGTTATGTGGCTCTATCTGCTCTTATGCCGCCATGTTATTGGCTGCCATATCCTGCATTACCACAGTAACGCACGCACCCAAAAGATAGCCCAACCAGTTTTTACAAATTAATATTTCATGTTAACAGGAATACATTGGCCCCACTATTTTGTTAAGATAGGATTCTGAGCTTAAATCTGGGTACGTTTCACATACTGGATATGTTTATAGCCAGCTTTGTTAAGCAGATCATCAGCTAAGACGCCCCCCCCATCATATACAAAACATATAAAACTCGTATGTCTCAAAATCTGGTGCAAAATTAACATCTATCGGATACCCACCCCGAAAGGTCAGCAACACGAGACAGACAGGCAAGACAATCCCCATGCATGCGGGGCAAGACAATCCCCATGCATGCGGGGCAAGACAATCCCCATGCATGTGGATCTAGACAATCCCCATGCATGTGGAGCTAGACAATCCCCATGCATGTGGGGCTAGACAATCCCCATGCATGTGGAGCTAGACAATCCCCATGCATGTGGGGCTAGACAATCCCCATGCATGTGGAGTTAGACAATCCCCATGCATGTGGAGCAAGACGGTCCCTTGTCTTGTCCCATTGGCACAATCACAATGAACAAAATGTAGTATACATTGACCAATTATGTTTAATATGTTTCAATATAATATGACCGTTGCATAATTTCGTTCTGCTAGTTTGTGGGCTGTAATTATGATAGAATATTGCAAAAACCAATATTATATCATAATGGCCTGATACATTGCTATCATACCATTTTAAGTTCATGCAATAGTTCGTTCATAAGTGCACAACATTGCCTATTTCATGTGCTTACCGCATAAATAAAGTTGTGGTAGATAATATATCGGCTCAGTATTCATGAGAACATAGACATTAGTACTAGTCGACAGTTCAGATATTTACTATTAACATTTAATATATCAGTAGGGGAAGGTGAGGCTTGTCCACATACCTAATTTTTGACCAAACCACGTATTAGTTGGTTTCAAAACCATGTTCTACGGTAGCACCTCATACTTGAACCGGCGAATTGAACTCGTTTGTGTTGGTAAAAAATTAATTAAATGTTGTTTTTACAGAATATCATTTAAGTTATACATAATATTAATGCGTACCTTACACATAAAATAATATATGCATATTGGTGGCTTATTAATTTTTGGAATGTGTATTATTGTTGTCGTTGCACAAATAATTTACTGCCAAAGACCATGTGTGTGGAAAAAATTTACAATCTTCTCACGCCAGTCATTTGGGGGGCATATCCACATAGACGCGTGTGTGTCATTAGAATATATATTTAATTTCTTTTGTCTGTATTTACGATGTTTGAATCATTGTAACAAAAAACAGACATGATACGGGGATACTGAGCAGCTAACCCGTGTTACATTGTGGAGGGTTTGGCAGGAAGTAGGTGTGGAGGTGGGATTTTGAGGTAGGATGTGTTAAAAAAAGTAATTTTATGACGTGATAATGTGGATTCATGGTTCATGTATCGTGAAGCGTATAATTGTAATGTTTTTATTCCATGTCCTTTTGGCTTGTTTGTTGCTTTCCATGTGCGCTGAAGTTGAGATTTTACACATCCAGTTCACCAGTTATCATCCAATTTAGGCCTGTCGGGATGTCACTCACAAACAGTAATTGTTCTTTTAAGAGTTTCCACAGTTGCACAGGACTGCAGTAATTTTATTCAACATCTGGCTTCAGAGTTCAATCGCTTGATTTCTATAAAAAAGGTCAGTCATCTTTCTACATCACACAACAATATAATGACATAGAATGTAGCTACAACACTGTGTATGACATAGAATGTAGCTACAACACTGTGTATGACACAGAATGTAGCTACAACACTGTGTATGACATAGAATGTAGCTACAACACTGTGTATGACATAGAATGTAGCTACAACACTGTGTATGACATAGAATGTAGCTACAACACTGTGTATGACATAGAATGTAGCTACAACACTGTGTATGACATAGAATGTAGCTACAACACTGTGTACGACATAGAATGTAGCTACAACATTGTGTATGACATAGAATGTAGCTACAACACTGTGTATGACATCTTGTTCCTCTGAGTATTCATATGTCTGTCTGTCTAGCTCGTCTGTTAATTTGCAGTGTTGCACAGAGTGTCAATACAATCTGTGTGACACATCACACCTAACCTGTCAACTCAAGGCATGTAACACGACAGTAAAGTCTCAACAACTTCAATGTCAACTTCAACCTGCAAAACTCAACCGAATGACCACATTGGTGTGTGTCATACCATCATGATGTGTCACCCTACATCATGTTGCGAGTCATCTGTTATGTCACTGTATCATGACGCGTCCTGCAAGACCATGTTGCGAGTCATCTGTTGTGTCACTGTATCATGACGCATCCTGCAAGACCATGTTGCGAGTCGTCTGTTGTGTCACTGTATCATGATGCGTCCTGCAAGACCATGTTGCGAGCAACCTGGAATGCAGCTATCAGTGAACTCAGCTGCAACTTCTCACTCGTGCCTGAAGCCAGTCGGTATCTGCAACAAACCATGTCACTCAGCTGGAGTGATGTGTCATTAAGTGTCGTGATGTGTCACTAAGTGTCGTGATGTGTCACTAAGTGTCGTGATGTGTCATTAATGCACTCAGTGACATGTCATAAATACATGACGTGTCAAGAATGTAACATATGCAGGTGATCACTGTTCACATGACATACACGCTCAACACAACACATAAATAAAAAAGTTTAAAATTAGATAAATATTTGTAGAAGAAATTAAAAGATAATTATTATTTACATTTAAAAAAATATGTTGGGTATCAGCACTGAGCTGGCTCTAATGAACAGTACTCACTCAATGTCTGACATTTTATCGAGCAGCTCTATCCTGATGCGAGTGGGGAAATCAACTGAAAAGGAAAAACGCGCAACATTATATTATTATTTCAGGCATAAGTGTAGTAACATTGCAAATAGGCCTTACACAATTAAATTTATTAGTAAATGCCAAGAATTTGTTGGGAGAAATTGGTGTGAGTTAAACCATCTACATACCAATTACAACCATGAGGTCCTTCATTTATATACCAATTACAACCATGAGGTCCTTCATCTACATACCAATTACAACCATGAGGTCCTTCATCAACATACCAATTACAACCATGAGGTCCTTCATCGACATACCAATTACAACCATGAGCTCCTTCATCTACATACCAATTACAACCATGAGCTCCTTCATCTACATACCAATTACAACCATGAGCTCCTTCATAATTCATCACCATTAGGAGATGAAAATTTTTTCAAAAGGCAAAACCATTTTGTGTGTGAATTTAAGACAATAAACCACCAACGGTTTTACACTACATCCTAGATATTTTATAATAAATATTTCACTGCATCTGATATGACATTTATGTATTCAAATTACCATAAACCTAACGCGCAAAGACCTCCGCTTACAATGAATACATGCAGACATGAACGGTTAAATGAACATTTTGTGAAATAAGAATAATATATCATTCTTATAGAGTGGAATATCCTTATCCTTAAAACATTACACTTTACACAATAATAAATAAGGTATAAAATATCTATGAATATAAATATAAGATCAGGAAAAAGATAGGCACATGCATAAATGATTAATAAATTGATATGGTACAAGAACATTGGATGAAAATTTCTAAATTAGAATACAAAAAACAAATATAAGATGAAAGTAAAAGTACTTCTGTGAACATAAAGATGGACTTCCGTCAGTACATCACGCAAGGCCAGACCTTTGGCCGTCTTCAGGTTCATCAAATCTAGGCAAAAATTAACGGAAATACTCAGAAAACACATTCAGTGAACATTTATTATGGCCAGCTTTTCTAAACACAATCTTTTCTAAACACAATCCTGATGTCATCTAAACAAGAACGTCACCTTGGTCCAGTGGTTCAATGTATATTTTAGTAGATGGTTAAAAAGCACATCCCTAAGAGATGAACTCAAAGCATAGATCTAAGACACTACACGAAATTGGTTTCATGGTGGAGAGGTGGGAGGGGAGGGGAGGGGAGGGGAGGGGAGGGGAGGAGGTTAGCAGTTGTTTCAATTAGTGTCAGACAATCATGTATCTTCCATAAAAAAACACTGTTTATTTTCTGATCAAAGGATTCTGACTTTGAGTGAATGCATTCCACAATCATGTAGGGATGTGTATGCCTGCGTGGTTTGTGTGTGTCTGTGTGGTTTGTGTGTGTGTCTGCGTGGTTTGTGTGTGTGTGTGTGTGTGTGTGTGTGTGTGTGTGTGTGTGTGTGTGTGTGTGTGTGTGTGTGTGTGTGTGTGTGTGTGTGTGTGTGTGTGTGTGTGTGTGTGTGTGTGTGTGTGTGTGTGTGTGTGTGTGTGGTGTGTGTCTGTGTGGTGTGTGTGTGCCTGTGTGGTTTGTGTGTATGCGTGGTTTGTGCGTGTATGTGGTATGTGTGTGTCTGTGTGGTGTGTGTGTGTCTGTGTGGTTTGTGTGTGTCTGTGTGGTATGTGTGTGTGCCTGTGTAGTGTGTGTGCGTACCTGTGTGGTGTGTGTGTGCCTGTGTGTCTGTGGTATGTGTGTGCCTGTGTGGTATGTGTGTGCCTGTGTGGTATGTGTGTGTCTGTGTGGTATGTGTGTGTGCCTGTGTGGTATGTGTGTGCCTGTGTGGTATGTGTGTCCCTGTGTGGTATGTGTGTGTCTGTGTGGTATGTGTGTGCCGGTGTGGTATGTGTGTGCCTGTGTGGTATGTGTGTGCCTGTGTGGTATGTGTGCCTGTGTGGTATGTGTGTGCCTGTGTGGTATGTGTGTGTCTGTGTGGTATGTGTGTGCCTGTGTGGTATGTGTGCCTGTGTGGTATGTGTGTGCCGGTGTGGTATGTGTGTGCCTGTGTGGTATGTGTGTGCCTGTGTGGTATGTGTGTGTCTGTGTGGTATGTGGATAATAAAACTGTCACCAGATTGTCAGGGTGACATTTTGTCAAAGGATACTGTTGTAGCAGGTCTTGAAGTCATTGTTCAGCATCCAGTTTACAATGTTTTCAATGTCCTTCCTGAGTGGGTGACCGACACACAGGTAGACGTTATCCTCCGTCACACTGTCATAGGCCATGGAGCAGCTCTGTGGGGACCACAACAGGACAGGGTGACAATGCGTGGGAACACTTATGTCAACAACGGTGAATTGCAAACTCTAACTCATCACATATGAGCAGTGACATTGGGGCATAGTTGTTCACTGTGTTGGTGTACGCTTTCATAGTATGTTGGAGCATACTTGGACAGTGTGTTGGAGCATACTGCCTGTGTGGTGTGTTAGAGCATACACACTCAATGTGTTGAAGTATACTTGTATAATGTGTTGGAGCATACTTGAACAGTGCATTGGAACATACTTGCACGGTGTGTTGGAACATACTTATATGGTGTGCTGGAACATACTTATATGGTGTGTTGGAACATACTTATATGGCGTGCTGGAACATACTTATATGGCGTGCCTGAACATACTTATATGGTGTGCTGGAACATACTTATATGGCGTGCTGGAACATACTTATATGGCGTGTTGGAGCATACCTAATAACACACTTATTCAGTGTGTCAGAGCCTACCTGTAGTACATTCAGCACTTTGCGCATGTCTCCATTTGCCAAGGTAATCAAGGCCTTCTTGCCGTCTTCTGTCACGGACACTCTGCAGCCAAGAACACGTTACTGCCCATGTAATAATCAATTTAAATGGAATAACAACAAGGCACTAGCTAAAATGCTTTTTCGGCGTGTACACAAAGTTTAATACTGTACAATTACCTATCAAGCACTTTCATCCAAGCAACCAGCATATTTACATTTACTGCCCACTCCTGCAAGACAGCCCATACAGCTTCGATCATCTGATTCTAATCTACTCCATAGCTCCCCAGCGTACCAATGCAACTGTTTACAACTGGAACTGCTTATCGATTACGAACTGCTTAACCCCTTTTGTTTTGGTACGCTGCCGAGCTTGGGTCTCCCTGGGACATTAGCGCAATAGACGTATTTTAAAATGTATTATTATTATATTATTGTATGTACTATATGCCAACAGAAAAAATTTACAGAAGAAAGTATTCATAGGTAAAATTTAATGTTTAATGTGTTATACAACATGCATTATCCACCAAATAGTTAGTACTTTATGTTTGCTGTTTATCTTTTAAAGTAAAACACTCAGTAGTTTTAATTCATATAACACAGGTACAAAATGTTTCCTATGTTTTACTATATGTATGTACATCTTTATAACATGTATATGGTGAATAAAGTTGCTGAATAAAGTAAGTATCCTTTGAACAACCATTTTGTCCACTCAGAAGCCACACATACTGTTCCTGTGCAATGACATATTCCAGCCGCGGCATTATCTGGTCATTTGTAAGTGGACCGAAGCGGAATCGCATGCAGCGAGACTGTAACGCAGGAATGATCTTCGACAGGTAGTTACAGATGATGCAGAAACGCGTGTTCTCTGTGAACTTCTCTATCACTGAAAGGTCAATCACAAGATTTGGTCAAAATGTCATAACTCTGGTGACGTTAGATCCAAAACAAAGCGTTCAATTTATACCTTGCCTGTCCAACATCCATTGCACACAGCACATTAGACTGCCCCGGCAGACCTGTTAACGAAAACACCATATCAACTTTTGTTGGAAGCATCCATGATACAATTGCTGTGTGAACACTATTCATTCTTATAATTTCATTACTGGAATCCAATCACTGTCTATAGCCAGGTACTAATTTCTACAGCTGAGTGAACAGCTGGTGGACTCAAATACCGGTCATCTCAATTAACAGTCTGATGCTCTACTGCCGAGGTGCTGTGCCCCCAAAAAATATGTTTACATTTTCTAAATTATTGTAGTAAAGATCATCCAGTAGTTGGGTTGACAAAAAAAATAATTTTGCTGTATTCAACATATTGTGCACATATAATTTATATATAATGATACTGCATTTACCACAATTATCTGTACACTATTGCTGTACCATAATTGCCACAAACAAACTTAAATGGGGCAGAAGGTTTTACTACCTCTGCGTAGAGCATTCTGGGCATCTGTGGTCATGGCGTCGGCTTCATCGAGGATGACTAACTTATAGCCAGACCTGAAGTGGCCAAAAAGAAAAACTACGTTAAAATTGGTTTCGACCTACAGATACCCTCTCTATTTTAAATTGTTATTTCCATCATGCAGTGAATGCAATATTCCAGGATTGGTTTGATGTATTATTGGCTGTATCAAACTTCTGCAGTAACGAAATAGTACTCATTTATACAGCTGTGTGGACTGTGGCAACATGGGATGAATGAAATTGCTAAAGCTTCGAAACGGCAGCCAGAGACTTTGAACCCGGGTTCTCTCAACTGGGAGCCTGATATTGACGAAGCTGTCACAGGTTGGTTTTCACTTAGTAACATGATCTTTACATGGTGGTTTTGGTCTAATAACGTGAGACTGTGAACATACTTAAAGATGGTGCGAGTGCTGGCGAAATTGAGGATGGCCTCCCGTACGATGCCGATGCCTCTGTCATCAGATGCATTCAGCTGCAACATCACATGTATTAGTATACAAACACATGTATTAGTATACAAACACCCCAGATGGGTTCTGAAATGTCCTCTACTGACAACAAAACGTCGAGAGAAATATGTGCAACTCCCGCAACATTATATATTGGCTCTATTATTTTGTAAAAACATCCATTGTAGGCAGGGCATCATTTTTGAGGCGAGCGATCACTCTCGCTCCCTTTCGCTATGACTATGGAGCGATTTATCGCTCGGGTCAATTGCTAAAATCGCTTGCTGCCTGCAATTGTACGTCTTGACAAGGAGTTTCTTGAGTATTAGATTCAATAGGAAAGTCTACTCTCTTTATAACGAAGTGTTCGGACTCCAATAGTCAGAGTTCACGTATCATACATCACCAGAGATGGCGATCGCAACCTGCTGCACCAAGATTGCAAAAACCCCATTGAAGCCATGATGTGCTGGCTGCATGGTTTATAAAGAAGTTATCAAATGAGTGGACCAGCGTCAATGTGTATTATCTTTAAATGTCAAATACTGTTGTATGTCGAACTGAATAAAATACATGTATACATGTACAGTTATGGAATAGATAAGGAATCAAAAATATTTCGTTACAATCTGACTGACCAACTAGGCTGTAATGGAAATCGAAAATAATAACCTGGATCCGAGCTACCGAACATGCATATGGGTTGACAAGCAGTGTAAAAGTTGATTAAACATTGAAAACGACAACTGTTTCATGTGCGGATGACGAATTCATATTTTTGAACACCGAGTTTGAGTTGTGCGTTTGGCATTATGATGCAATGGGAGTATGCCATTTCACCCCAGTTTATATTGGTTTCCCTACAAAGCTGCATTTATGACTATACATTTGATTCTTATACGTGGCGTATTTGGGAATCTCAACTGCAATTTTCAAACCGCCTAAGCGAAGTCACACATCAGTGGCAGTGCTGCATCATGGTCACTGCCACGGGGCACGGACACAGCACACTGCTACTGCACTGGCCTTGCCTAGGCTATGCCTATGGTGATCGATAACATGTTGCAATTCAAAACCGTTTCACCAATTGCAATGAATGGGGTTTACTAACGCAAGCATCTATTTCATTGTACAAAAGTCATAGCCGCAGCAAATACCAATTAAAATTTCATGGCGACAACGACAGAATCTGAACAGGAAATGGTGGCGCCACCACACGGTAAAAGACAACAACTAACAAATCGCTCACCTAAATTAATTTGGCATATTTAGGCGAGTTTGAAAACATGAATCCCTGACTAGGAAACAGAGAACTGAAACCGCAGAGAATCGTTGCCACGACAATAATATCAACCACTGGGTGAGCATATTAAAATTCAAAGACACTTTTTACCAAGATAGTGAGGGCAGTTAGCAGGATGGTCACATATTCTACCTCTAACACCATGGAGGAGATCTCTCGTGGAGAGTAGATCTGTTTGGCGATTGCTAGAATTGTGCTTGTCTTTCCTGTTCCAGGTGGTCCGTAGAACAACATATGCGGCAGTCGGTCCTCATCCACAAACTTATGAACTGTAACAAAGGCAAGAGAAATACAACAACAATTATAACATATCTTGACAATGTTGTGAAAAAGCACAATTTTAATGGTTGTGAAGATAGTTATCAGACAAGTAAAAGTAAACTGTTAATATTAAAATCACACAAGACTTCACTTGTGCCCCACTCTAGTCCGACCAAATTAAATTGGTACATCCAATGATCATCAGATGGCGCCACATTATATGCACATTTGGGCACTATTCCATCGACTTCAGATAGGTGAATCACAAATATTATTGCGGACCTATTCTAATATTTTTTGTGTATCACACAAACATTATGTACACATAAATGTCTAATGTAATTCATATAGTAGGAATTATAACAGAAAAGAACTCAATTTGTATTATATGGCAAGAGAATGAATGAATAGTTTGCTGTATCTGTGGTCATATGAGTCTCTCTATCTGAAATATGCCCAGCAGGCACAGACTGGAGGGACCTGGAGAGCCTCTCTGAGCTGTTCTATTTGAATCGGAGAGATCTCCGCCCCTGTCTATGACAAACATTTTGCCATTTCTCTGTGGAGAGGACAAATAGAATAGGTCATTGGACTTACTTGTGTTTATGATGTCCTGGTGTGAAATCAAGTCATCTAGCTTATCTGGGCGATACTTTTCTACCCTGAAAATGTGAATAGCAGGCCATAATCCCAAGTGATGCATGATGCATTCATTAGAGCTACAAGTGACAAGCACGCTTCGTCAATATCAGACACTCTTTGTATGATGTCCGTGGCAACACAATGCTTCAATATACAATGTCCACACTTTCCACTGTTGTTCCTGGTATTGTGGCAGACATGAAAACCAGACGCAACATTTACAAGCACCTGAAGTTCATTACTTTGTTAGTAGATCAAGGTGCTGTTCTATGCACGTTTCAGTGAGTTATTCAAACATGAATGGATTATTCCACAGTTACTCACATTACACCTTTACCATGATTTTGTTTTTTGAGCCGCTGCAGTTTTAATAATTATAATTTATACATAACATGTTTTCTTTGCTAACGTTTCCCGGGATATTGTACCCTGACTTTTGTGTTACCAAGTTGTTTTGTACCCATTTTTAAATTAAGCATATGTGGGCTTGTTTGGCTTTAAATACAGCTAAATTTGTGTCGTCTACTATTTTCACATTAACATCACTACATAGCTGTCAACTGTTTTATTCTTTATAGTTGTGCCAGTATAAAAATGAGTACATGTCTAACAATGGCACCAAAATCAGACTCGACTTGTGCAAACCAAGTACTAATTAAAAGAATTGTCGTTGTTGCCACTTGATCTGAGACAAATTAATGGCGTTACCTCACACAATTATAAAGGGGAAGTTATGTTTTTTGTCAAACATAAAACAACAAGCTGCATGTTCAAATCTGAAGAACTATTGGTGAACACAGCGTTCCCTCAAATTCTGGTCTATCATTAGTGATCTGTTTCCATACACGTCAACCCGTAGTGGTTCACACCCGTAAGATTGGCAACAGAAATCCGCAAGACCCACAAACGAACATGATCATCTACGGCCAGGTTTGCCCTGCATGTTCAAAAAGAGTTCGTCAACCCTTTCTCTAAGGCTTATAGACTCGGTGTGTGTGCACACGTTCTAAAACAGAAATGTAATAAAATATTTGGAAGAAAGAGCATGCGTATATAGTAATGCATTTTAAACCATATTAAGGAGAGGAAGTTGATAGGCTTACCCGATGATAATGATAGCGTGAAAGATTATCACAAATACACAATGTCAATATGACAATGTCTAAATTGAATAACTATGCGATGTCTATTTGTTTTCTGTATTACTAATGAAGTCTGGTTAGTTTGCATGCATGTCTATTTATCATGGGCCTCGTACATGCATTCAACATATTAAGATGGGTACAAAACGATCAGGACTGGGTACGAAATGACTTGGTTTCGCTTATCCGACTCTCGCTCGCCTTCATGAATTCGCCTAGAAGAGAGTCTGGCCACAGAGGTAGGTACGTTACAATCCGCTAGGTGCGCTGCAGAAAATTTGTTGCGTAAAACTGACCCAGAATCTGTGACCTTTGTGGTGGTGATGCAAATGTAATTCATAAATAGTATGCAAATGAACATATGACCTTCATTGATACATATATCAACCAATGAAAGACTGACGAAGCATGTGGACTTTTTGCGGGCCTTCCTGGATTGAATTTGACAGAGGTGAGCTCGTTTCAACTTTTGTCTTGTGATTAGTAGTTAAAAATGATGATAAATAATCATCGAACAACTTTAGCATATCAATAAATGAAATCTTCAGTATTTCAGCTTTATAATGATGTGCGTATTATGACTGTGGGTTTGTTCGGCCGAGTACAGCGTCGTTCGGAAAATTAGCTATGGGCGCGCTGCTTAGCGTTTAAAAGTGCGTTTGCGTTGGCAGACTTTAATCGCTGCGCGGCTGCAGACCCATATTTGATATACAAGGTGCATAAGGTATTAGGTATATATAGCTATGTAGTATTAATCTCTTATTAGTACTGTATATCTATTGATATATGATGAAGACTGGGTGCTGTACAGTATAAACACTGGGCCTCCAGTGGGTTCTTGCCGTGCAGCAGCATGAATGTCACTGGTCCAGGCTGGCATCACTTTATCATGTGTCAACTGATAAGAGCTCAGTGGTCTTGTTTTACTAAAGTGGGTTCTATTTATGTCTATGGTTGCACCCAATCAATGTGACTACTGGGAAACACTTAATGTACGCTACCCCCAAGAAAAAAAAACGTATCTGTAACATATTGATATTTCAGAACATTTTCGAAACTGTTACATTCATTCACATATACACTAACACAGCACAAACATTTGCAACATAAATTACCTGAAAATAACGAGATGTTAGATCCTGTCTTCTGTCGATTCGTACAGCTGTAAGCCACACAGGAAATAACCATATTCAGTTGTCCCACAACTTTCTCCAGCAAGCCTCCAAACTGTTTGTCTTGGAGAGTTTAACACAAATTCACGATGCTCACTCCAGTATCAACAACCCAACTGCCCACACTTATAACACAACTGCTGGGACCACCCTCACCCAAATCATTTATCAGTCTGGTGGCCATGCCCCATTAAGAACAAACGACAATGACAAATCTTCAAGTTAATTAGTTCCTGGTGTCATCGTCACTGGCTACTAGCCCGATAAGTTTATACTTCTCTGGTAGCCACCTCATCTTCATTGCTTTTATTTGCCTTATATTGTACATGATGATGGTGAGGAGGAAATAAATTAACGTACTTACTCACTTACTTATTTACTTAGTTACTTACTTGCATATGTTAGACAACTATTTGAAACATGCTATGTTAACACAATAAACAGTACTACCCTATGGCTATGCTGTGTCATGCAGTGGATGCAACTGTTTCTGCCGTGCAATGAAATGCCGGTCAGTGGCCCACGCCCGCTTCACTGCAGTGAGCTGGCTTATCGCTCTTGTGTATAGGGGGGTGATTAATGATGTAACTCTATGGTGCATACATCATTTCCGTCACAATGAAATGTACACAATCGATTCCAGGCGATGATGTGTGCAACAAACGGTGGCGCCACAGCATAGTACCTGGACAATCGATGCTAAAAATAACTTGGCTTCTGTCCCGAGTGAGCCCGTAAGAATTACCAAACTACCACAACTGTTAGTACACAACGTTTGACCTATTTGTCATTAGTAATGCGAATTATACAAATGGCCTCCGCATTGTTACCAGGGCAATGTTGAATCTGTCACCCGCTTCTTTCCTTCGTGGCTTTCCATCTTTTTAGGTGCTAGTTTCGCGGTTTATTCCTAGTCAACACTAACCGATCATTTTGAAAACCGTCACGCTGATTGCAGTCTTTTTATCGCACTTTAATACTCGTTTTAATACAGTTCTCTGCTAGAAATATTACCAGAGATGCCCAACTATCATTTGGAGATTGCATTGTTATTATAAAAATTAATTGTCTTAAAAAATGCGCATATCTACTGCCAAAAAGTTACAATCTACGTTGCCGTCCCCGACACAACACCGTTCTAACACCGCAATATATAAATGCGCAAAGCCGTCTATGCTTGTGATTTATTTAAATGTTTATAAGATAGTATACCTATACCAGTTCAGTTTATGAACGTTTGAAGTGCAATTAAATCTCAGTGTTGTTCGATAAATATAATACGTGCATACTATAATTGCAAACGTAGTATTTGCTATGCATTTTTTTTATTCCATATTCATTAATTTTTCATCATCGTTCGGAGAGGAAAGAAATCGGAAGAATATAATTCATGGAAAATAATATTAGTATGTTTCAAGCTTCATTTATAAGTGGTTTACTCCAAACAAGCCATTGTTGTGTTAATGTAGGAGTTTCGTTGAGTAATTTGTGTCAAGATAGCTTGTTTGTGCCAGAAACGGACACAAGTGAAGTGGGGCCCCCTTTGAAGTGATCGATTGGCACGTGCTCGTTGACATTTGTCTAGTCACGTTCGAACGCCACTCACGCGAGATTTGCTTGAGTTTTCAACATGGCTACGATGTTGATCCCAGTGTCTGCGGAAACTTGAAAAAAATTGAGGCCTTAAGATGCGAATGCAGCGTCCTGTGATAATCAACTGTTTCAATTTTGCGCTAAGGCATTCCGAAAATGTCTGAGCGCAAAGAACGTGGTAGCATGGCGAATGAGCGCGATGATGCGATCAAAAGAGCGATCGAGCTCTGTCATATGACCCAGTGTATGATAGACATTACGGCAAAACAGTTGGATGGATTGCGAACTGTCTGCTCGACTTCGGAGGAAATTACACAGAAAGAGATCCGTGAATCAGAGGTGAGACCTTGTTGCATCACCACGACAGCCTTGCTGCGACTTAGTCACAGTAGAACTTAGAAGTGATGGTCTAAAAAGGTTATAGTCATAGTCATAGATCTGCAGAGAATCAATCATGTAATTTCCAATCAACAAAAACAGTGCAAAGAACACTAATATATGTTTGAAATATTTTTAGTTAGAAGTTTCATAAACTGCTTTATCTATACATTTTGTTGATACGTGTCACAATTAAACATCACAACAGTGTTGTTGTGTATATCGTACATCAAACTGCCCCTTGCCTTGTCCCTACTCCAAAATTATATGTTAACCCATGTTTCTTTAGAATAAACCTTTCATGACAGATGCATTTTATATCAGAGGTTACAGATCAGACAGTAACTTGGTTTCAGTGCAATCACAATTTGTATAAATGTATTTACAAATAAGGAACCTGGATAAAAGAGTATCAACTGACAGCTGCAGCTTTGTTTGTCCAAATGCCTTTGGAAAATGCATAATCTTTTCCATATGTCATTCACAATAGGCAATACTGATCGTAACATTTTATATATAAGTATTGAAGGGGAATTGTGCCTGCCAAAATGGTCTAGTAGTTAGAGCACTGGACTGTCAATCGATTGAAGTCTTTCGATGGGGTTCAAGTCCACTCCTACTGTTTTGAAACTTGGGCAGTTTTGTTCACCCCACATTGTTTTTTGGAGTAGACATTAAAAGGGGTCCACACAGGGAAATGGAAAAAACAGTGCATCTTGCAGAGCTGGTGATCTCGATCTCTAAACTTGCTACTACCTCCCAGTTTAATGCAATAGCAGAGTTATAGTCTCGATGTTGGATGAAGTTGGAAATTAATTACTAAATTAGTAAGATCAAACAGCAAAACCACAAACCAGTCCTGTATAATCGAGTCGATAAGCCTTGAAGAGAGGGTTGACTCGTACCCAGAAGAAGAAGATAACTATCGCTATGAATTGCAACTTTCACTTGTCATTGCATACATAAACACTGAGAATCATAAACTAGATATATGCATACATATACATCCATTTAACTATTACGTTAGTCCTTGCTGCAGTTATGTCATTTATCAGTGCCTGGATTTCCAGGCACACCTAGAAGATGCGAGTATAGTAGATTTTGAACACATAACAGATAGCACCTTATGTCACATTGTTTATACATATATAATAATATAGACGAGTGTATATATGTAGGTTAGGACAGAATCATTGTAAAGCATGTTATATAATTCCTGACAGTCAATTTGGGGGAGTTTTTGTACGTATCGCATACAGCTTCCACTACTACAGCATATGTTTCTTTTGTGGTGGTCGTTGGAGATTCTTCAATAATATAACATGCATAAAATATTTTGAACAGACGACAAATCATACATAATCAAAGCATCGTCACGCAAGTAATGTCATGCTTGTCAGAATACAGTCAGTAGCTTGCTTAAAATTGACTGACCAAAACTGGTTTTACATTTCCAGAAAGTGAACCTGGTATTTTTAATATGCTATTTGGAACGAAAAAGTGCACAGAACACAATATTTAATGTTTTTTTTTATGCGGAATGATTGAATGAATGCACTGGCATAGAAAAAATGAGGTAATAATGTTGTTTAGCTGCATTAATAATTTAGACCAGTCTATTTCACAATTACCGTACATATTTGGATTACTATTTTTGGCCGACCAAGCGGACCGACCCATTTTTTTGTTAAATAAAATCCGTTAACCAACTAGCAGTAATAAAAAATAAAAAGACTCTCTACTTTCAGACATTCTTGGTTCAGTCCTCATTGTGAATTGTCAATATTTGCTGACTGTAACTGTGTTTGTGCAGAATGGACATGTACTATTAGTCTTGTAGCTAGCACCATATAATATATAAGATCAATATTGATAAACCCAAAAACTACAATAACAGCCTATCCACGGTTATATATGGAATAATCTGCTTGGGCTGACACTAAGTCTGACAGAAAGTCTGGGTGATACGTGCAGGTCACTCAGTAACAAAGTAAAAAAATGCGAACTTTAGAGGCAGTGAGGGCCGTGTCAAAGTACTAGTAGGTTATGTAGTAGGGGCATGTTGGCTCAGTGGTCAGGAGGCCAAACTGTCAGTCGAGAGGACTGAAGTTCCAGTTCGTCTACTGTTATTTCAAAACCAAGTGCAATTTTGTTCACCCTACTTTGCCTGTGTCTTTTGGAATAGACTGGAAACCGGGGTCCTTTCTACCTGGAGAAGTAAAAGATGCAAGGGTAAATGTATAGTGTCATGGAAAAATTACCATGTTAGCCCTAGAATTGATTGTTTGCAGTATACAAGTTGAGTACGAGGATGCACATAATTATTGAGGGCCAGGGCTGCTACAGTGCTAAAGGACGCAACTTTTTGAATAAGAAACAGAAAGGTCATGGTTAGAAGCACCAGACTAGAGACAGTGGCTATGACCTTCCGACGATTTACAGACACCTGCTGTCATGTGACATCGTACATGGTCACATGGCTGTCAACCAGCATGTAGCGATGTTGAGGAACATCCTGAAAGTTACCTAAAATACTTTTCAGCCTTAGACTCTGAAAAGTAAAGATGGGCTTCACATCAAGATTGGCTATAAAATTTTATAATAAGTATGTTTGACACACCTATGGCTGATAATATGCCTTTACAACTTTGAATCCACAGAGATCCTTGCCTCGTATTACATTACGTAATCATGTCACTGAAGAGGTCAAGAATTGTGTTCTGTTGTATCTTCATTGTGGTGATAACCTTGAGTCATACGTACTCAGCTGTATTCTGGACTTCCTGATTCATTGGTACTGGTTGGAGCTAGTTACTTCACTGAATCAGTGAATCAGTCATATAAAATAGGCATGGGACACGCCGTACTGGTAGATAATCCTATGTTATGAGTGCGTGTAATCTGGCAATATTCGCTCGCCAAATGAAAATCTAGTTACAAACCCATAGTGCTGTGCTTGGTTCTTGAAAGGTAAAACAATGCAAGATTGTAATAATTTCTTATAAATACAGTAAATTCCATAAATCTACCTCTGGAAGATCCAGATTTTACATTTTTTCTCATGATGTGTTCTAACCAGGTTTTCTGTTTCATGTAAAGGTAAGTTGTTATATATATATATATATATATATATATATATATATATAGTGCAGTATTCAATCCTTGGGACTGTTCAAAGCACTTTATACTTCACCCCCTGGCAAACTTCTGTAGGAAGCATTCAGCCATGTTGCAATTACTGCGCAAATACTATACGTTCAGATACCCATCTCTGTCTGTAGCTGAGTGAACTGTGGCAACATGGGATGGACAAAACTGCCAAAGCTTCAAAACGGCAGCAAGAGGATTTGATCCCGGGTTCTCTCGATCAAGAGCCCAACATTCTAATTGCTACTGTACCCCACATTGTGGTGACCTCCAACAATTTTCTTTCTTCTTGTCAAGTACCTCTTCATTATGTATTGTTAAAGTGAAACAAAAGTCGTAGTTTTGGGGCTATGCACATAAAAGAGATAATAAAAACTAACATGTGCACCTAAAATCAAGAATATCATGCCAGTGGTTAACTCACAATGTGTTCTAAAAGTTGGAGATTCTGATCATTTCTCCAAATGACCGCAGGCCGACATGTTAACCAGCGCGATCGATAAGCACAGTTCTGTGAAAAACTAAAGTGAAGTATTAAGCAGAACCAATGCAGAGTCTCAAACAAACGTGAAAGAAGACTAGTTATATAAGTTGTGTTTGGATGCAAACAGCATGGCCATATCCTATTGGCAAGAATGGGAATAGTTGTATACATGCATATTTTCATTTGGCGAGCAAATGTTGCCAGAATACTGCACTTGTGATGTAGTGTTATCTAACAGTATGGCACAGCCAATGAAATTGAGATGTGTGTTCAACAAGGTTTTCCTAGTAAACCACTAGCGTGATATTCTTAATTGAAGTTACAAATGGTTATGTTTTAATAACTCTTATAGGTGCATAGGCCATCAAGGCTGAAAATCATGACTTTTGTTTCACTTCAATGACCAGATACTGCATGCACTCCATACCAATGTTTTACTAATCTTTGCTTGACCTCTTTGTCTATTCTTTTTATTAGTAAGAGTTGTAACTTTTTTATTGGAAGAACATGTCAACAAAACTGTCAAAAAACCCACAAGGATAATGGTAATAATATTCACTCATTAAACAAAAAATATATTTTTCAAAAGTTTATTTTGCCAACCACCAATAAGATTATAGGTTGTGTTTTAATAATGGATAAAATGTGTTTACCAGTTTGTTGTGATGCACTGATGGTTTTGCCAGGCCAATTTTTATTGTGGTACAAACCTGTTTTTGCCACATGGGGACAAAAACCTGCCACATTAGAAAGGTGTAGCAGCATTATCTTGTTTACAATTAGGCTGACTGTTGATGTAGTGAAAGTATTATAACTACTCAGAGTTGTACTTGAAGTTGACATATTTGCTGAAGATATCAGTGCAGGCCTGTTGACAACTCAACAGTTGAGATGTATATTCCAGGGAAGATTGTGGGAAATAAATGATGTTCCCAGGGGCTATCTCCCAGGGCAGGGAGGGAACTATCTCCCTGCCTGGAGTCCCAGGGCAGGGATTGGGAATGAATGTAGTGCATCTTTGGGCCAACTAAGGATAACCTGTTGTAGCTCTATAAATATATTCATGCCATGGCATTTGATTGGTGATATACATCAGGTGTTTGGACATCTAATGGTCAGTGAGGGGGCATTTGGGGTCAGTGTGTAGGGGTTGGGTGCTGGATTTAGACTGTTTACCCCAGGATAACATTGGTTTAAACTTTGTGTTAACTCGGGTTTTATAGCTCGCAAAATGTGCATTCAGTGTATGCAGTGCTACTGCACATATAATACATTTAACACCAGATAGACCCAAAAATACCCAGAATCATATATCAGAAGGCACCTACAAATTTGACCACTAAAACTGAACGTTCTGGTTCTAAAGGTTCTTTCTCTGGAATTCTGTTGTTCTCTCATCTCATTTTAGAATAATTTCACACAAAGATCAAACCTGTCTTGAATCCACTGTGATGCTGTGATGTGCTAGCTCTAGTATCCACTATGACATGCTAGCTCTAGTATCCACTATGACATGCTAGCTCTAGTATCCACTATGACATGCTAGCTCTAGTATCCACTATGACATGCTAGCTCTAGTATCCACTACGACATGCTCGCTCTAGTATCCACTGTGACATGCTCGCTCTAGTATCCACTACGACATGCTCGCTCTAGTATCCACTATGACATGCTAGCTCTAGTATCCACTACGACATGCTCGCTCTAGTATCCACTGTGACATGCTCGCTCTAGTATCCACTACGACATGCTCGCTCTAGTATCCACTATGACATGCTCACTCTAGTATCCACTACGACATGCTCGCTCTAGTATCCACTGTGACATGCTCGCTCTAGTATCCACTACGACATGCTCGCTCTAGTATCCACTATGACATGCTCACTCTAGTATCCACTACGACATGCTCGCTCTAGTATCCACTGTGACATGCTAGCTCTAGTATCCAATACAACATGCAGCTCTAGTATCCACTACGACATGCTCGCTCTAGTATCCACTGTAACATGCTCGCTCTAGTATCCGCTATGACATGCTCGCTCTAGTATCCGCTACGACATGCTCGCTCTAGTATCCACTGTGACATGCTCGCTCTAGTATCCGCTATGACATGCTCGCTCTAGTATCCACTGTGACATGCTAGCTCTAGTATCCGCTACGACATGCTCGCTCTAGTATCCACTGTGACATGCTAGCTCTAGTATCCGCTACGACATGCTCGCTCTAGTATCCACTGTGACATGCTAGCTCTAGTATCCGCTACGACATGCTCGCTCTAGTATCCACTGTGACATGCTAGCTCTAGTATCCGCTACGACATGCTCGCTCTAGTATCCACTGTGACATGCTAGCTCTAGTATCCACTGTGACATGCTCGCTCTACTGTCCGCTGTGACATGCAGCTCTAGTATCCACTATGACATGCTCGCTCTAGTATCCACTATGACATGCTCGCTCTAGTATCCACTGTGACATGCTCGCTCTAGTATCCACTGTGACATGCTAGCTCTAGTATCCACTGTGACATGCTCGCTGTAGTATCCACTGTGATATGCCAGCTCTAGTATCCACTGTTTAGGTTTGATATCACCGGGCAAATTATAAAATTATTTGTCACTGGATCTGGTAAAAATTTAGCAAAAATATTCCAGCTCTATATGCTATGACATAAAGCTTTTACACGTTACCCCATCCAACGACCAAATAAATTCTTTCGAAAAGTACCCTTTTTTAATAAATTCATTGCTTGTATTACTTATTTATTATTATTAAACATTTATAATGTGCCATACATCTGGGTGAATCACCTGCTCAAAGGTGCTACAGTTGTACATATATAAGTAAAATACATTAAAATTAGCTAAAACAGATTAAAGTAATAAATTAAATGCGTTAACATTTTAAATAACTAAAATAAGTAAGGTGCTTAAATTAGCTAAATAAATAGGTTGAATAAATTTGTTTATAAAACACCATAAATACATAAATGAAACGTGTCAACAGAGTCAGCATCCCTGACTGCGTGAGGCAGGGCATTCCATAGAATCAGCCCAGCCACCCAGAATGAACAATGGCCATAGCATTCCAAGTGATATCTAGGGACCGACCTTGTTCAGCGGATCAAAGTTGTTCACACAAGTCAGAACATCAATGACCCTGATTTACCACAGGCTAATGGAATTGAGGGTGGAGTTTTAATGACCACTGAACAAGTACTGTAGGTGGGCTACTTGACCACCTCCCAGAGTGGACCTACAGGTAGTTTATGACTGTGTTGATTCACCTCCCAGGGTTGGCAGAATAAGTCTGTTAATTAGTTTCCTTTGGTGGGTCCTCCATGCATTCCTAGCTCTTGTGCTGTTGCTTGCAACAAGGAAGTCAACCTGTCATCAGTCTTACCTGTTGACGTGTTTATGTGCAGCGGTTGTCAACACTTCCTGGTAGCAGTGTCTATTGTTGTGTTCCAATGCGCTCGTATTTACCATGAATACGAGTTCATGACACATATATATAGTTCTCCAGGTGACATGGAGCGCGGTGGTCTAGGTGGTAGAGTGTGGGGTGTGGTGGTCTAGGTGGTAGAGTGTGGGGTGGGGTGGTCTAGGTGGTAGAGTGTGGGGTGTGGTAGTCTAGGTGGTAGAGTGTGGGGTGTGGTAGTCTAGGTGGTAGAGTGTGGGGTGTGGTGGTCTAGGTGGTAGAGTGTGGGGTGTGGTGGTCTAGGTGGTAGAGTGTGGGGTGTGGTAGTCTAGGTGGTAGAGTGTGGGGTGTGGTGGTCTAGGTGGTAGAGTGTGGGGTGGGGTGGTCTAGGTGGTAGAGTGTGGGGTGTGGTAGTCTAGGTGGTAGAGTGGGGGGTGTGGTGGTCTAGGTGGTAGGGTGTGGGGCGTGGTGGTCTAGGTGGTAGAGTGTGGGGTGTGGTGATCTAGGTGGTAGTGTGGGGTGTGGTGGTCTAGGTGGTAGAGCGTGGGGTGTGGTGGTCTAGGTGGTAGAGTGTGGGGTGTGGTGATCTAGGTGGTAGAGCGTGGGGTGTGGTGGTCTAGGTGGTAGAGTGTGGGGTGGGGTGGTCTAGGTGGTAGAGTGTGGGGTGTGGTGGTCTAGGTGGTAGAGCGTGGGGTGTGGTGGTCTAGGTGGTAGAGTGTGGGGTGTGGTGGTCTAGGTGGTAGAGCGTGGGGTGTGGTGGTCTAGGTGGTAGAGTGTGGGGTGGGGTGGTCTAGGTGGTAGAGTGTGGGTTGTGGTGGTCTAGGTGGTAGAGTGTGGGGTGTGGTGGTCTAGGTGGTAGAGTGTGGGGTGTGGTGGTCTAGGTGGTAGAGTGTGGGGTGTGGTGGTCTAGGTGGTAGAGTGTGGGGTGGGGTGGTCTAGGTGGTAGAGTGTGGGGTGTGGTGGTCTAGGTGGTAGAGTATGGGGTGTGGTGGTCTAGGTGGTAGAGTGTGGGGTGTGGTGGTCTAGGTGGTAGAGTGTGGGGTGTGGTGGTCTAGGTGGTAGAGTGTGGGGTGTGGTGGTCTAGGTGGTAGAGTGTGGGGTGTGGTGGTCTAGGTGGTAGAGTGTGGGGTGGGGTGGTCTAGGTGGTAGAGTGTGGGGTGTGGTGGTCTAGGTGGTAGAGTGTGGGGTGTGGTGGTCTAGGTGGTAGAGTGTGGGGTGTGGTGGTCTAGGTGGTAGAGTGTGGGGTGTGGTGGTCTAGGTGGTAGAGTGTGGGGTGTGGTGGTCTAGGTGGTAGAGTGTGGGGTGTGGTGGTCTAGGTGGTAGAGTGTGGGGTGTGGTGGTCTAGGTGGTAGAGTGTGGGGTGTGGTGGTCTAGGTGGTAGAGTGTGGGGTGTGGTAGTCTAGGTGGTAGAGTGTGGGGTGTGGTGGTCTAGGTGGTAGAGTGTGGGGTGTGGTGGTCTAGGTGGTAGAGTGTGGGGGGTGGTCTAGGTGGTAGAGTGGGGTGTGGTGGTCTAGGTGGTAGAGAGTGGGGTGTGGTGGTCTAGGTGGTAGAGTGTGGGGTGTGGTGGTCTAGGTGGTAGAGTGTGGGGTGTGGTGGTCTAGGTGGTAGAGTGTGGGGTGTGGTGGTCTAGGTGGTAGAGTGTGGGGTGTGGTGGTCTAGGTGGTAGAGTGTGGGGTGTGGTGGTCTAGGTGGTAGAGTGTGGGGTGTGGTGGTGTAGGTGGTAGAGTGTGGGGTGTGGTGGTCTAGGTGGTAGAGTGTGGGGTGTGGTGGTCTAGGTGGTAGAGTGTGGGGTGTGGTAGTCTAGGTGGTAGAGTGTGGGGTGTGGTGGTCTAGGTGGTAGAGTGTGGGGTGTGGTGGTCTAGGTGGTAGAGTGTGGGGTGGGGTGGTCTAGGTGGTAGAGTGTGGGGTGTGGTGGTCTAGGTGGTAGAGTGGGGGGTGTGGTGGTCTAGGTGGTAGAGTGTGGGGTGTGGTGGTCTAGGTGGTAGAGTGTGGGGTGTGGTGGTCTAGGTGGTAGGTGTGGGGTGGGTGGTGGTCTAGGTGGTAGGGTGGGGTGGTGGTGAGGTGGGAGTGGTGGTTGTGTGGTGGGGTGTGGTGGTCTAGGTGGTAGAGGTGGGGTGGTGGTGGTCTAGGTGGTAGAGTATGGGTGTGGTGGTCTAGGTGGTAGAGTGTGTGGGTGGTCTAGGTGGTGTGGGGTGTGGTGGTCTAGGTGGTAGAGTGTGGGGTGGGGTGGTCTAGGTGGTAGAGTGTGGGTGTGGTGGTCTAGGTGGTAGATGGGGTGGGTGGTCTAGGTGGTAGAGTGTGGGTGTGGTGGTCTAGGTGGTAGAGTGTGGGGTGTGGTGGTCTAGGTGGTAGAGTGTGGGTGTGGTGGTCTAGGTGGTGAGTGTGGGTGTGGTGGTCTAGGTGGTAGAGTGTGGGGTGTGGTGGTCTAGGTGGTAGAGTGTGGGGTGTGGTTGTCTAGGTGGTAGAGTGTGGGGTGTGGTAGTCTAGGTAGTAGAGTGTGGGGTGTGGTGGTCTAGGTGGTAGAGTGTGGGGTGTGGTAGTCTAGGTGGTAGAGTGTGGGGTGTGGTGGTCGAGTGTGGGGTGTGGTGGTCTAGGTGGTAGAGTGTGGGGTGTGGTGGTCTAGGTGGTAGAGGGTGGGGTGGGGTGGTCTAGGTGGTGGAGTGTGGGGTGTGGTGGTCTAGGTGGTAGAGGGTGGGGTGTGGTGGTCTAGGTGGTAGAGTGTGGGGTGTGGTGGTCTAGGTGGTAGAGTGTGGGGTGTGGTAGTCTAGGTGGTAGAGTGTGGGGTGTGGTGGTCTAGGTGGTAGAGGGTGGGGTGGGGTGGGGTGGTCTAGGTGGTGGAGTGTGGGGTGTGGTGGTCTAGGTGGTGGAGTGTGGGGTGTGGTGGTCTAGGTGGTAGAGCATTGAACTTTCAGTCGAGGAGACCGAGGTTCAAAACCATCTGTTGCTGTTTCGAAACTTAGGCAACTTCGTTCACCCCATGTTTTTCAGGAGAGACACTAAAAGCCGTTGGTCCCTCTCATGAGCCACACCAGAAGCATCTGTAAAAAGTCTGCCCGAATTGGCAACTCGTAAATATGACTTGTATGGGTCTAATGCACGATGTTGTGAATTAGTAGTCACAGTAAATACGAGCACACGGGAATGCAGCAACAGCCACTCTCACCTCAAAACTACAACCATGGGGGTACTGATATGCATGTAAAAGCCAACTAATAAATAACACTATATTCTGCTTACACAATCTTAACCTTCATTATTATGAATATACTTAAGTCATACATCGAGCAGTTCCACCTTTTTTCAGAATTTTGACCGGATCTGATCAGTAATAATTTAGTAGTTTGTTTGATTGAACTAAATAATAAATTTGCACAAATGAGCTAGCATGTCATAGCATGTTCTAGACAGGTTTGATTGTTCACAAAATTATTCTAAAATGTGACAAGGGAAGAAAATCGAATTAAGGAAGGACTTTTAAATGTCTCAGTGTTCTTGGCACTGAACCACAATATATCTGTGTTGCTTTGTTCTGGGTTAGACATAACTAGGCCTGTGGTTTATTTTTACTCAGCTATGCAAGACACTCCGCATTCTGGCACATCCCTACTCAGACAGGCTAAATGTGTTCACAAACTCAACCTTGTCATATAAACGTGTCACCTCTCATTTTGTGTCTAGGCTGTTTATGTGTGCAGTCATAATGGTCCCAATCCAGGGGCTCTGCACATTTACTTTATTGTTTCCAAATGTTGTGTTCCCTCAAGGAAATCTACCATTGTTATCTTAAAATACCTAATCTATCTGTGTGTGGTGTTGATTTGTAAGGGTTACCTCATACAGGCAGTGCGGAATGTCATACCAGCAAAACCTGGTTTCTACCTTTTTTGACAACCAATTTACCATAAAACTAATAATATAGTAATACAAATGTTATAAGGTATAAAATTGTGTATTGTTGCGCAGTGACAGTTTAATCCGAGCTAAGCACACGTTTATTTTTGATTAATTAGTGTAGAAAATGTAATTCCTTGTTTTTTCAGTATCATGAAAGGCCTTAAAAACACTACTGGTCGTATGTTGGTGAAGGCATGACAAAATTACTGCTTGGTTCAAAGCGAAACTTCATGTACATAAATAATTTTTTTTCAACCGTTGCACATATTGGTGAAATATAACTAAAGTTAGCC
Organism: Lamellibrachia satsuma; assembly: GCA_033239005.1. Classification (NCBI taxonomy): domain Eukaryota; kingdom Metazoa; phylum Annelida; class Polychaeta; order Sabellida; family Siboglinidae; genus Lamellibrachia; species Lamellibrachia satsuma. The sequence goes on from BSQZ01000039.1 coordinate 6,196,694, forward strand.
TTGATTGTTGTTGACTGTGAGCAAAGGCATTATAAGAATGCACCATATCAGTCTGTCAGACATAAAAATGACAGCTGAGATAAGATTATATTAACTACGCACTTCTGTGAATGTTCTTTTAATATATCCATGGCTGCTAACTCTGGTATTTGATGTTGGTTATGTCACACTGGTATTTAATCTCAGCGTAATGTCTTGGAGCTGGTTTATAGCATTGTGTAAGAAATGTAGATGTAATATATATATATATATATATATATATATATATATATATATATATATATATATATATATATATATTCTATGTAACTTTATCAGTATAATATAGAAAGTGAAACAACCAGAATAACACTAAATCTGTAAGAAATTAAAGCATTACAAAACACATGCTGTATAGCTACATGTGTAGCTACATGTATAGCTACAGCTATATGTATGTCACTGTGCCCTGAACCTGAATAGTTTGTATATACATGTTTTGTTTGTAATAATGCACAAAATTATTGTTACCAAGATTAGCTTTATACTTTCAGTGTGCTGTGACAATGCACCTCCAAAAATATAGGAGATAAACCTTTTGTGTTGGAAACTTCAAGCACTTGAGCTGATGTAATGCACTGAGCTCGTGCATGCATGCACACAATGCAATGTCTGTCTGTCTGTCTGTCTGTCTGCCTGCCTGCCTGCCTGCCTGCCTGCCTGCCTGCCTGCCTGCCTGCCTGCCTGCCTGCCTGCCTGCCTGCCTGCCTGCCTGCCTGCTGTATATGTTTTCTTTTTTTGTACTGAGTTACGTGATCTAAGTCAAATGTCCATGTACATTCTTTCATACAGTACGAACACATCATGAAACTGGGAGTTGGGCATGAAGTGGTCATTGCCGTTGGCATTTCCCTACCAAAACTTGACTGGGCAGTGCAAGTCATGAATTCTTGCAGTAGCTGCCAGGGCTGGGATCAATTCCTTTCAATCAATTCCAATTCCACTCCAATTCCTTGCAATTCCTTTTCATTCAATTCCAATTCCTTTTTTTCCTTCAAATTCTTTTTAGTAATTCCAATTCCTTTCAAAATCGTTCATTTCCAATTCCCGCTCCCGCTGCAATTCCACATAACGACAAAAGTCAACAATGAAAGAGTAATTTGCATGTAGCATGTCGTTAATTGCATAATCATTATGACTATCATACATGTGTAATGTACATTCATACATGGTAATTAAGTTACATAGAAATGAGCAATCCACAAAAATTATTTAGAGTCATTTTATTGAAGTAAAACACTGCACCAGCCCCATTACATTTACAGCATATCATTTATAACAAAAACTATAATTCTAAACTGTTCTGATGATGCATGTTAGGCAACACATATTTATACTGGCAAGTGGGAAACCATTTTCACACATTTGGCTACAGCTCGCTTGCCTATGCTTTGTAGTGTTGGTCAGTCATCATTGATCTCTGATTAATAATCAGTGATTACTGATTGATCAACTGCATGGCTGTAGCCTGCTAATAGGTGTCTTTTCATGGGTGTAAAAGGGCTAACTTCCCAGGTCTGTAAACAGTTGAAAATATCTTTGATGTTTCTATTAAAGCCAGTCTGGAACCCTTCATTAACCCGCTGGCAAGTGGCAACATAGAGAAATCATAAGATACTGGCATGAATGACAGGATTTCACTTTTCAGATCCTCAATGCATGAGTTGATAGCATTATTATACACATAGCCGCCTACAACAGGCTAGAAAAATATTGGTTGATGTCACAAAAAAATCAGATGCTCAATTCCTTTCCATTCAATTCCAATTCCTTTTGTTCAAAATTTTCAATTCATATTCCTCTCATTCAAAATCTTTCAATTCCAATTCCGCTCCAATTCCGAATTTGGAATTGAATTGATTAATTCCAATTCCTTTGGAATTGACCCCAGCCCTAGTAGCTGCCTTTCTCTCATACAGCGCCGGGCTACTCAGCTAGTAATATATAAATGCTTGTGCGTGTGCAAGCTCACATGTACATACATTGCTTAATAGAGAAAAGTTGTGACCTGAGCTCTTTGTTCTGTTATAATATAAGTGACTTTGTCAGTCTGTGGCCTTGTTGAACTTGACCATTAGATGATGTTTTCATATTATGGCTATTCAATTGAGTGTGTAGTTTAACCTCGTATAAGTGTCCTTGGAAAACCACCTATGATCATTCTACAAGCATGTAGACAGTTGTATATATAGTATATGTGTCAGTAGTACAAGTGTTGTTTGAACTCACAAGTCCCTTACATGTACATGTTATATATGTACCTGATTAAATTATACTTATGGTTGCAGTAATTAAAAAACAAATTAAAAGACTCATTTAGTAAGATTTTTGTATAATTTTTTTCCACCAGACTATTAAGTACAGGTAACCAAACATTATTTTTAAGTGGCTGATTGTACAGATATGTATGTTAAGTTAGTTAACTTTTTTGAATAAATATTGATTGTATTTACAGAGGGGTTCAAATCTAATTATCTACCCAAAAAACTACAGTGCACACTGATCGGAATATCAGCATATTTTGTACGTGATTAATTTGTAGAACTATAACTTCATAGGCTCCATCATAGTAAGCCAACTTTCCTGTTAGTCGTCATGACAGAAGCATTCGGTTTCACTGGAATGAAGCATTACTGAAGCTTGCAGTAAATATCAATGTGGGATGCAGAAGTGTATGGCTGAAATCTTCCCATAGAAGTCAAGTTTGTGTTGGAAAGAACAGGCCTCTCGGAGTGAAGTGTTAAGCGATTTGAGCAGTCCTATGGACTGGATACTGTGCTATATAAGAACTTACCATTATCAGGATGTCGTTGTTTACAGGGCAAGCTCATTAAGTTGTTTGGTAAACAACTCATTACAAAGGCAAAGCTCAAGTTGGACGAATTGCCGCCGGAGTTGCTCCAGTTTCCCAAGATTCAACAGTGGCTCAGAGTCGTTGGCATTCGACCTAATACGCTACAGGTAAGTCAATCTGAGTGTGGAAGCTCTCAATATGCAACTCTTTCAGACTTATTTTAAGAGTATAGAATTTTTTGTATTTTAACATACAATTATTATTGCGATCTTAATTGTTTTTATTCTTTAGCTTTATTTATGTTATTAATTTTAACTGTTTGCGTACACAACACATTTTAATGTAAATTACTTATAATGTTTGCAGTGGGAGGCAGTAGTTCAGTGGTAGAACACCAGACTGTCAGTCTAGAGGACCTGCTACTGTTTGCAATTTCATTCACTCCACATTGCCTGTGTCTTTTGCAAGAGACATTAAAAGCTGTTGGTCCCGTCTACCTGGTGTCTATGCCAGGGGAAGTAAAAATCACAAACACAGTGTGTAAATGTGTAACGAGTCGTGGACTCACCAACTCTAGATATAGAAAGCTTTAACCCACGCTGTTTGAGATGCGACTACATTATTTATAGCAAGAGAAAAATCATGATGGCGAATCCATTGTGATTCGAGGAAACCCGCTTGACAAGCAACAATAAAAACGTATAATTTGTACACAATATGTTTTTTGTCGAGGTTAAAAATGCAGTTGTGTGAGGTGTAGAGGCGATGTATGTTTTAATGTACTGTTGCTGTTTGTGTTGCTAGGGCATTATCAATCGAGTGTTGAATGTAGAGTGTCTCCTACGGATGAGCGACTGCGATCTGACTCGGCTAATGACTCGATTCCATTCCTCGGAGGAAGAGGTTCAGAAGCTGAGGTCAGCTCTGGCCAACCTCAAGAGGTGGACAGGTGAGTGGGTCAGGGGTGAGGGGTGGGGTGAGGAAGGTTGGGTTGAAGTGCGACCTGGAGTTGTTGGATCGGTGTCGTTGAAAGACATCAAACCAGTAACTGCAGGTGCTTTGTAGTGCCTGCTGTCCATACAGACTAATTCAAGAATTCCTGTTTTGTAAAGACAATAGTTGAATGGAGCCAACTCAATGAGCCTCTAGACCGGGCTGGAACAATAGGCAAATTCAGCTGCGTATTCTGTTTAGCCAATAGACTCCATGCACACTCACCTGGAGTGCTTGAAAAATAAAGCCTTTAAGGGATATTATGATTGCAGATGGTAAAATTTTGGTTCGCCCGATGGACCAGTGATTTCTGATTTCTATTCGCCCGACAGCTTTTCAAGTCACCTCGGGCAAACGGGTGACTTAATTTCTGAAGCCCTGATATTATACATACGCTTCATAGAAGTAAAAATCTTACTATTCGTGGACATTTTATCAAGTGGAGAGAATAACATAATTTAGCTTCTCTTTTAATCACAACTATAAATTAAGTTTCTGAAGAAGGCAGCCACTAGTTATCGAAACATCTTATTAGTGAGTACATTTTGTAGTTGTGGTTAAAAGAAATTCTAGATTTTACTTTGCTAATGTAGCAAGGAGGCGCTGTTCAAGATGGCACTGAAGACTAGATTGTTTATCATTTAGCTACTGTTATATTATCATCATTCTATTTATCTATCTACTTCTCTGATCTTAATTAATCATTGTTTTTATTGATTAATTTATATTATTTACCTATGCATTTATAAATTTTACATTTTGTGATTTGAAAAGTATTTTATATAGTTTACATAGTTTATTTATTTATTTATTACATTTTATGAAGTATTGTCAAGCGCCCCAGAACAATTATTTGGATGGCGCTATATAAAAAAATTCATTGTTATAGTAACGCATGTATTTGTGCATCAGAGAATCAACTCCACGGCAACCGCGACTCCAAGTCAGAGCAGCACCTGCACTGGACGTCATACAAGTCATGTCTGTCATCGACGCCGGTCACATCAACATCTGGTGACAACATGACACATAGTAACAATGGGTCACCGATGATACACCATCATCAGATGTCCCTCCAGAGGTCATCAACGTCGTCGCTGCCCGCGAACTCATGTCACAATCGTACACCGTCGCCCTCCGCCCCCTCACCCCCTAGTCCCTCCCACAGCACCCCTGGGTCGCCATTCCCATATGAACTGCGTCGCCGCTACACGCCCCCGCCGACACCGACACTAGTTAAGCCTTCGTCATCGTCCAAGGGCAAGTTTCCAACGACGCCGCCCCCTCAAAAACGAAACAAACTTTACCCCGAGGCGTTTCACCCCCTCACCAAGAGCAAATCACATGAGTCTCAGCTGTCTACTAAAGTCAACCAGGATGTCGACATATCCAAGTAAGTACTACGGCTCGTGTGTCCATCGTTCAATTAAGCTGGACAATTATGATATCAGACAGAACATTTGCGATCTACATCACCAGCTGGTACAGTAGTACAAATAATCGGACAAGGCTGTTGGCCATATCTGATTATTTGTGCTACATAACGTACTGCACAAATTGAATTTCAGATGTTCGTCTGCCGTTTTGTATGCAATGACCAGGTAAAACGTAAACAATAGTTCCATCGTCATTGAATGCGTGTGTGGTTATGAAATCGTAACTGCACTGCTGTAGTGGGCAGAGCATATTGCCTGCATGTGTAATAAAAACATGATTTTAACATGATATGTTACTTTTGATATATGACCTAACATTGGTTTTTATTTTTATCAACATTTCGTCCACAGTCTGTATATCTTCAGGCTGACCACCAGGTGGAGCAGCAGTCAACACACTGACAAGGGTATTTCCTTTAGCAGAATTTCATTACCAAATTGAGTGGTCGGCTAAAACATTTTACAAAACCAGTCACATTTGCTAGTGTTGCTACTGCTAAATTGGACCCGGATATATTTATGTATTTTGTATGTGTCGTTTTAAATTCAGTAATACAAAATAAATTGATGTGGGTGGGTAATTGGGTGGGGGTGGGTGGGTGGGTTATTGGGTTAGCAGTCCACATGGATCATCACCAAAAATTGGAAATGTATTTTTTTCCTGGTTAAAATGTTGCAATAATCAACTTTCCAATAACTGCATTGGCATGTATGTATAGAGCCGCCATTTTTGTTTTGTTTTGGGGTAAGGGTGCGGGTGGATTTTTTTTAATGCCCCTAAGCACTATTCTACCTGTGTAGGTATCTGAAGAAGAAGCCACATAACCTAATCCTGGCAAGTAGTCACGAGGTCATCTGTAGTCAGCAGAGGAAGCGATCGACTGACGGGTCATCAGGCCAGGCGTCCCCTGTCGTATCCTCTCCCAAGAGGTCGCCACCGTACAAGCATACCGACCAAGTCAGTCTGCCAGACCTGTTCGATGTACACCCAAACAAAAGTAAGTGATCTGTAGATGTGCTCTCCATTTAACAGTGGTGGAAAGGAAATCTGGTTACAGGTGTCATATGAAAACATTCTTTGCACAAAAAAGTACATGATGTTTGGAAGACTTCCATTAAAATATTTATGTCACTAACGTGGGAGCTACCCTGTTGAAATAAAAAATACAAGTTCAACACAGTGATGTTTGATCACCATAATTAGTAGGTTTTGATGACAGTAATTCATTGGCATGGTGCATACATACTTGTGTGTAATTGTATAGTGATGCATGTATAAGTACACTTATGAACATCCATCTAGAACTTTCCGATATACAAAGTTTACAAAACACGTACACGCACACACATGTAATTAAATATAAATGTATTATATGTTAAGTTATGCATGTTTAATGTTTTTACAAAATGTAGGTTTAAGAGTGATGATACACAGATATTACTGGAACCTTACTGTATGTGATATTGTGTTGCCAGAGAATCACCTGGTGGTGCCATTGTCTCCAAACACACCTGTCGGCTCACACAGCATGCTACACTCGATCAGTCACAGGTACGTCTGACAATAGTTGACAGTTGGTGACTGATATTTTGTATATCAAATCCTGGACTGTAGCTTGGATGGGAATACTAAATGATCATTCAGGGATTAAATAATCTGGGTTGGAATAAAAGTGACCAATCAGGGACTAGATGACATCGATGGGAATGTAAGTGACCAATTAGGGATTAGATAACATGGGTGGGAATAGAAATTATCAATCAGTGAGTAGACAAATTGGGTGGAATAGTAGCAGTGCGTTAATGTGTTTATCTTAACTGGAACATTCTGTGGAGTTCTCTTTGTGAACTCGGCGTTATTAAAATACATGAGCAAAAGAAAACCATTTTTTAATAATCAGCCATTTAGATGACTATTAAAGTATTTAATAACACGATTAACTTCACATGTGACTGTTGCTGAAACAAAATGAGTTTAAAAGATCAACATTCCTGCATGTCCACTATCCTGTGAGAATGATGCCCTGTGTACAATAATTGCAGTACATATGGCTTCAACATGTAACACAGTGTTAAAGTCTGTTGTATTTCTGAATGGTTTCAAATTCTTGCTGCTGTGTTAATGTTGTCATCTCCATACGTGCCAACCCTGAGTGGTGCACACCTGTAAGACTGGTGCCAACCCTGAGTGGAGCACACCTGTAAGACTGATGCCAACCTTGAGTGGTGCACACCTGTAAGACTTGTGCCAACCCTGAGTGGAGCACACCTGTAAGACTGATGCCAACCCTGAGTTGTGCACACATGTAACACTGGTGCCAACCCTGAGGTGGGCACACCTGTAAGACTGGTGCCAACCCTGAGTGGAGCACACCTGTAAGACTGGTGCCAACCCTGACTGGTGCACACCTGTAAGACTGGTGCCAACCTTGAGGGGGGCACACCTGTAAGACTGGTGCCAACCCCGAGTTGAGCACACATGTAAGACTGGTGCCAACCCTGAGTGGAGCACACCTGTAAGACTGGTGCCAACCCTGACTGGTGCACACCTGTAACACTTGTGCCAACCTTGAGGGGGGCACACCTGTAAAACTGGTGCCAACCCCGAGTGGAGCACACATGTAAGACTGGTGCCAACCCTGAGTGGTGCACACCTGTAAGACTGGTGCCAACCTTGAGTGGTGCACACCTGTAAGACTGGTGCCAACCTTGAGGGGGGCACACCTGTAAGACTGGTCCCAACCCCGAGTGGAGCACACCTGTAAGACTGGTGCCAACCCTGAGTGGTGCACACCTGTAAGACCGGTACCAACCCTGAATGGAGCACACTTGTAAAACTGGTGCCAACCCTGAGTGGAGCACACCTGTAGGACTGGTGCCAACCCTGAGTGGTGCATACCTGTAAGACTGGTACCAACCCTGAGTGGAGCACACCTGTAAGACTGGTGCCAACCCTGAGTGGAGCACACCTGTAAGACTGGTAAAAGAAATCTGTCAGAGCTGCAGTTGAACCCATATCATTAACTATATCCACTGGTGTGTTGTCCACTTCCGTGCAAACAGCCATGGATGTGCTTATTGGACCAAAGCAAGACTTTGATACAACTAAAATATTTGTGACAGTCCTTGTTCAAACTGTGCATCAAGGAAATCCATTAGAGTTATGGTTAGACCATCAGAGTTCACCCGTGTGCCTGGCATTCTCTGTAAAGCTGCTTTCCGGCCATTGGGCTATTCAGAATCTTTCCGTCACCAATGGTAATGGAAATTTAAGACAGACATACACATTTTATGTTAAAGACCTTAGACATGGGGAACACTGATGTTTGGAGAAGCCAAGAGGACGGTGGATAGGGGGAATGGGAAACTCCCAAACCTGCTTACATGTACTGTCCCACGTGGTTGTAGGTACTGATGGAGAACTCCCGTTTTTCCCATGCTCTCTTGTCCCTCCTTTTATTGCAGTTTTCAAGACAATCTGATGGACATGATGTCTTATAAACCAATTTCATCTGCAGGCTCAATTAAAATGATTAAAGCCAATTTACATGAGTGATTTTTTTTCAGTTTGTCAGCTGACATGACGTCATTCTATATTGCACTGCAAGAATGGGTTGAATAAACACCAGTGCGTGACCGATTAGTGACGCCACTTTTTGAAACGATTGTGTCTGTGGGAATTGGGAGTGGTTCTTATCTTGCTAACAGATGAAGTAACCAATCAGCGACCGACCGCAAGAGTACCCCGTCATAACCTTTCATCAAAGCTCAAATCAGGAGTTGCGTGAATCAAGATCTAAGTTGCAGTGTGTAGACACATGGTCATCTAACGCACACACAATTTATTTGCACATTATCACGTGACACTCGGCAAATCCGGGCAAGAACGTTTATGTGAATCGGCGTTTGTTAGTCTGAGCAAGTACATCAGTACTCCTGAGCATTGTTTTGTGAATTTGCAGACAATGTCGCCAAGGTTTTCAAGCAGACCTGAGCCTGTGTGGTTGTTGTTGTAAACAGCGTAGTTGTCACCAGTGTGGTTATTGTCACCAGTTGTTGTCCCCAGCTTTCAGAGCAAGTTGATAGTTGGCAGCTGTGACCTGTGCCGCAGACACGTGATCCTGGGCAAGACTTGTAAACAGTGCAAGTAAGTGGCGTGGCGCAGGCAGGGTGCCTGTTGCTACCCCTCTCCATCTGCCATTGTGGGTCTTGTTTCGAAGGTTCGGTGTGTTCTGTTTCGACCTAACCTAGCTAATTTAACATTTTCGTCCCAGCATGCAACGAGAGCAGAAGGAGGGGTCAGGTATTTGGCACAGTTCCTACGTAGATTTTGTTTTGGGTCAAATGCTTCTGCTTAGCTATGGTGAGTGTCACCATGTCCTTGCGGTGTTCTGACACCTGTGTGATACACCTGTCTCCAGACCTATCATACATCAGTAGTGTGATACACCTGTCTACAGACGTACCACATGTTTTCGGTTAAAAACTGTATTTTTCTTAATTGAAATTCTGTATAAAACCATAGAAATCCGTATGATATTTTTTGCCTATATCCTATAGCATTCCTGCTTTGAACGAATGTCACCATCTGTCAGCCTACAACATAATAATAATATAACAAGTAACGTACTGAAATTTGCAGATGACACAAAAGCGTTTAGAAAGGTTAACACTGATGGTGATCAACAACATTTACAATATGATCTAGACAGATTAGTTAAATGGTATAAAAAATGGCAGATGTTATTCAATTTTAGGAAATGCCTACATACAGGACACATGGATGTAAACTATAAAATGGGAGATACTGTTCTATGTACTACTGTAAAAGAAAATGACATAGGGGTAACAATAAGCGCTGATCTGAAAGTTTCGGAGCAGTGTGGTATTGCAGCTTCAAAGGGTAATAAAATTCTTGAGTTGATTAGGAAAACTATAACATACAAGGAAAAAAGCTAATTTTACCTCTTGATGAAGATATAGTTAGGGCTCAATTAGAATACTGTGTACAAGCTTGGAGACCATATCGTAAGAAGTATATAGATAAGCTTGAACGAATACAAAGGAGAGCAACTAAAATTATTCCAGAACTGAGAGACCTTAGTTATGAAGAACGCCTAAAAGAATGTGGTTTAACGACCATAGAGACAAGGAGGTTAACAAGAGATCAAATTGAAGTGTTTCAGTATTGAAAGGGTATGAAAATATTGATAGAAATATTTTTTCACTCAAGTAAGATAGTAGAACTAGAGGACATGAGGTAACATTAGTGAAGGATCAGTGTAGATTGGATATCAGGAAGTACTCGTTCTGACAGAGGACAATAAATGTATGGAACAAATTGTCTACGGATTGTGTAACTGTTAGCAGCGTGAATATATTTAAAAACAAGATTAACATATATCTCAGGAGGGCGGGTTACACATAGATGAACAATTTTGGACTCTCAATAACCCAATGGCTTCCTTGTCCACTTGCCATCTGGGCCTTTGCCTTGTATGGCAATCTTGTTAAAACAAAATTTGCTAGGTTTTGCCAGAAAGTTTGTTGTTTGTTTTTATGCTTGTGATGAACACAAGAAAATATAAAAATAAAGATTTAAATTTTTTTATAAATCCGTATAAAAAGGGGATGCAAATGTGTACATCATAGATCCATATAAAAAGGGGATACAACCATGTACATCATAGATCCGTATAAAAAGGGGATACAACCATGTACATCATAGATCCGTATAAAAAGGGGATACAGCCGTGTACATCATATATCAGTATAAAAAGGGGATATAACCGTGTACATCATATATCCGTGTAAAAAGGGGGATACAACCATGTACATCATAAATCCGTAAAATCCGTTCTGCAAACCTGTGCGATGTGGTAGGTCAAGATAATTGAACAGCTGGCAGCTGTGCTAACGTGGATTTACACATTGTAGTTGGTTCTTTCCACACGGTAGGGGGTTCTTTACACATTGTAGGGGGTTCTTTACACATTGTAGGGGGTTCTTTCCTCAGGTGGATGTGCTTTGTGTTCTCTTTACGGATGTGTTTCTTATTTGCACAATGTTTCCATGTCACTTTTAAAAGTCCCTCCTCAATTCAATGAGCCCATCGTGAATGTGTACATCATAGATCAATGAGCCCATCGTGAATGTGTACATCATAGATCAATGAGCCCATCGTGAATGTGTACATCATAGATCAATGAGCCCATCGTGAATGTGTACATCATAGATCAATGAGCCCATCGTGAATGTGTACATCATAGATCAATGAGCCCATCGTGAATGTGTACATCATAGATCAATGAGCCCATCGTGAATGTGTACATCATAGATCAATGAGCCCATCGTGAATGTGTACATCATAGATCAATGAGCCCATCGTGAATCAGGTGCATTGATGTTCAGATCTATAGTGCGTGAATAGTTTAAGCAGTGTGTGCAATGGGTTTAATGAAAGCATGCACACTTTTTACAACCTTTTATCATTACATTAGGGTAACTTACGAACTTTGATAATTATATATGGTAACTTACAAACTTTGATCATTACATAGGGTAACAAAAGTGTGAATAGCTTTAAGTCATAGTATATAGATCCAGACCACTGTTCCCTTTTTTTTGATGAATGTTGACCAGATCCAGTAAAAACCATTTTAATGGTTTGTTTGATGATTTCACCAAAGCTAAATAATAAATTTGTGCAAATAAGCAAGCGTTTCGTAGAGGATACTAGATTGGTTTGATTTTTCGTGAAATGGTTCTAAAATGAGACAAGCGATCAAATGGAATTGAGGAGGGACCGTTAACAAACTTGTTTGTTTCAGTTGGTCACAGCCTCGTGCATATTGCTGTGTCAGCTTGATACTGGTTGTACGTGCTGCATATTTGGTTCTGCTTATTTTAAGGACGATATTCACCAGCTGTGTGTGTACTGTTGTGTTGTCCTGCCATGCACTGTCTTCACAATGTTGTTGTTTACATGCTTGTTGTTGTTTACAATATTGTTGTTGTCCTCACTGGCAGATTCCAGACCAAACTGGTGGTAGGGTCCTGCGATCTTTGTCATAAACAGGTGTTCCGTGGAAAAGTGTGTAAATACTGCAAGTAAGTAAACTTTAAGAACTGTTTGGATGATGTGTAAGTGCTGCAAGTAGATTATTAGAATTGTTATTATTATTAGAACTTAGAATGTACTTGTATGTGACTTGTTTAAACTATGTTTAAATAGTATGTCAATACATAAGTAAATTGTGGTTTCATTTAGTGTGTTTATATTTTAGTAATATGTAAAGTGTAAGAACTCTGTGTAAGCAGTGTGTAGCTACAAATAAAACTCTAAAGTGTAAGAACTCTGTTTAAGCAGTGTGTAGCTACAAGCAAATCTGTAAAGTGTAAGAACTCTGTGTAAGCAGTGTGTAGCTACAAGCAAATCTGTAAAGTGTAAGAACTCTGTTTAAGCAGGGTGTAGCTACAAGTAAATATGTAAAGTGTAAGAACTCTGTGTAAGCAGTGTGTAGCTACAAGTAAATCTGTAAAGTGTAAGAACTCTGTGTAAGCAGTGTTTAGCTATAAGTAAATCTGTAAAGTGTAAGAACTCTGTGTAAGCAGTGTGTAGCTACTAGTAAATCTGTAAACTGTAAGAACTCTGTATAAGCAGTGTGTAGCTATAAGTAAATATGTAAAGTGTAAGAACTCTGTAAGCAGTGTGTAGCTATAAGTAAATCTCTAAAGTGTAAGAACTCTGTAAGCAGTGTGTAGCTACAAGTAAATCTCTAAAGTGTAAGAACTCTGTAAGCAGTGTGTAACTACAAATAAATCGGTAAAGTGTAAGAACTCTGTGTAAATCATGCAGATGTTATGTAAATAAACAAATCTATCAAGTAGACCATGCACACACAAGTTTTGTATTAGTATAGAAAGTAAATAGTTCAATCTCTCTACTCTACATCTCTGTATACAACTAAGTAGAGGTAATAGTGACTGCATTAAACATTTAAACAAAGCCAAGTAAGTTGTGTGTTATACTGTTAACTGTGTATCTGCAACAGTTAAGAACATTGTTTGTGAATAATAAATAAATAGCTATGGTGATGGCATTGATGTTTTGTAGAAGAGATTTTCTAATCTCAACGTGATTGTTACAGGATGTTCGTTGTAGCTTCCTTTGCCCAGTCACAGCAGCCAATCACTGCACTTGTTATATTTCTCAATTTCTTCGTTGTTGTCATGCAATGCAACTGCACACATCTCTGGTTCACTAAAGACAAACTAATAAAATGTACACATTGGGATAAAATTGTTGTATACCGCTAACGTAATATGTAACAATTTAGTAACAAGAGCTATCCTATATAAATGTAGACGTGTGAGATGGTGTTCCTTGTTTGTACCTGTGCCCTGTCAAGCATGTGTGCTTGCAGGTTAAAGTTCCACCGGGACTGCGCAGTGAAGGCAGCCCCAGCGTGTGGTCTCCCTAGCACTCTTGTTGATATTTTCCTTGACACGCTACGTCGTGATGGTAAGTGACATCACTGGGTGTCATGAAGCCCAAGAATTATCAACAAAACAAAAGTGAACACGGTTGTAATTTCACAGGAAGATGTGTTTTGTCAGTTTTTGTGATGTGTGAATAGTTGATGTCTTGTTGAGGGCAGGTGTGACGGCTGTAGAAGTAACTGCCTTCCTTTCCATCAGCCATAAAATCAACATGTATCTGTTGAGTGTGACTGACATCACTTAAATGTAGCTAATGAGTAAGTGAAATGGCTTATTTATTTAAATTTTTATGTAATTTAATTATATATTAATTGTTTTACAATACATGTATAAATATAATTATATATATAAATGTAATCACAATGACCAGAAGCTGTTGTTGCACCACCATATACGTGTATATGTCACATTCACCCCCTGCGGTTGCAAATCATAACAAATCTATTATGATTCCATTGCAGGCTCCCCCACCACGGTGCCGCGAGCCAACCACTCGCCATCGCTCCAGAGCGAGAGCAGTCTGCTAGCGGCCCACTCCACCCCTGACTCCAGCTCCTCCACCTCCTCCTGTAACTCTTCCACTCCCTCCTCCCCTGCCCTCTACTCCAGTAGCTGCCCCGTGCCCCACTCCCCCGCCCTCCAGCAGCCCTCCCCACAGATACAGATCATCCCTGACTCAGATTCACAGTTCAAATTCCCAGGTGAGTTGTGTGGTCGATGAACCATGTCTGTAAAACCAGTGAACTGTGTCTGTTCAGTGAGCCATGGTAATCATTGAACTTTGTTTATTCAGTGAACCATACCAGTTCAGTGAACCGTATAAACTCATTGAACCATATCTATTCAAAGAACCACATGAATTAATTGAACCATGTATATTCAGTGAACCATATCAGTTAAGTGAACCATATAATGTAGCTACATCTATTCATTGAACCATACCAATTCAGTGAAACAGCATGTAACTGCTTGGCTGTAACTGACCATCGAGACAAAGACTGGCTGTCTTGCATTGTGTCACATTGAGTGAGTTACCTGGTGGGTAAATTATGAGTTACCTGGTTTGTAAATAGTGAGTTACCTGCAAGGTATATAATGAGTTACCTGCTGGATAAATAGTGAGTTACCTGCCAGGTAAATAGTATGTTTAACTGTGCTACATAGTGAGTTACCTGCAGGGTAAATAGTGAGGTACCAACAGGGTAAATAATGAGTTACCTGCAGGGTAAATAGGGAGCTACCAGCAGGGTAAATAGTGAGTTAGTGGCAGGGTAAATAATGAGTTAATTGCTGGATAAATGGTGAGTTACTTTGTCAGTAAACAGTGAGTTATCTGCCCGGTAAATAGTGAGTTATCTTGATGCTAAATAGTGAGTTAACGCAAGGGTTAATAGTGAGTTACCTAGAGGCTAAATAGTGAGTTAACTCAAGGGTAAGTGGTGAGTTAACTCAAGGGTTAATAGTGAGTTACCTGGAGGCTAAATAGTGAGTTAACTCAAGGGTAAATAGTGAGTTACCTCGAGGGTAAATAGTGAGTTAACTCGAGTAAATACTGAATGTTTCCTTTTTACAGACGTGTCTGTGAACCATCTGAGTGACGTCACTGCCGACTCTATAGGCACCATTAGTAGTCTTGACGTTGACAGTCTGCCATCACGGGGGTACTACAGTGGGTATGTGTCAGCAATTAGTGACTGTGTCAACTCATGGTGACATTAGGTATGTGTCATCACATGTGGTCATTACATGGGATGGTAATTCTTGAGTGAAAATTGACTAGATTTAGTGGTAATTTCTAGTGAAAACAAAATTGCATCAGTTGGTAATTCTTCAGTGAATCTGTACTAAGTTGTCTTTCTAATATTGGTGTACTTGTTAAATAAATACATAAAAATGTAATGTATGTTGCACAGTAATATGTTTTATCATGCTTAATGTGATAAGAAATGTCATTAAAAAACACATATCTGTGTTATATGAGACACTTAAAAATAAACTACAAGTATTTCTTGTGTGTTTCCAGGGACTTTGTAAGCACGAGTACATCGAATGACAGTGACAGAAGTGACCGCACACTTGTAAGTCCTCATCCGTCACCAGTTCTAGTGTCAAGTGCAGACTCTGGATGAATTACATTATACCAATTCCAATTAGACCTAAAAAATACCAGTTCCAGTTACAAAATTCCAATTGTCAATTTAATTTTGAAATAACAGTATTTGAACTGCGCAACCATAGACATATTCAGTGGCAAAAAATAACCTATTTTAGAGCAGCTTTATTTAATTTCTGCATATTATGGTGCATAATAGTAAACAAATATGATATATGAAGCTTATTGTATTTTATTGCTATAATTTGAGCTAAACAGTTACATGATCTAATTGGAAAAGTAATTGAAAATAAAAATTTCCTTTTAAAAACAAAACATCAGTTACAATTGCAGAATATGAATTGTTGTTTCAATTACAATGTAATCAACCCCAAGTCTGGTCAACAATAGACAGTAGTTTAGATAATTTTGCATACAATTTATTCGAGTATTATAATGGGCAACTGTAACGTAACATATGCTGTGAGAAAAACAGAACATTGACTTCTGCCAGCAATAAATAAAACGTCTGCCAAAATTCAGTTAGGTTATTCTGGAGTCAAATATGCCTCTGTGATGATATGATTGGTTATTTCTTTAGACGGGCAGTTTATCGTCATCCGAGAAGACAGGCCTATTTGAACGAGGCGACTCGATGGACAATGGTGACGACCCTGGTGGACAGAGCTGGCAACGAGCCAATAGTGTAAGTTATCCTAGCATACAAGATTTAAAAAGAGACGATTTTCATTGGTTAACTGAACAATCTAACCCTGAATTTACTAGTATTAGCATTTTAATTTTAGTAAATGTTTAATTTGTATATTATATTAATTAACATATTATGACACTTTAATGACAATTTTAATTTAAACATCAGCTGAACATGGCATATGTTTGGCAACCAGGCATGTCTGAATCTCAAGATACAGCCGTAGCTGACATCATATTTTGTAAGTTTTTCTTTGTAGTTGTGTTAATGAAAAATTTGAATGTGCAAACATCCATTTTGATTCAGCATTACTACTTAGTTATTGGGGAAAGATGTGCATTAATAAACATGTCGCTGTTGAAGTTTTTTAAAAGCTAGTGTAATAGTAGTAGTACTCCCTGTAGAATGTAATGTAATAGTAGTAGTACTCCCTGTAGAATGTAATGTAATAGTAGTAGTGCTCCCTGTAGAATGTAATGTAATAGTAGTAGTGCTCCCTGTAGAATGTAATGTAATAGTAATAGTACTCCCTGTAGAATGTAATGTAATAGTAATAGTACTCCCTGTAGAATGTAATGTAATAGTAGTAGTACTCCCTGTAGAATGTAATGTAATAGTAGTAGTACTCCCTGTAGAATGTAATGTAATAGTAGTAGTACTCCCTGTAGAATGTAATGTAATAGTAGTAGTACTCCCTGTAGAATGTAATGTAATAGTAGTAGTACTCCCTGTAGAATGTAATGTAATAGTAGTAGTACTCCATGTAGAATGTAATGTAATAGTAGTAGCGCTCCCTGTAGAATGTAATGTAATAGTAGTAGTGCTCCCTGTAGAATGTAATGTAATAGTAATAGTACTCCCTGTAGAATGTAATGTAATAGTAATAGTACTCCCTGTAGAATGTAATGTAATAGTAGTAGTGCTCCCTGTAGAATGTAATGTAATAGTAATAGTACTCCCTGTAGAATGTAATGTAATAGTAGTAGTGCTCCCTGTAGAATGTAATGTAATAGTAGTAGTACTCACTGTAGAATGTAATGTAATAGTAGTATTGCTCCCTGTAAAATGTGATGTAATCGTAATAGTACTCCCTGTAGAATGTAATGTAATAGTAGTAGTGCTCCCTGTAGAATGTAATGTAATAATAGTAGTACTCCCTGTATAATGTAATGTAATAGTAGTAGTACTCCCTGTAGAATGTAATGTAATAGTAGTAGTACTCCCTGTAGAATGTAATGTAATAGTAGTAGTACTCCCTGTAGAATGTAATGTAATAGTAGTAGTACTCCCTGTAGAATGTAATGTAATAGTAGTAGTACTCCCTGTAGAATGTAATGTAATAGTAGTAGTGCTCCCTGTAGAATGGACCCTCAGCCATGTCGTCAACTGCTTGCAAAAACACAGAAGTCCAATTAGACTATACCACCCTCTGGTGAATACATTCAAACCAACATAGCTTACAAACTGGTTATCTCAAGAGTCAAACTGCACATATATGCAACCCACCATATGGTGCAGATCAAAATGGGCTTTCATTCTTTTGACTCTGAAACAACCATATGTTTGACTGTGCTTTAATGGATTGATGTTATTATTGATGTTGTTTGTAATTTGCAGATATCAATAGCATTAAAAGAATGGGACATCCCCTTCGAGGAGCTCCTCATTGGCGAAAAGATTGGCTCGGGTCGGTTTGGCACAGTACACAAGTAAGTGGACACTTGCGGGGTCACCGTGTCCGTACCTCGTAAAATAGGTGTCCGTGTGTGTATGCAGACAAGTGCGTGTGCTTACCTATATACATATATTATCTTATTTAGTTGTGTTCATTGTTTCAAGTCAACTTATTGCTGCCCAACTTCACTTTATCTTCTAGACGAATAATACAGTTTAACAATGATCTGGTGTTATCTCGTAAACGAATGGTACAATTTTACAATGATCCGGTATTATCTTGTAAATGAATGGTACAGTTTTACAATGATCCGGTATTATCTTGTAAACGAATGGTACAGTTTTACAATGATCTGGTATTATCTTGTAAATGAATGGTACAGTTTTACATTGATCTGGTGTTATCTTGTAAGCGAATGGTACAGTTTTACAATGATCCGGTATTATCTTGTAAACAAATTGTACATTTTTACAATGATCTGGTGTTATCTAGTAAACAAATGGTACAGTTTTACATTGATCTGATGTTATCTTGTAAACGAATGGTACAGTTTCACAATGATCTGGTGTTATTTTGTAAACAAATAATCCAGGTTTACAGATTGTTCCTCAAGAAAAAATGTTTCTTGTTTCGTTTTAGAATCATTTCACAAAAATCTAACTTATGTAGTATCCACTGTGACATGCTAGCTCTAGTATCCACTGTGACATGCAAGTTCTAGTATTCACTGTGACATGCTAGCTCTAGTATCCACTGTGACATGCTAGCTCTAGTATCCACTGTGACATGCCAGTTCTAGTATCCACTGTGACATGCTAGCTCTAGTATCCACTGTGACATGCCAGCTCTAGTATCCACTGTGATATGCTAGCTCTAGTATCCACTGTGACATGTAGCTCTAGTATCCACTGTGACATGTAGCTGTAGTATCCACTGTGACATGTCAGCGCACTTGGACTAATTTGTTATATCTGGTTTTGGCAAAATCGTCAGACAAAATATTAAATAATTTTTTTACCATATCCGGTAAAAAAGCGGCAAAAAAGCTAAAGTGGTCTGGCTCTATATACTATGACGTAAGTGGTCCGGCTCTATATACTATGACATAAGTAGTCCAGCTCTATATACTATTTCATGCAGCTATTCAAACTCGCTAGTTAGCCAATCTAATGAGCGAAGTTGATTGTCTTGATGATTTTAACAAAAGTATGCATGCTTATTAAACCAATTACACATAGTACTTAAGCCATTGACACATATTAGAATGGAGCATCAACGGACCTGATTCACGATGGGATAAATCAGTTGACAAGGGAGCCGTGGCGTATTTACAGAGGGCATTGGAATATGGCACTCTTTGGCTTCAGTTTGTTATTTATGTTACGTAACATGTGGTGCCACTACATGGTAGTCAGGTAAACTAAATGGTGTCTAAGCTTGGCCATCGTAGGTACGTCACTGAAAAGGGGTTTTAAATAACACATGTTGGTAATGTGTCCTGTGTGACTGACAGAGGCAACTGGCATGGCGATGTGGCCATCAAGATGTTGAACATGGAGACGAACTTGGACCATCAGGCCCAGTTACAAGCTTTCAAACTCGAGGTGACCATGCTTAGGAAGACACGCCATGAGAACCTTGTTCTCTTCATGGGTGCCTGTATGAAACAACCCCACCTGGCGGTCATCACAAGGTACGTACATGGCTCCAGCTAGTTATTTATGAAATGACCCACAGTTTAGAAGAATTGGAAACGGCTAGTCCCAGTGAGTTTTTTTGGAACAATACCTAGTGCTGGTCATTATAACTACAAGATTTTATTATATTTTGTGTGTATTTCCCTATGTGGTTATGCACTGTATTGATGCTCTATATGAAGCGATTAATCCAAATGTTTGCATGTTTCTGTAAGATCCCGCATATGATTGATTCCAGTTTGTGTAAGGGACACACCCTGTATACACACATACACATGCGCAAGGAAAGGTTCCAGATGAACCGGACTGTCATCATTGCCTCACAGGTAGCACAGGTAAGTCATCATTGCCTCACAGGTAGCACAGGTAAGTCATCATTGCCTCACAGGTAGCACAGGTAAGTCATCATTGCCTCACAGGTAGCACAGGTAAGTCATCATTGCCTCACAGGTAGCACAGGTAAGTCATCATTGCCTCACAGGTAGCACAGGTAAGTCATCATTGCCTCACAGGTAGCATTGGTAAGTTATCATTGCCTCACAGGTAGCACAAGTAAGTCATCATTGCCTCACAGGTAGCACAGGTAAGTCATCACTGCCCCACAGGTAGCACAGGTAAGTCATCATTACCTAACATGTAGCACAGGTAAGTCATCATTACCTCACATGTAGCACAGGTAAGTCATCACTGCCCCACAGGTAGCACAGGTAAGTCATCATTACCTCACATGTAGCACAGGTAAGTCATCATTACCTCACATGTAGCACAGGTAAGTCATGATTGCCTCACAGGTAGCACAGGTAAGTCATCACTGCCCCACAGGTAGCACAGGTAAGTCATCATTACCTCACAGGTAGCACAGGTAAGTCATCACTGCCCCACAGGTAGCACAGGTAAGTCATCATTACCTCACATGTAGCACAGGTAAGTCATCATTACCTCACAGGTAGCACAGGTAAGTGCAGGAAGTACAGGTCTTACACAATAACTTCTTTCAACGATTTCTGCAAAAGTAATAATAATAATAATAATAATTGACTTCTATGGCGCCTATATCCTCAGGAACCTGAGCTCAGAGACGCAACAAAACAGAATCAGTAAGCGTAATCGTAAACAGGGACGTGCAAAAGTCAGTATCAGAACAAGGGACAACCGAACATTTATGGTGGGAATGCAATTTGGAATAGATATGTCTTGAGTTTTTTTCGGAAAATAGCAATAGTTTCAGATGTTTTCAAAGTGATAGGGAGTTCATTCCAGACCCTAGGCGCAGTGACAGAGAAAGCACGTTTACCCAAGTTAAGTTTTGTTTTAGGTACAATAAGTTGTTGTGAAGTTAATGATCTTAGCTGCCTAGGGATATTTGAAAGATGCAGGAGACTAACCAAGTAGGATGGTTGTTGTGTAGATAGAGCACGATATGCAAGAGTGGACAGCTTAAAATTAATTCGATAAGAAACTGGAAGCCAGTGTAACTGTTTAAGTAGTGGTAGTGAAGGTGAAAACCGAGGCGTCCTGAGAACCACACGTGCCAGACAATTTTGTACTCGTTGGAGTTTAGCCAAGTCTCTTTTAGCGATGTTATTTAGTAGTGAATTGCAATAGTCAAGGCAGCTGCTAATAAGTGCAGTTGATATTGTTTTAGCAGTAGATATAGATATGTGACGCCGAATTCGACGAAGATCACGAATATGATAGAAACAGGATTTACATACTTGAGAAATATGCTGGCGAAAGTTAAAGTCACTGTCAAATATAACACCTAGATTGCTAACAGTATCTGATGGGAATGTATCACTGCCAAGCAGTTTGACTGGGAAATGGTTGATGACTTTATTTCATTGTTGTTTAGTGCCAATAATAATAAGGTATTAAACAGTATTAAACCAACTGTATGTATATTGTTAACTTATTTCTGCTATTGTTTGTAATGTTTAACTTAAATTGTATTTTTTAGTGCATGTTTGTATTTGTATGGGCTTTACCTGAAATAAAGTATTCATATTCGTGTGCATATTACTTAAACAATTCACGCAGTATAGATTTCAACATCAACACAACTAATTTGCTATTGTGGAGAAACGTTTAAATATGCATTGTTTGTGTGGTAATCGTGTTTGATTGTGTCCTGCAGGGTATGGGTTACTTGCATGCGAAGGGCATAATCCACAAAGACCTCAAGTCACGCAACATATTCTTAGAAAGTGGAAAAGTCGTCATCACTGATTTTGGACTTTCCAACGTCACGAAGCTCTGTCATGGAAACAGGTCAGTAAGATGGCTGATGTGATACACTAGGGTAAGCTCTGTCATGGAAACAGGTCAGTTGGATAGTTGATGTTTTACACTAGGGTAAGCTCTGTCATGGAAACAGGTCAGTTGGATAGTTGATGTTTTATACTAGGGTAAGCTCTGTCATGGAAACAGGTCAGTTGGATAGTTGATGTTTTACACTAGGGTAAGCTCTGTCATGGAAACAGGTCAGTTGGATGGTTGGTGTTTTACACTAGGGTAAGCTCTGTCATGGAAACAGGTCAGTTGGATGGTTGATGTGATACACTAGGGTAAGCTCTGTCATGGAAACTGATAAGTAAGATGGTTGATATGATACACTAGGGTAAGCTCTGCCATGGAAACGGATAAGTAAGATGGTTGATGTGATACACTAGGGTAGGCTCTGTCATGGAAATGGATAAGTAAGATGGTTGATGTGATACACTAGGGTACACTGCACATGATACATTGCATTTGAATCACTGCATTGGGTACACTATATACTATGTGTTATACATTGCACATGATATTATGTACAATATTCGATACAATCTAGAAACACTGTGCATACATTGTACATGGTTCACCATTCCACCTTCTGCCTTGAATGTATAGACAGTTTATGAACACCGAATTGATGCTCTAATAGAAAAGCAACTTTTGAAAACTGTCCCCATGATGGCACCTCGGTGTAAATATGCAAAGTATTTCTAAAGTACATTTTGGGTCGAATCTTCAACGATTACAAGAAATAATATGTAAAGAAGTCTCACTAGTGCTGCTATATAGACTGGTTCTGTACAGTACAGAGTTTTATCATTCTCACTACTTTTACATGTAGACACCATCAATAGGATGGCAGCCAATTTACAAAATGGCACAGCCCTGAGTGACACAGCACAGGATTCATTAGCTCTGGTGTAAAGTTGAAAGAGAAATTTCTAATGTGTTGCACAACAAACTGCAGGCATTGGCTTATAATAATACCCCCTCCTAGGATGCATCTTGGATGAGGGGTTGACCATCAGTCTCCTTGCTGGAGGCTGAGGGGGCACATCCAATGGGTACACAAGACAGGTATGATATAGAGGGTGGATTGTTTGGCTGGAAATCCTCTCAGGAACATAGCTGTGTGGTTTGCTATTGATACTGCTGGGTAGTAGGCAGAGCGTAGTCTCGAAGAGATGATGCTGATGCGCCCTGTTGTCAACTTGTCAAATTTTGGCAGCGTCCACTGTGGCTGTGAAGGCCGATTCATGAGTGGCAGTCCTTGCCGCAGACTAAACAGGATGACAGCGCAGTGCTGCTTTTTGTTTTCGCCACAGCCTTTGGGGCTGATGTCATAGGCCTTCATGTCACGCTTGCAGGCGTCCTTGAATCTGAGGGCTGGGCATCCCACTGGCCTCACGCCACTGGTGAGTTGTCCATAGAGAATGTCTTTCGGCAAGCGGCCGTCCTCCATGCGCCGTACATGGCCCAACCAGCGCAGGCGTCTCTGGCTCAGCAGTGAATACAAGCTGCGGATCCTGGCACGGTCCAGTATGTCGCTGTAGGGGAGATGGTCCTGCCTGGTGATGCCGAGCGGTTATACGCATGTGGAAGGTGTTGAAGCGGCGCTCCTGGCACATGTATGTGGTCCACGATTCACTGCCATTGAGGAGGGTATATTGCTGGGACATAAGACATAACTGCCTTATTGTTTGTGATACTCCACTGATCTATATAATGGATTGGTGGCGTAACATTGATCGGCTTGAAGCTCGGCTACAATATTGCTTCACCTTAGTTATGCATAGTGTCCACTGCAACGCTTGAGTTTTATCGCATATATATGTATATATATGCCAATATGTGCACGTTTGCATCCATAATCTATGGTTGCATGCTCAACTTAACCGTGGTTTTACGTGCCAAACTTTACAAAGACATTCGTGCGCTACATTTGTCGTCAGCAATGACTTCTATTATAACCTATTTTGGGAAAGCAATATGGCAGACCATGCCTTCACGTAATGGCAATTCATCTGATTTCATCTATGCATTGAGATCAGCGGTTTCTACACTACAGAGAGTATTCATGCTATATTATGTCTGATGTGCTGGTTGTCCAGCTGTCCATCTCTTTATGACAGCTGTCTCTCTCTTTATGACAGCTGTCTCTCTCTTTATGACAGCTATCCATCTCTTTATGACAGCTGTCCATCTCTTTGTGACAGCTGTCCATCTCTTTGTGACAGCTGTCCATCTCTTTGTGACAGCTGTCCATCTCTTTATGACAGCTGTCCATCTCTTTATGACAGCTGTCTCTCTCTTTATGACAGCTGTCCATCTATTTATGACAGCTGTCTCTCTCTTTATGACAGCTGTCCATCTCTTTATGACAGCTGTCCATCTCGTTATGACAGCTGTCTCTCTCTTTATGACAGCTGTCCATCTCTTTATGACAGCTGTCCATCTCTTTGTGACAGCTGTCCATCTCTTTGTGACAGCTGTCCATCTCTTTATGACAGCTGTCCATCTCTTTATGACAGCTGTCTCTCTTTATGACAGCTGTCCATCTCTTTATGACAGCTGTCCGTCTCTTTGTGACAGCTGTCCATCTCTTTATGACAGCTGTCTCTCTCTTTATGACAGCTGTCCATCTCTTTATGACAGCTGTCCGTCTCTTTGTGACAGCTGTCCATCTCTTTATGACAGCTGTCTCTCTCTTTATGATAGCTGTCCATCTCTTTATGACAGCTGTCCATCTCTTTGTGACAGCTGTCCATCTCTTTATGACAGCTGTCCATCTCTTTATGACAGCTGTCTCTCTCTTTATGACAGCTGTCCATCTCTTTGTGACAGCTGTCCATCTCTTTATGACAGCTGTCCATCTCTTTATGACAGCTGTCCATCTCTTTGTGACAGCTGTCCATCTCTTTATGATAGCTGTCTCTCTCTTTATGACAGCTGTCCATCTGTTTATGACAGCTGTCCATCTCTTTGTGACAGCTGTCCATCTCTTTATGACAGCTGTCCATCTCTTTATGACAGCTGTCTCTCTCTTTATGACAGCTGTCCATCTCTTTATGACAGCTGTCCATCTCTTTGTGACAGCTGTCCATCTCTTTATGACAGCTGTCTCTCTCTTTATGACAGCTGTCCATCTCTTTGTGACAGCTGTCCATCTCTTTATGACAGCTGTCCATCTCTTTATGACAGCTGTTTATCTTGATATATTTTATGATGTTTCATGGTTTTTGTTGTAGGAAGGGTGCGGACCTCAGTATACCCGAGGGTTGGTTGTTACCCCTGGCTGTGGTTTTTATTGTAGGAAGGGCGAGTACCTGAGTATACCCGAGGGTTGGTTGTTACGCCTGGCTGTGGTTTTTGTTGTAGTAAGGGCGAGTACCTGAGTATACCCGAGGGTTGGGTGTTACCCCTGCCTATGGTTTTTGTTGTAGGAAAGGCGAGTACTTGAGTATACCCGAGGGTTGGTTGTTACCCCTGCCTATGGTTTTTGTTGTAGGAAGGGTGAGTACTTGAGTATACCTGAGGGTTGGTTGTTACCCCTGCCTGTGGTTTTTGTTGTAGGAAGGGCGAGTACTTGAATATACCTGAGGGTTGGGTGTTACCCCTGCCTATGGTTTTTGTTGTAGGAAAGGCGAGTACTTGAGTATACCCGAGGGTTGGTTGTTACCCCTGCCTATGGTTTTTGTTGTAGGAAGGGTGAGTACTTGAGTATACCTGAGGGTTGGTTGTTACCCCTGCCTGTGGTTTTTGTTGTAGGAAGGGCGAGTACTTGAATATACCTGAGGGTTGGTTGTTACCCCTGCCTGTGGTTTTTGTTGTAGGAAGGGCGAGTACTTGAGTATACCTGAGGGTTGGTTGTTACCCCTGCCTGTGGTTTTTGTTGTAGGAAGGGCGAGTACCTGAGTATACCCGAGGGTTGGTTGTTACCCCTGCCTGTGGTTTTTGTTGTAGGAAGGGCGAGTACCTGAGTATACCCGAGGGTTGGTTGTTACCCCTGCCTGTGGTTTTTGTTGTAGGAAGGGCGAGTACTTGAGTATACCCGAGGGTTGGTTGTTACCCCTGCCTGTGGTTTTTGTTGTAGGAAGGGCGAGTACTTGAGTATACCTGAGGGTTGGTTGTTACCCCTGCCTGTGGTTTTTGTTGTAGGAAGGGCGAGTACCTGAGTATACCCGAGGGTTGGCTGTGTTATCTCTCCCCCGAGATCATCCGTAACCTTCAGGCTGGAGCTCAATACCAGGAGATAGAACTGCCTTTCACGGAGGCTTCTGACGTGTTTGCATTTGGGTAAGTTTACATTGAATACCTGTCGCATTAGACCACCGTCTGGATGTCTGAAATAAATGTCAAATTTCCAGCAGCTCATAGCATCCGTGTCCATTGATTTGACCATGGTCATCTTTTTGCTGAGAATGACTCGCTGGGACATAAGATCTAGGAGATCTGACATTGGTTAACCTTTCAAAAAACTAATAATTATCTCTACAGATATGTTCGCTTTCATCTAAAACCTATGGGCATGTCATATGACCATGGTCATGACGCAAGTTATAGAAAGACTGGTGAGAGCTCCTGTCCAATGTCTCGATTCAGGGCCCATTTCATTCTATGGGTGTCTGTCTCTGCCTTCACCAAGTCCACCAATGGAGGCGAAGAGATTTGGGCAAAATACCCAGAGAGATAAAAAGTTTATTGCGAGATTTAAATTTAACGAGAGATTTAACAAATTTCGCCATCCAGGCCAAAGGCCCAGATGGCAAGTGGACAAGAAGCCATTGGCTTATCGAGAGTCCAACAATGTGCATCTACGTGTAACCCGCCCTCCTGAGATGGGCCAACCTTGTTTTTAAACATATTCATGCTGCTAGCAGTTACACAATCCGTAGACAATTTGTTCCATTCATTGATTGTCCCCTGATGTCCAATCTACACTGATCCTTTACGAATTTTATCTCAAGTCCTCTACTGTGTTTCTTGAGTGAGAAAAACATATTTCTATCAATATTTTCCTACCTCCATAACCTCCTTGTCTCTAGAGTTGTTAAACCACATTCTTTCAGGTGTTCTTCCTAACTAAGGTCTCTAAGTTCTGGACTCATTTTAGTTGCTCTTCTCTGTATGCGTTCACGCGTATCTATATCCTTCTTACGATATAGTCTCCATGCTTGTATACAGTATTCTAAAAGAAGTCTAAATATTGCTTTATACAGCGGTATGTATGTTATCCTAATCAACCCAAGAATTTGATTACTCTTTGAAGCTGCAATGCCACACTATTCTGAAACTTTCATATCAGCATTTATTGTTATTCTTAAGTCCTTTTCTTTTGCAGTAGTACCTAGAACAGTATCTCCCATATTATAGTTTATATCCAAGTTCCCGTGTCCTGTATGTAGGCATTTACATTTCCCAAAATTTAATAACATCTGCAATTTTTCAGACCATTTAACTAATTTGCCTAGATTATTTTGTAAATGTTGTTTATCACCATCATTGTTAACCTTTCTAACCTTTCTAAACACTTTTGTGACATCCGTAAATTTCTATATGTTGCTTGTTATATTGTTATATTATTAAGAATAATAAAAGTCCTAATACTGATCCTTGTGGTACGGTACTCCACCCAAAACTGATTCCCAATTTGAAACCTCTCCATCTACTACAACATGCTGTCTTCTGTCAATCAGCCATTCTTCTATCGATTCAATTATGCCATCCATGGAGTGTATAAGCCAATGGATATGGATGACAATCTTGTTCAACCTTGTTATACCTCTATGAAACTAGTTTGACATATTTGGGGTGTCAAAGAAGCCATGATGTAACAGCTTTGACAATGCATCTGTCCAGAAACATGCAATGAAGTAGGCCAGTGAAGACACTGTGTTGATTGAGATCCATAAAAGTTTCTATAACTGCTGTTTTCCACATAGTTGAGCCCTGCTTAGCTTCAGGTCAGCATGAAACATAATAATATTTTCCTGTCTCCTGAAGACCTGTCTAACCATGCTTATCCTCCTTAGCTCCTCAGTGTTTTTATTCATCTGTTGACAACATAAAAATGCATAGCAATTTGAGATTGCCTAATCTTTGGTTTCGATGCAACTCTGAACTTGGGTTCCCAAGGATTTTGGCACCACAAGAGTCTTCATAAAGGGTGCAGTAGCTCTTCGGGTACGGCTGTCCGTTGAGAGGACTGGGATTCGAGTCCATCTACTGCCATTTCAAAACTTGGGCAATTTTGTTCACCCCACATTGGCTGTGTCTTTCGGAATATATGCTAAAAGCCGTTGCTCCCTTCTACCTGGTGTCTATGCCTGAGGAAGTAAAATATCCCATACAGAAAAATGGAAAAAAAAACTGCCGTGGACTAACAGAGTCCATAATCCTGTTCTACAAAAACTATTATGGGCCTTGCCTTGGCTGCTGCAAAAACCTTTCTCTGATAATAGTGTAAGAGGCATGAATAGAAACCAGTGCTACATAAGACCACATACCGGTACTATTAAGTATGTTATTGTATTTTAGCACGGTGTGGTATGAGCTGTTATCAGGCGAGTGGCCATTCCACAATCTGACACCAGAGGCAATCATCTGGCAGATAGGCAAAGGCATGAAGCAGTCACTCAGCCACATCCAGGCTTCAAGAGATGTCAAGGTTTGTCCTCGCACATAAAATTATTCTTACTGGAAGACCTGGCTCTCTTGCATCATATTTTAGACTTTCGAATGTGTTTGCGGAGTGGAGTCTTAAATTGGATCTTGCGTTTTAGGCCTTTAAAATAATTGGGGAAAATGGGAATTTTAAAATGTATATATAAATGGTTTTTTCTATTTTTTTTTAATTTGTATGGTTTTAAAAGCTCCTGTTGGTCTTAAGCAGGTCTTAAATCTGATCACCCTAAAGTTGCACATATTGATTCATATGTATGTGTCACTTTACAATGTGACATCACACAGTCTCATGGTAATGTTACTGCAGCAAAGTGCTTTTATATGTACTGATAACTGCAACCAACTTCCTCTGTGTTGCTCCAAGAGAAATATCACGTTGTACTTGTGGCCATGTAGATTGACAGCCAGTGTGTGTCACTTTCAGGACGTCCTCATGCAGTGCTGGGCATACTCGTCAGATGACCGCCCCGACTTCCGTGGTCTGCTCAAACTGCTGGATAGACTGCCAAAGAAACGGCTCGCACGCAGTCCCTCGCACCCAATTCAGCTGTCCCGCAGTGCCGAGTCTGTGTTTTGAAGCATCCACCGCAGCCGCAGTATTCAGCTGTCGCCAGTTATGTGTACGCTAGGCTAATATGTGTCAGGATGTTATCTTGACACATCTTGCATGAGCATTTTGCTACACGGCCTTCGAAGTATGAACTGGCAACACAGAACATATATTTCACATTGACTGAAAAGACAAGTAACCATGGCAACCAGCGATATTAACTGGAAACGTGAAAGAAACAGAAAATCGAAACGTCAAATTATAATATCTTAATAGCCTCAGTATTTGGGAGACGGCTTCTGGCAATATATTGGTCTCCTCATCAAGCACGGGGCAGTGAGTATTTTGTAGTAATACTTTAAAAACTGGTGGTTACCATGAGCCAGTAAGCTGGTTTCAGCAACTACGCAGATTACTAAGAAATTCAGACATCTTTCTAGGCATGGTAATATCCATAAAATTCCCCCCTAGAAAAACCTAGAAGCCTCCCAACCTGAAAATGTTATCTGGTGTCAAATTGCGTATTTCATTACCAAATGTCTGTTGACGTTTTGTTACAAATGAACAAACATTTGGGAAAGTGGTTTGTTATTTTTATAAGGGCGTTTCTTAAGTAGGGGCTGTTGGCGTGTTAGACCCAGGGGAAGTAAAGGTTACTGTCTCTGCATTTATTTTGTGGCATTTATAGGGAAGGTACAATCATTTTCATTGGTTAATGGATATACAGCAAATTCGGGGTTTCGTATCATTTTCATTGGTTGGCTAACTGATGCAGGGCTTTGTATAATTAAAATGCTCCAATTCTCTGAATTTTTCGATCTCGGAGTACATCTAAATTAACAATGTTTTATTCTTTATTACTGTAGTATATTTACCAACAGAAATGATACAAAATGAGAATTTAACAGGCCAATAAATAAAGGCAAAAATTTTGGGAGGTCACCTGCAACATTAGCAAAATACTGTACTCTGATCATAATCAGCCATAACAGGAGATTTATTTACTACTCAAATATGAAACTTTCAGGAATATTGCAATTTGATATGTTCATATTAAATAAAGCATACTGTGTCAAACTCCCATAAAATGGTAAAATTAGTTATTTTTTTAATTTTATTAAATCGCGATAAAACCACAATGCAACTCAGTTTGGACAATATTCAATATTTTGAGTAATATTCAGTAATTGAAAGGCAAAAAAACTTGGGGGTTTCCGTGCAAAAATTTTAATATCTGATATAGTAACAGCTACGTCAGCAGCAAAATTAACAAAACTGTTATCAAAAGCAAAATTTTACCCTTAATTATTAATGTAATTTCAGTAAAAGTTGGCCGAAATGTTAATTTATTATTCATGTCTATATACATACAAAAAACTAATGAAGTGCCGGGCAAAATCAGAATTTCTTATCTTTTTACCACACACATTGTCTGCCGGGGGGGGGCTCCAATGGTAGTTAAATTTACACTGTTTTCGGTTTTTATTGTTCTTCTACAAAAATGTAAAAAAAATATTATTATTGGCATAAAGGATGTAGTTTCAATCAATTATTGTGTTGATTTGATGTTGCAACTATGATATGCAATTAGCTTGATTTCAAGGTTAGCCGCCGACTTTAATATATTAAAGGTCACAAAGTAGTAACACATTTTGTGCGGATATTATCTTTGAACAAGTGAGATGTTAGAAATACTAACAAATTCAGTGTTGCAATATACTGTAAAAAAATTTATCAGTGAACCAATGAAAATCATTGTACCTTCCCATCACGGTTGGGTTGGGACAGTTTTTAATGTGGAAAACTGCAGAATTAAAAGCGACAATCGAAGGACAACGAAGGACAAACGGGTGCAAATGGTGGGTCAATACACTACTGTATTGACTCAAATGTTATCTGCCATACAGACATCACAAGAAGTTCCCAGTTAAGTTGTGGTGGAATAACGTTGTCGATTATCCATTCACTTCAACCCAGGTGACCGTTGCTATGCTATCGACTGAGTCATTAAGTATCGTGACCTCTGCACCTGAACACAGACCTGCCACATTTTTTTTTGGTTGACATTCGTATTTTAGACTTGAGATTCTGTATAAACCTGCCTTCAGCATTCCCGCACCAATTGAGTGTTGCCTTTGATGAAATTGACAAAATGTGCCTACATCTAACAAAATCTGCCTAGAAGTATTTGTGCTTCGACCGCTAGTTTTCTATACGTATATGCTTGTGTGATGACCTCAACAAATCTGTTTCAAGACTTTCTGTTTTAAACAAATCCATATATAAAGTAGGATACGGCCATATACCTCCCAAAAATCTAAATTGCATACAGGAAATCTGTACAATGTGGTAGGTCTAGGACGGTGGCCTAGTTTATCATGGGGCAGAAAGGATTGTCCATGTCCACTGTGTAGCTTGTCTTGACCACTTGACTCTGCTGATGCTCACATGCACCTCATCTATTTATTTTTTTCCTCATCTGACATTGTCATCCACATCTTTTGTACAATAGTCTGGGGTGGGGGTCGTCATGCACAGTTGGTTTATATTTATTGAAGAAATAGAATTGAGGTGTATCAGTGAGGTGTATCCATGAGGTACACCAGAGGTGCATCCATGAGGTACACCAGAGGTGTATCCATGAGGTACATTGGAGGTGTATGAATGAGGTACACCAGAGGTGAATCCATGAGGTACATCAGAGGTATCAATGGTATATAAGAAGTGTATCTACAAGGTCCACCAATGAGGTGTATCGGCAAGGTGTATCCATGAGATGGTTGTGTACATATGTGTATATCCTGTATTCCATGTTTGTATTCCACTCACGCCTACTTATATACCTTGCTCAACGTTTGCTTCAGTAGGTTGTGGTCACATCAGCTGTCACCCAACTGTCACAGAGACCCCCATCGCCGTGATGACGCCCTGATGATATATTCCTATGACACTGGTATCTTGCCCTGTGTCCAATGCTTGCACTGTTCACTGTCCGACCAACTCTCAAACAACAGTTACTTCCTCGGCACAGTCAGTAGCCGTCATTTATTTGTGTTTGTCTCCACCCATTGTGCTGAGACGTCGCAAATTACCCAATACTAAATTGTTGATGCCTCTCCTCAGAATATAGGTGTACACTCATTTCTTAGCGGAAATTATCAACAGTCGCCTGCGAAGTGTTTTGGTTGAAATTCGTTTTTTACTTGAAAATGTATATAAATTCGGAATTTTTTTCATTGGTTAATCGACCTATACAATTATGATTCCGATCTAGTGTCGCCATCTATAAGGCTACGATGTTCCTATGTCAAACGAGACACAAAATCTGCCTAGTATCAACAATAGTTGTGCTTCGACAACTATAGATTTGTCAATTGATGTTAATACTGTTAATATTCACTCACCATTTTGTATCAAAGTAACCTTTTCAGAAATGTTGGAAGTCAAGTCGGGGCTTTATGCAAAGTGCAGGTACTATAAGACAGTTACGCGTCTAGAGTCTGTCACACCTGGTATTTGTTGCCATCTCTTTGTTGTCACCTTGTGTCACCATTTTGACATGTCATCTTACGTCACATTGATCGTCACACGTTTGCCACTCCAGTTATTTTGTATCCATAGAGACAGAGGTTGACCTTTTGGGACTCCTGCATTTGCATTAGCAAAGCATGTTTCTGTTTCACAGGTGTAAAATGATGCTTTTAACAGCAGAAACATGGCAGAAGCACTGAGAACCAAGAAACCACCTGAACTTGACATATGTGAAGCGGATGTAACTTCTTTCTCGTGTCACAAAACTTCAACTTCCAGTCGCTGCAATGTGCAATATATTGAACTTCTCATCTGTGTATATATTCAAAAATTAAATTGTGATATTACTCAGCTGTAATTGTCTGGTTATTCTGATGCTTGTATCAGTGTTGATGTACTTGTTTGTATTGTGTGTACTTGTTTGTCTTGTGTGTACTTGTATGTCTTGTGTGTACATGTCTGTCTTGTGTGTACTTGTTTGTCTTGTGTGTACTTGTCTGTCTTGTGTGTACATGTATGTCTTATGTGTTCTTGTTTGTCTTGTGTGTGCTTGTTTGTCTTGTGTGTACTTGTTTGCCTTGCACCTACTTGTATGTCTAGAGCACCTGAGTATGACATCACGTTGGCATGACAACTGGCGTGCTGGTTCTCAACATTTTTAGATAGGCTTTTTCAATGGCATTGTGTTTTGTACTTGATTGCAAATACCACATCGAGAGTCACACATGCAGCTTTTATTACTTTAACAAGATTTGCCATCCACGCCAAAGGCCCAGATGGCAAGTGGACAATCGAGAGAAAAAAAGAGAAGAAACTTATTGGATATTCGCAGAATTTTTGGTCGAGAAATAAATGTTCTAAAGCACACAGTTTAATTGTAATGTTCACACTTTATATATATAACACGTTCTCTTGGTTCATCACCCTTTTCTCACCATAAAGTAATGAGGCAAACCTGAGGCTGATATTATTGATAATTATTGTTTAATTATAAAAACGATTAGACCCCCTGAGCATTAAGAAATTAATAATAATGACGTATTTCTATATATGATTATGTAGTGCTTTTTCATGGCATATGGCTGATCTTTCTTTCAAAATTTTTATATTTGTTTTTGATGATGGTTTTTCCACAACATTTCTTGTAACTATGAATTTATTCATGATGAGCAGATTCAATAAGTTTAACTGTTGCATTTAACACAATAAATGGCTGATAGTAGTAGCTATGCCGAGTGGCTTTACACTTAGAACCAGCTAACATGACATGCGACGACATCACTTCACTCTATTGTGTGTACTTGTCTATCTTATGTTTTTGTTTGTCTAGAGTGTACCTGTCTACCTTATGTGTACTTGTTTGTCTAGAGTGTACTTGTCTACCTTATGTGTACTTGTGTCTGTCTAGGGTGTACTTGTCTACCTTATGTGTACTTGTTTGTCTAGAGTGTACTTGTCTGTCTAGTGTATACTTGTCTACCTTATGTGTACTTGTTTGTCTAGTGTGTACTTGTCTATCTTGTGTACTCATTTGTTTTATGTATACTTGTCTGTTTTAGTGTACTTGTTTGTCTATAGTGTACTTGTTTGTCTATAGTGTACTTGTTTGTCTATAGTGTACTTGTCTGTCTTATGTGTACTTGTTTGTCTATAGTGTACTTGTTTCTCTTATGTGTACTTGTTTGTCTAGAGTGTAATCTTGTGTGTACTAGACACGATATATCCATATTTTATGCACACAGACTGCCTAGATGCTGATAATTTGAGTAGTATGAACAATTCACCCCAGCCACTATACTTATGTGGATGCTTATGTCGGATCTGAGCAAAGAAGTATGTTACACATGATGTCTTACTTATTAGTGGATGCAGTTTTTCAATACTGCTGCTGCCACTAAGATGCCATTCAGACTGGTATCATGTAAAACAGAAGCTTGTGTTAAAAAACAAAACGCATTTCATCAGATTTATTTCAGAACATGTAAATTATAAAGTGGAAATACATTCTGTTGACCTCCACACTGATACATGAATGTAAGCAAATGTATACCTTTGACATAAACCCACGCCTACTGAGAAGCAAAAGATGCCACGGCTAGGATCAGAAAGGCAAGTCAGACCTTCGCTTTGCTGAAGCCCATCTGGAAATCCAAGCAACTGAAATTGGAAACAAAACTGAGACTGTACAATAGTAATGTTCTCAGTGTACTTCTCTACGGCTCCGAGTGCTGGAAACTGACAGCCAAGCTAGCACACAAGCTTGAGACCTTCCAAAACAAGTGTCTTACTTATGATCCTAGGAGTATTTTGGCCCAACACCATCACTAATGAAGAGCTGCACCGCAAAACAGATGCAACATCCTTGGCCACACAGCTCTCTTATTGACACCTTATGTGCCACCGGGCACAAAGAGGACTAAGTAAGTAAGTGAGTACTGAGATGACCCTGCTACAATAGTTCTCAATGTTTGAAGAGTATCTGGCATAGATCAATTGAAAACAGGTTCTACATTTTCTACCACCTTTCCATTTCTTGATGATCATGTTGTCTGTAGCACCATATAGCAGTGCACATTCAACTCCTAATACAGTTTGGTATTCTTTTAAATTTGTTCATTATTGAAACACGCTATATTAGATATTAATTATATTAAAAGTTTCTCAAGTGACTTGATAGATAAACAATTACTATTTCTGACATTTACAATTTGTGATTCTTAAAAGTTTCCAGACTTACTGTTATGACAGCAGATGTCACATTTCTGTCATGATGACAACAACATTAATGTCACTGAATTTCTGCCATGATGGTATAACAAATGTCACTGAATTTCTGTCATGATGGCACAACAAATGTCACTGAATTTCTGTCATGTTGGCACAACAAATGTCACTGAATTTCTGTCATGATGGCACAACAAATGTCACTGAATTTCTGTCATCACAACAAATGCACAACAAATGTCAAGTGCTGCTTTTTTGTCATGACGACAAGAAATGCCACTGCAATTCTGTCATGGCGACACACCAATTGTCACTGAATTTTTGACATGATGACAACAAATGTCACTGAATTTCTGTCACGATGGCACAACAAATGTCACTGATTTTTTTCATGATGATAAAACAAATGTAACTGAGTTTCTGTCATGATGATGCAACAAATAGTGACATTATATAACATACTACATTTCTGTCTTGCAGACACATTTCTGTCGTGATGATACAGCAAACGTCACAGTGCAATAGATGTCATGAGCTACTTTCATATGTGACTATGTGATTCATACATTTTGTATTAATTATTATTTACAATAAGCTACACTGTGACTTTACACGTATGGCTACAGTGTTGTTTGAAAGTATGGCCCCATGTCGACTTACATTCAAGAGAAAAGGTCGATAGTGAAGGTGAAACCAATGGGGTTTAATGGAAAAAGTTATTTTAGTCCATCCTGGAGATGAATCTTAATGGTGAGTCTGTAGCAAATTAAGTTTGGTATCATATTTTACATTAAATAAATGAAATATGCCTATATGTGAAGTTAGAGGCTTGGAGGTCATGGATCGTGGTGCCATCAGTAGTGGGGGTCACTGATGTCCGTCACCCTCTCCCCCAGCACTGACTCCTCCCACTGCGACAACTGTCGGATAAACCCACGGTTCGGCCGAATGTCTGGCTTACACGTCTGCACATATGCATACGCCTCCTGGTGGATGAGAAAACAGACTTTCTAAATGTGCTGGTAGCTACAAATACAGGTGATTAATCGTTACAAGTTACGAGTTAGTTAGGAGGCCCATAGTTCGGAGACCCATAGTTCGAATAAGGTAGGAGGCTCATAGTTCATATAAGGTAGGAGGCTCATAGTTCGGAGACCCATAGTTCGTATAAGGAAGGAGGTTCATGGTTCCTGTAAGTTAGTACGATTTTATATAAGGATTCATCATGGATTCAATCACTATGTACCATTATGATAAATAAAATGACATAAATACTTTAAAAAGCCATGTTAAAATCACTGAAAATGTTGGAAAGACAATGCCTTAATTTGCATAAGTGCCATATTCTACCTTCGAACACATTGCCTTTAGCTATCCAACATTAAAGCCTGGTACCGGCCGTAACAATAAACATCGTAGCTTGGTACAGGGCATAATAACTATCTTTAAAACCAAGTATATATGTATTCTATACATGTCAAACTGATGTTTACTGTGCAGGACAGCATTGAGTGCTATTGATAGCATCCCATGAAAAAGCATTCATATATATATATATATATATATATATATATATATATATATATATATATATATATATATATATATATATAACAATTATTGTTATTTACTTAGTTATAAATATTGAAGTAATTACTGTATTTTCATTAATGAACCAGTTAAAGTTTTACAATTTGTTCAACAGCACAAAGATCAAAAGTAAAGGTACTTATTCAAACAACTGCTGTGAAATAATACATTCATCATAAATTTTATTATATTCTGCTTTCTATGCAAAGTTAATTTTGGAAAATAATGAATTTGTGGTATTGATATATTGTTGCAGGAACTTGGTATTGGGCGTAACAATAAAAATATGTTCATTAACAAACAAAACAATTTGGGTAGGAGCAGGCCCTTAGCCAGGGACCCGTCTGCCCATCTTCAAGACGGGCAAAAATTTCTGACGTCGACAGGTAAAATAAAACTAAAAGACGGGTTTTTCTTTTTACAAAATGAGATTTTTTCATAATAAAATTATTTTAACTGTCTTGTTGACTCTAAGTGCACGCGGTCGTGATTCGACGAATGTTGTCGGCGGCAGAACAGCAAATACTGCCGATCTACAAGATTATATATTTTTAACATTGACATCGTTTGAAACTAATGATACTGCGGCTGGTCTCTATTTATTGTAATCGTGTACATCATTGGTTGGGAAACGAGTTTCTATGGGCTTTCTCATTGGCGCTGTCATTTGAAGAAACAACCCCATGACCCGGGTGTCTTGGGGCGAGTTCAAAATGGCACGTGCCAAACATTCTAAGTTCAGGACAATCGATGCCTTTTTCATAATCACAAATAAGAGCTGCGTTCCTGCGATTGTCCCTGAACAGTCCGAGTCAGCATCCTTTGTTATGTTGGTGGAGATCCACAATGATGACGTGCCTGCCGCAATTGTGCCTCTAGTAACCAAAACGTTACTGTATTGTCACCCACCGCTGCCACTCAGAAGTGCCTGTGGCCAAGTGCGATCGCGGTCGACTTCGAAATTGAGTCTGATTCAGGTTCCACTTCACATACACAATTAGCGTGTAAGCCCTACTATTGGCCGCAGTTTGCCGATTGCTGAAAGAAAACTCAAACGACGGGCAAACCACGAACGATTAGGCTGTGCTCAGTCTAGTAAATTGATATTGTTTTAGGTAATACTGAATCTGGATGATTGCTGTTTTATCAAAGAAGTAATGTTTTAACGTATTACTTTTAAATCCAGTTATAGTAGCTTCTATTCTTATTTGTTGTATTGCTTACATTTTAGTGTCATGTATTTGATTTTGAGTGTGACTGTAATCACATTTGTTCATATTAGACATGTGCATGCATGTACTTAGTCTTAAGATGAAACATTATTTCTATGTTTATATATTTAAAATAAAGTTCTTTTGTGTGTTGGCTTTTCTATTTATTACTGTGCAGGTGTTAATGCAAACCTCACTGCACAGCTAGTAAGACTCAATTGGGCCAATAATGGCTAAACTGGACTTGGAAAAACCTAATTCGGCCAATAATGGCTGTCATTTCACATTTGTTCAACTTGCATTGGCCTACCAGTAAAAAACCAAATGGGCCAATAATGGCTGTCATTATATCAACCAGCACTGGCTTGCCAGTAAAAAAAATCAATCGGTTCAATAATGGCTGTCACAGACGCGAACGGCTTCCACGGAAGCCATTTGCGCGTTAAAGGTTACACCTTTTTGAATGTTCAAGACTGGCAAAATTTTATTTCTGGCTAAGGGCCTGGGTAAGAGCAACTATTGTAGGGAAGCTATATTATAGTTTGTGACACACATTAGAAAGTTTACTTTAACATAAGTCACTTCAAATGGTGAATTATCATTACTGAATTAAAAAATAGTAGCTTTCTGAAATAAAAATATTTTTGGGAAAGCTTATTTTGGCTGTTTTTTACACCTTAAAGGGACATGGATCCTTCACTGGCATATAAAAATTATGTATTTCCTGAAAGGCTTCATCAAGACAAAGCCAATGATATGTAATAATACTATTTTAGATAAAGAAATAAGCAAGTAATAAGGCAGGGAAAGTTTAAAACGAACTGTCAGACATTTTGCAGAGTGGCCCTAAGTCGGTATAGTAGGGTAACTCCTTCACTGATGTGTGTAAACGAGATGTTCTTACTGCAAGACTCCAGGTGTAGAGACGCATGAGGAAGGCAATGACGATGGTGACGCTTGAGCTGAGTCCCATGCAACTGAAGACGAGGACGGCCTGGTCACGACTCATTTTCTCCTCTACAGACACAGACAGTTAGAGTCAAACGGCATAATCTTGACAACTTGACCAAACAATTAAACTGGACAACGTGGGAAATACAGTCAAAGTGGAGAACAGGATAAAATAAAAATATTTGATTTGGTATAGTGCCAGATCTAAAATTATAAAAAAAAAAAAATTATAATTATCAATTGCTAAAAAAATTATATAATAAATCACTACTAGTAATAAGAATTATTTTAAAATAAATATAGCACAAGATAATCTAGAATTGCTAAATAAACAAATAAATAAAAATTTTACTAGTAACGAGAATTATATAGCTATACAATAATATATATATGTATCGTTGACCTTTTGAGCCGAGCTTGGACATGGCTAAACTGGCTATGGATAGGCTCAGGAAAGTTCGGCGCCACTATGCTACACATCAAAGTGACCGATGTAACTGTGAGGCAATCCAATGAGCGGACCACATTATCAACAGAAGCTGCTCCATTTACCACCAACCTGGGAACCTACGGACACTAGGAACCTCCATAAACTCACCTATGAATTCACAGGCAATCTGAAACTTTGAGTAGATGTCACTTTCCAGATTGTCTTCAATAGCTATGTGTATGAGGTTCTTTCCTTCTTCTTTAAAACTGCAACATTGAAGACACTAAATACATCTTTATGTTATTATTTAGACATACTAATTTATGAAAATATACTAAGCACAGTGTAGCTTTATTTTATCCTTGCAAACATTGCAGTTATGATTTGTTGATTTTGACTGGAAATAATATTATAACAACTGTTCCATATGGTTCTGCATCTTAGAGGTCAATGATATACGTTGGAGGTCATACATACAAAGCATTATGTGCTCTTGCACATGTTTGCAAACAAAGAACTGTCGGACTCTGGATAAACCAATGGCTTCCTTGTCCACTTGTCATCTGGGGTTTTTACGTTGGATGGCAATCTTGTTAAATCAATCTAATGACGCAACAGATGCCTCTTTCAGATCTTGTTCAATCATTGTGAAAGTTAGAAAAACCTGAACCCATTTGAAACTTGAAATTACATGACTGCCAATAACGTTTCAAACAATATTCATAAAGAGAATACAAGATGCCATTAATCAATACATCTTTGTAAGGTTTTAACTTTGTTTGATAGCACAAAGATCAAAAGTAAAGGTACTTATTCAAACAACTGCTGTGAAATAATGAACGTTTACTTTGTATTTTATGTCAAGATGGGCAGAACACCTAAATTATATGCCATAAGACTTCAAATAGGTCCTTTTGTCACATCATACTTGTACTTAATAAACTTAAGTATTTTTATTTTTTTTATTAAATAATAAACTGACCAAAGTAGAAATATTGCATGTATTGAATAAAATTTAATTCACACAGTTTGTTCACACAAACATTCACTCACAAAGTTCCAGGTTCAATTCTGCAGTTGATGTGACCTTTGATCTTGAGGTCTTTCTGGATGTATGGGGCATTGCCATGGCGCATGTTGCCTAGATACAGGAGTGATGGAATGATCTCCAGTGGATAGGTCTTTAGCTCATCAATCTCCTGTAAACAAATTCTCATATTAAACTGGCATAACACAAAAGTACTAGTATTTATTTACTATTTAAAGGTCCTTTTTCTATTTAATTATTTTTGCACGTCTCGTTTCAGATTCACTTTCACTGGTCGGATGACGTCATCGTACACGTGAGGAAGTTTGTAATCATCCTCATCTCGGTTTATCACTGCCTTGGTCTCGCGTATCCATATGGCCTCTTTCACAAGTCTTCTCTTTCTGTGTGACTCCTTATCTACCACTTTTATGATCTATGATATGGTTTTCGGTGGTTGTGTGGTCTGTGAGGGCGGACATATTGCTGGTGGACTGCAACCACTTCTTTTCGCTCCTCGTGTACGATGATGTCATCTGACTAGTACATCATTAGTACTGATGAAGTCGCCTTGATAAGACGACGAAAATTTCTACAATGGTCAAAACAAGTTTGGATATGTCAAAATAATAATTTCAACATGAAAACAGACTATCCTGAGAAATGCTCACTATCATATATAAATAAACTTTATAACGCTAAAAATCAATAACATTTTCTTTTACTCAAATATGATAAAACCGGGAGCTTTTTTAATCAAGAGATTGGGAGAACGTTTAAAAAATTACCAAAATGAAAGTTCTCCCGCTATATCAGGAAACTTGGAAGGTCTGCATGCCTAATGTGGCAAACAATGAAAGCATGTATTCTTACACGAGGCATGAAGATGACATCCTGAGTCCTCAGAAATGGATACTGAGCAGAGAAATCTTCATATCCTCCTGAAAATGAGAGAAATATTTATTCTGTTAAAGACATTCATATTTTGTTACAAAATATATACCAAAAAAATAATATATAACTT
This sequence comes from Lamellibrachia satsuma, assembly GCA_033239005.1. Taxonomy (NCBI): domain Eukaryota; kingdom Metazoa; phylum Annelida; class Polychaeta; order Sabellida; family Siboglinidae; genus Lamellibrachia; species Lamellibrachia satsuma. The sequence continues at coordinate 6,238,630 of BSQZ01000039.1, forward strand.
AAAAAAGTTCAATTTGACCGACATGAAAACTTTATTTCTACTATGACCAACCTTCCAGTCACAGCTTATCCAGATCTGTTTCATCATACAGATTCTCCATGTATACCATACAGATTCTCCATGTATACCATATAGATTCTCCATGTATATCATACAGATTCTCCATGTATACCATACAGATTCTCCATGCATGTGATACAGCAATATTGTATTTTTATATGAATTTGTTTCAAATGGAAAAATCATGCTAAAGTAAATAGAGTTATTATTTTCTTGCATCAATCGCACAAGTATGAAATCAAATAACAAACTTATAGCACTTGAAACACAAATACTTTTAATGCTGGGCAGATTTGCTACAAAACCTGGTGGATTTTGTTTGGGTTAGGTCGGTTTCATAATCTGTTTGACTGCGACATTCGGCATCACACATACATTCAACATACAGGTATCCACTAAACAAAACGTGGCTGATCTGGTTTTACAGAAATTAGCTTCTGAAATACAAGAGATTTGGTTATTTCCTAACTGCTGACATTTAACTAAATGGATAGCATAGTGGTGATTCTCATTAGCTCACAGTAAATATGTAAGATGCAAAAAGTCTGACCTTCAAGAACTTTCACCTTGAATCGACTTCCAAATTTCCACAGAAGTTTGGCACAGTTGAAGGCAGGAGCTGAAACAACAGAGGAGGCTTTCTTATGGATACAACAAACAGCAAGACATCCTCTAGAGCCCCACCTATAAGACCACACACAATCAGCCCCTCTAGAGCCCCACCTACAAAACCACACACAACCAGCCCCTCTAGAGCCCCACCTACAAAACCACACAGCATCAGCCCCTGTAGAGCCCCACCTACAAAACCACACACAATCAGCCCCTCTAGAGCCCCACCTACAAAACCACACAGCATCAGCCCATGTAGAGCCCCACCTACAAAACCGCACAGCATCAGCCCCTCTAAGGCCCCAACTACAAAGCCACACAGCATCAGCCCCTCTAGAGCCACAACCACAAAACCACACAGCATCAGCCCCTCTAGGGCCCCAACTACAAAGCCATACACATCAGACCCTCCAGAGTCCCAACTACCAAACCACACAGCATCAGCCCCTCTAGAGCCCCAACTACAAAACCGCACAGAACGAGACCTTCTAGAGCAACGTTTCTCAACCAGGGG